>JARWLC010000002.1:39077268-39412268 GCA_033318265.1 Phyllotis vaccarum | reverse complement strand
ACTGTAATAAATTTCTGCCTTTCTACCATATATACATCTGTGGATGACTTAAGAGTAGAATATTCTCTTTCATGTTGCTTCATGTTACATGTTTCATGTCAGACTCCCCTAGGAGGGTTTCACTCTATCTGACTCATGTTATTATTATTATTATTATTATTATTATTATTATTATATTATTATTATTATTATTATTATTATTACAATGTGTGCCAAGCTATCTTTTTCACCTGCTAGATTATAAACTACTCTTAAAAGTGTGTAACTTATAATATATATTTCTGAATTTAGTTCAGTGTCTCATCTATTCTAAGTATTCAATAAATATTTGTTGAGTATATCATGAGATAAAGTCATCACTTAAATGTATGTTTGTTTGTATGTATGTGTGTGTACTTCTTTTTGTCCTATTAAACTTTGGGTTTATTTGCACACATCTAATAGTGGAAAGACAATGAACAAAAGGCACTGCAGAAAGGCACTTCAACAAATGGCTATTGTGGATGTTTTCTCTAGAGTTAAGTGTTTTTACTTTTGACAATTCACGAAATCGATTTTAAATAATGATTCTCACTATACAGAGCTAACAGGGTAAATGCTGGCTGTGTCTCAGGAACATCCTTTTCAAAGATCAGTTAGGACTGATAACTAGTATTCTTTTAGGAAGATGATTTTCTTTAACAAGTTGACTGTGTTTAAATTGCCAGTCCACTTTTAACTTGATGAGGATAATGGGTAGGTTTAGGTTGGAAGCAAAATTAAAGTCTAAAGTCTGTGTCTAAATTATGACTTGCTTGCTCATGAGAAATTTCCTAACTGGGACTGCTTCCAAAAGTGCTTCACTACAGCTTTGTGGAATTTTATCTGTTCCTTCTCCACACCTCTTCCCTGGTGCACAGAGGCACATCTGTCTGTGTCCTGCCTTATCAAGCATCTACATCTGCGAGAAAACCTCAAGCTCCTCAGCTCCAAACCTGTATGTGATTGTGCTAATAAAGCCCCACTTCCTCAGTTCAAAACATACATCAGACAAGACCAATTACTTCAAATGACTCATAGACACAGGCTGTTCAACAGCGGTCCTCTAGAAGCCTTTGAACTTCTGTGCTTCAAAGGTGTACTAAAATGTACTTATGAGGCGATTGCCTAAATTTGCCAAATTACTAGCTTCTAAATTAGATATTTGTTATTCTAAATAGCTAGAAAAATAGGATACAAGTGAGATTACCTACCAAGACTAAAACAGACAAAATGGGGAAAAGGGGAAGAAAGATGAATTTTTTTTTTTAATGTATCTTTCTGGGCCATAGATGAGGCTGAGGGCTGTGTTATCTCTTGATGAGAAAGTACAGGAAAGGATTTAAATGAGCTATTTCTATAACTTCCACCCTAGATTAATCGGGTGTTTTTTTTCCCTAATCTTTTGTATTGGAAGTAATAAAAGACACATTATTCTAAGAATGATCAGTGACTTTTCTTTTTCTTTTTTTTTTTAATGAAAATACTGTCTGCAGCACTGCTTAGCCCTGGGGACTCTGAATAAGAATTCCCCGGTGGTCATGGTATGCTCAAAGTGTCAGCAATGCTGACCCCCAGTCCATTGTCATGCTTACCTGGAAGCTCTCCAGGGATATCTGGGTGTAGTGGGATTCAGGAGTTATTTAGGGAGGCATAGAGGCATAGCTTTGGGGTATCAGAACCCTGAATGGGGCGTGGCCAGACACCTTGATCTTTCTTCCTGTTTTGTTCCTGCATTCTAGGGGAACAGATGGAACCATCATGAGATATTTACCCTCTCCAAGAATTGTCTTAAGGTTCGATTTGTGTCAGTAAGTGTTTATATGACCCTTTAATAAATATTAACTCTTTAGATGATATATTACAAGTGAATAATTCAGTCAGTAATACCTTGGAACTAAGTGCCTAACTCTACCTGTTCCTTTTCCTCCTCAGGAACAGGAATTTAGAAATGGGGATATTATCAGAAGTCATTGTCTCCACAGGAATTCTCCTTCTCACTTGCCATCTTCCTTCACATGTTTCAAAGGCATAAGAAGCTTTGAGTTCCGCTTCTCTCAGATACCTTGAAAATCGCTACCTTTTCTATAAAACTTCCCCTAAGAACTAGGAGTTAAACAGAGAAGAACAGCCAAAGATGGGGGGCAGACACCTAAGTTCAAAGATAATATCTGTATGTGTGTCCACTCCTGTGGCGGTTAATGGTGGTGTTTCATGTTTGTGTGTTTTTTTTTTGTTTTTTCTCTACTTGACACAAACTAAAGTCCTCTTGGAAGAGGAAACCTTAATTCAGGACTTGACTTCATCAGTTTCACCTTCAGGCAAGAATGTGAGGCATTTTTTATTTTATTTTATTAATCATTGATGTGAAAGAACTCAGCCCATAGCTGCTGCTGGGCAGGAGGCTCAAGGTGCTATATATATATATATATATATATATATATATATATATATATATATATATATATATATAAAGTAGGCTGAGCACGTCATGGAAATCCAGCCAGTAAGCAGTCTTCCTGTTGGTCTTTGCCTTAGTGACTATCCCAATTTTTCTTCCTAGAGGTCTAGAAGCTGTAAGCTGGATGCATCCCTTTCTTCACGAGCAGCAGCTTTTGGTCAGAATTCATCACCACAATATAAAGCAAACTAGAAATATGTGTATTATTTGGTGAAAGCGTTTCCCGTCTCCGTTACCCCATCTCTGAAATAGGGAGACTTTAAAGACAACTATAGTGAGTTGCTGTTAACACTATATACAATAATATTATACAAACTTTCAAACAGTGCTCAGCATGTATGAACAACATTATAGATATGTTTAATGGTGTGTCAAGTTGAAGACTGACTGTGTTCCCTGACAGAACCTGAGGTAGTTAGTTGAACAGTGGCTTGCTTTTATTATTTTTTTTTATGAGAATAATTTCGAAGAGTAATATAAAGCTTACCTGATGAGTCTAAGTACTAGTGAGCTGACTCTCTGCTCTCCCCACACTGACACAGGAACATACTCATTTTTCTCAAACCCAGAGAAATTTTCTGCATCTACTTTGCCTCAAAATGCCTTTGCTACCCTTATTAGATTGTTGCACTTGTTAAAACTAGAGGCGCTCATTTCCCATGCCTTGAAAATGTTCTCATCTGCAACAAATGGGCAGCTTAACAAAGTGATTTTATTCATACTTTCTATATACCTAGCAGCCCATCATGGTTCTTTCTCTGTATCTTACAGAGTCACACCAAAAGAAGCAAGTCCTTAATTTAATCTACTTACTTTAAAGATCCTTCAATTAAGTAGACAACAGGTCATCTTTACAGGATCATGGTCAAGTAACTATAAGTTTCGGCCACACCAGTGAAGAGCCTCTAAGTTGCAGTTCTTATCACTAAGCTCAGTTTCATGAGCAGGAGACTCATACTACCCAATATGTCCCAGTATTAACTCCCTCAACTTCAAAGTAGGTAAGACAACAGCCAGCACATCAGCTAGTTTGCAGCAAACTCTCAATAGAGACTCTTCAAAGTTTGCTCATTGCAGTGTTATTCTTAAATGTGCAGGTGGTATCTGATTTGTTGGGCAAATGCTAATGAGTCAAAGTTCACCCTCATATTTAAGTATAGCTCCAACACTATAAATAAAGCTACAGAGTCAAGTTTTATCTTGTCCACTTTGTGCTACCCGGCTCTTGTACAGGAAATGGAGTGTATTTAATATTGATGACTCTGTGTGTGTCATTTAATAGTCTCTATTGATTGGATTTCATCAGAGTGTGGGGCTTGGACAGAGCTTTGATTAGACTGCAAGGATTCTTTGCTGATTTCTTTTACCCAGCACCATATCAGTGTACCTTCTGGTGTGATATCACTTTCCCAATCAATATCAGAAAAAAAGCCTTGCTCACAGGCCTCCAGGAAAAGAGAGAAGGCATCGCCTCTAAGTCCCCTTGTACACATAGATTAAACCTCTTCAATTTAAAAAGGTTTATTGCATGTTGTAGAGCTGAGCGAGGGAGAGAACAGACCTGAAGGGTCTCTGTAGGCTCTTTGTGTAATTTGCAAATCATTTTTTATTTAAAAGTGTCAAATTTTCTCTTTTAATGTTGGTTGACGTTTGAGAATGGATCATTTTTATCAGCGAATTTTTACAGTTTTACTCTACTGGGTTTTTTTCCCCCTCAATGTAATAATAGCCCATAAATATATTATTTGGGCAAATTGATATCTTAGACAGACTATTCTTGTCCAAATTCATTTTGCATGGATTTTACTGCTGTGAAATGTCCACTGGGCCTCCTTGACTAATCTTCCACTGAGACAAAGTTTATTTTTCTATTTGCCAAAGTATTTTTTTTTTCCTACCAAGAATCTATAGAGCTTAGGCTCTAGGTTTAAATTACACAAACTAAGAAGGAATAAGCACACATATGTCTAATCTAGATTCATAAACTTTGTGATAGTGTCTTGATTCAGGCAGAAGAAAAAACTCTGCTAAATTTTTTACTTATATCTGGTCTGTAAGCAAGGAATAGTCACAGGAGATCTGTTGCTGGTACCTGGCTGGCTAGCCAGAACTTATTTCATTGAAACTTGTGGATATGAATGAGGCAGCCCCAATGAGGTAGACAATTTTAAATTATCGAAATCTTGGGATCTGGAAGTTCTATCATGTAACTGAAAAATTCCTAATAGACCAAGTCAGCCATGTTGAATGTTCCTTTATAAAAGGGAAGTGTTTTTTCCTGAAGTATAAATGGAGACAGTGGTAAGAAGCTTCCGATTCACTCATTCCCACTATTTTCTTATTTTGGCAATATCCTAGCTCCCTGTAATTTATCATGTTTTAGGACTATTCATTTATTTTTTTAATGCAGTGAACTTTTTCTTCCATCATTATGTTATTGCTTAAAAGTCTTTATCAGGTGATAAAACACGAGCCAATTCTTGCTGTTACTTTTCAAATAATGTATTATGGAACACAATTACACCCACTTGTTTGCCTGGTATCTTTGGTTGCCTTTAAGAAAAGTATGACAGAAAGGATGTGACAAAGTAAAGCATTTGTTATTTGACTCTTGGCAAAAAAAAGGTTTATAAACCTTTTCTGTTACATTTTGATCTTTGAAAATCAGGTACACAAATTTATCTCTTTAAAATAGAATTTAAAATTAAAATTAGCCTAAAAGGATTTTCAAATTCTGATACCAGTATTGGATTATGAATATATATTTTCTAAATTTAATAGGATAGGATAATATATAAAAGCCATAAGACACTATATGAAAGAGTAGTACAATCAATTTGACATAAATGCATTTTCCCCTGGATTTAAATCCAATGAACAGACAATTATAATTTTGTTTAAGTAAGGCCAAAGATTTTTGTTTGGTTGGTTTTGTTCCCCCACCCCCACCCCCCATACAGGGTTTCTTTGTGTAACAGCCCTCTCTGTCCTGGAACTCCCTAGGCAAACTAGGCTGACCTTGAACTCACAGAGCTCTGCCTGCTTCCAGAGTACTGGAATTAAAGATGTGAGCCACCACCACTCAGCAAAGCCAAAGCTTTATCTTTCCCACACTGCTTTAAAACCATTAGTTGCACATTTAAGTGCTAGAAAGTTTAGGTCTAATGTCTCTTTGCAGAGCTGGGAGCTGGGAATAAACAAAGGACTTGTGTACATCGGAGGGAAATATTCCACCACTGAGCAGTGTTCCTAGCTATTAATAACATTCATTGGTCTATAACCATAAGCAACTGATGATGAGATCAAAGCTCAGAAGTTAATCACCTAGAGAATGATAGTCCTGTGCAAACAGCTTCCTAACTCCAGGCCTTGCTAAAAAACCTGATGATTATCACTAACCGTGGGGTCCTATGACTCATAAACTCTTAAAAGTGATTGGGGACATGTAAGACAAACTCTCAGAACAGACCTGCTATGCTTGATTCCTGTGTTGTGTTAGTTTTTCTTTGGAGTCACAATTTCCTGAGAGGAACTGGGAAAATATTTTATTTCACAGATTTAAGTCAGTAGTTGACTAGACCAGTAGGATGTCTTGGTAAACACTTCTTACTTCTCCATTCCGGGTGTACCCTCTTAAAGTTTTCCATACCTTACTCAAGCATTGCTTACTAGTAATATGAATCTTTAACATAGGACCTCCCTGGGAACTCCTCTTATTGAAATCATTGCATGTATTGAACGCACACTTAGTAAAAGTCTGTTAAAATAAGGAAATATGATCCAATTTTGTCTTGTGTCTTTCAATACGTAAACACCTGAGGGAAAGATTATTGCCACAACTCCAAAGACAGAAAGAAGACCCCAAAATGCTTTCATTTCCTGGAGAAGCATCAGATCATGGACTCGGCGAACTCTCTCTGCTGTTCCCAGCACTGAACTCATCTCTGGGAAAGCACTACTTGAAGTATGTGATTCCACTCTGTGGTACCTTGTTCTTACAGAGCCTATGGAGAATCTGGACTGCACACACTGGGGTCTACCTTCTTACTTTTTCCCTACAAATAGGGGTTTATCACAAAAACAAAACCTTCCTTCAGTATTTACTATTGTGTCTCTGTCTCTACAGCAGAAAGGTGTTTTGTTGTTTCACTAGCTGAGAAGTTGTGATCACATTTCCCTTCTGTTCATGGACTGCTACAGGAAATGATATCACATTTCTACTTCCTTTGGGCAAGTGTCTTTCTGATTCTTCTGCAAATGTGACCCCCTCCCCTAAAATTGGAGAAGAGGTTGTTTAGAAATTAAGGATTTTAGATTCTAACCATAGAAATGAAGGTTTAAAAACTATACACAACCAGCATTGATAAATCTTTAAAGTTATTATTATCTATGCAAAAGGTTAATTTTTGTAGGCATTATAAAATAATAGCTTTCTTCACAATATTTCTGTATGTGTCTCACTGTGCATGTGTGCTTATATGCCTGTGTGCATGAGTGTGTCTCTATGTCTCTGTGTGTGTTGCATATATGTACAGTGTTTATTTGCCTAGGCTTCCATGTACGTATGGTTCCAGAAGAAGATTGGATATCTTTCTTTATAGATGTATCTGTTGTTTCCTTGAGGAAGGATCTCTTATTGAACCTGAAACTTGCCATTTCATGGCTATGTTGATAAACAGAAAACATTGCCATCCAGCTGTCTCTGGAATTAAAAATACACATGTAAACGTTTTTAAACAATATGAGTGCTAAAGATCTGAATTCAGCTTCTTCCATTTTCTAAGAAAGCAGTCTTTTTCCCTAAGTAATCTCCCTAAACACCTCCTCACAAAGATCTACCTGACAAAGTTTTGTTAGTTTTGCACTGGTTTACTTTCTTTCTCTTATAAAAAATTGATTTCTCCAATCTTTTAGAAAGCTCAAGATATAAATGAAAGTGATCATGTACATGTCTATGTTTTTGTTGCAAAGAGGCTATAGATTTTGGTAATCAGAAAGCCAAAGGACAGCAGAAAGACCATCTGTCCGCAAGATGTAAAGAAGACATAGAAAACTGACCAGGCTGGAGACAGGAGCTGCTCCTGGCATTGAGTAGGAAACTTTCACAGGATCACAGGAGATTGATTATAGGTCAAAACTTCAGTGCATGTCTTGGAGGCATGGACAGACTCCTGTTTTCTGGTGTTCAAATCTGTACAATGTTATATTCCTTCTTTAAGAACAACATATAACACTAAAAATACAGATTTAATAAAGGGCCATGAAAGGGCTGGAATGTTTCAATTTTCCAGCTTCTAGGTAAATATGTGTTCACTCCTGTGGAATGTTTAGTTACAATGTATTTTTACTCAAGAGAAAATGCCCCTGTGTAGTGGTGGGGTTTCTTGTTCCCGGGAAACCAGAGGCCCAGACCCACAGACCCCTTAGCCGCCTGCCACTGCTCAGGCCCCCAAAATGATTCAGATGCTTATATTAAGTTCATGCTGTTTGGTCTATGGCTCAGGCACATTTCTAGCTTGGCTTGCATCTTAACTCAACCCATTTCTATTAATCTGGCTGCCACATGGCCCGTGGTTCACCTGTGTTTCTTACATGTTTCTTCTTGGGCGGCTGGTTCGGTCTGCCTGACTCCACCCTACTTTTCCTACCTATGCTCTGATTTCTCCTCCTACTTTTTCTATGGTGCCTGTCATGGGCCAAAACAGCTCCTTTATTTAAAGATTCATATTCACAGCATACAGAAAGGCATTTCCACATCACCTCCCCCTTTCTGCCTAACCAAAAAGGAAGTTTTTAATGTTAACATAGCAAAATTACATATAACAAAATAACTATCAAGCAAGAATTACAGTTACAATATCTAGTCTATTTGTATTTAGCAAAATTAAAGAAAATACTCTATCATCTACCTTATCCTTATGAATCTAAAGTTTCATATCCAATATACCTTTCAAATGACTAAGAAAAACTATTCTTATAACTATCTAATCTTCAACTACATCAAAGACCACAGAAGGGATATATTTGCCCAAGTAAACCAGAAGTACAAGCAACTTCCAAAATCTAGAAATGACAGAGATGACACCTATCTGCCTGGACAGTCACCAAAACTTCCTTTATAAAAATGGGGCATCCATCTTCAGCCTATAGGCCCAGAGCCTCTTTTCATTTCAGTAAAGCAGGAAATCTGCTCTGCCCATTCATCAGTTGCTTCTCCTCGAGTCCTGAAGAATGTCTGACAGTTTTCTTTGCAAAGAAGGAACCTGAAGGACGATCTTGGCCTGTTTTGCCAAATTTCAGAGTTCACCTTCCTATGGAACCTGCATGTCCACTTTTAACAGCATACTATCAAGCAGTTAATATAAGAACAGGTTCATGTCCAATGGCTAACCGAAGCCACAAAGAAACTAATCTCCATATGGAGTTTCTTCGATGCAGTTTTCTCTTGAAGTAAATTGGTGCTGCCAGGAGCAGATCTGTCTCACTGTCCAGAAGAGTCTAAATTATTAAAACATTTTAAATGCCGTATTTTGTAGGTCTTAGAAGTATTTGAAGATTACCTATCTAATTGAATTATCTAAAAATTATCTAAAAATCTAACTAACATGTATTTCTTAATTATACATTACAATTTTAAATCAGTTACTTAAACATCTTATCTTAAACAAGAGTAGAAAAATACATATAGCATAAGAGAATTGACCTAAATTTGTATCAGTAAACCAAAATCCATACCAATGTAAAACATTTTGAGATTAACAGCTGATTTCCTGATTTAAGTAAATTCAATAATCTAATTTTTAAAAAATCATTCATATACCATATCCATTTTTTTTCTTAGAAAGAGATTAACTATAACCATGAACCATTTTAATGAAAACAAACATTTATAAACAATATTTTTGGAATTTGGGCTTAGTTTTCTGTTACTACTTCCTGATGATTATGGGGCATTGAAAATCTCACTGGTTCTTGAGACTAAATCATCTTAGTCTGTAGCCCTGAGGCTGATATGGCCATCTCTTCCCATCAGAGGTTTTTTCAGGGGGTCTTGGTTGATGAAGCCATATTTGTCTGGAAGCAATCCACAGGTTTTCATCTTCTCCTACCTATGCTCTTATTTCTCCTCCTACTTTTTCTATGGTGCCTGTCATGGGCCAAAACAGCTCCTTTATTTAAAGATTGATATTCACAGCATACATAAAGGTATTTCCACATCACCCCTGTGGGAAGAGTCACCCAAGGAACTTGACTTTGCTTATAACCTCTGCCTAGAAGGGACAAAACTGAAGACATGTTCTATGCTTGTCTTTTCTGGATCTCTGGAGGCTGATCTTAAAATGCTAAAAAAAATGTTTGTGCAACTGGGTTGTTTCTGGTCATCTGGCCTAATACAATAGTACCACAGAAGACCATTAGGATGAGCCCACATTTGAAGTTCAAAGGGTGGCCGTCCAAAGTGGAGGTGGTGCTTCCATGACAACCTTCTTTGTTAGCTCTGAGTCTGGGACAAGTTGGGAAGAAGTTGACTAAATTCTGTTCTTCTGTGAAGAATTCAGGTTGAGTCTATGCCACACAAAATGGTTTATCATTAAAAAAAGCATCTCTGCTGATTTCCTAAAGTCCAATTGTTTCTCTGGACAGCAGCCTTGCCTCAGGTTCATAAACAACAAAGACACAGGCAGGTCAATTAGAACAGAGTAAAGTATTCACAGGACTTAACCCTGAGAAATGACATGGAACTATAAAGAAAGTAACTGGAGGCATTATTATTGGGCAGTCAGTTCCTGTACAGTCACAGTAGATTTTATCTTCATTTGTATGCTTGTCAAATACATCATCACTATTTTGGGAGCACATTGATGAGGCCTGGTTGTATGTGCTATATATCAAATAAATAAATGTATATCCTTAGATCCTCAGTTACTTTTCTGTTGGTGTGAAGAGACACCATTAACAAGGCAACTTATGTCGGAAAGTATTTAAGTTGGGGTTCATGGGTCCAGAGAGTTTGTTGGAGAACATGTAATTAGGCAGACATTGCGCAAGTTACCAGCTTTTACATTTATCGGAGTATTAGTGGTTACAACTGATCCACAACATTAAACAGAAAGAGAGAGAGAGATGAGAAGAAGGAAGGGAGGGAGGGAGAGAGAGAGAGAGATAGAGAGAGAAAGACAGAGAGAGAGATGAGAAGAAGGAAGGGAGGGAGGGAGGGAGGGAGAGAGAGAGAGAGAAGAGAGAGAGAGAGAGAGAGAGAGAGAGAGAGAGAGAGAGAGAGAGAGAGAGAGAGAGAGAGAGGTGAGAGGACCAAGCAAGGAAGTGAGATTCTTTAGTATGTAGGGAGTCTTTTGAAACCTTAAAGTTCATACCTAGGGCCACACGTTCTAATCCTTCCCAAAGGGTTTCATCCACTGGGAATCAAATTCAAAGATCTTACAGGAGCCCTTCCCACTCAAATCACTAAGCACCTCCTCTCAGAACCTTTGCTGCTGACTCTCTCCACTCCCTTCATGTTTACTATTTAGAGTTTTCCTGTAGTGAGATGTTATATATTTAATAAAACCAGTCTGGAATATCAGAGCACAGATCTATCCACAGTCAATCCAGGAGGGTCAGAGAGTGGTAACTCATGCTTTTAATCCCAACATTGGGAAAGATCTGAAGTGGTGACTACGCCTTTAATCCTATAACTCTAGAGACAGAGATTTTTCTGTGAGTTCAAGGCTAACTACCAAATAGTAGTAGTGCACACCTTTAATCTTAACCTGGATGTGAAACAATTGGGTGGAGTATTTAAGGCAGGCTAGGAAGACAGATTCATTCTGTAGGAAGATTGACAGCAAGAGGTAGGAAGCTGAAGATATCTGGGTGAGATTTGATTACGGTGTTTCCTCTCTGATATTCCAGTTTTTCCAGATACCTGGCTCTTAGTTTCATTTAATACAGCTAGAATAAGTGCAACTTCTCCAGTGAGTCTGTACTAGCAAGTGGCCTTCTTTAAGCACTGGCACAAATGGTCATAAAATTGGGAAATTTCACTCATTTTCCAAATAGCAAATGTTTGTGTTCTTTTTTTTTTTTTTTCTTTGAAGCTTCTGATTTTTTCTTTACCTTTCTTGATGACTTTTTTACACTGTCCCCTAAAAGTGCAGTTAATTTTAATTGCTGAATTTTCAGTCAATTAAAATATCCCTTGAGTAACTTTAAAGCTCTTGGGTGTCTGTTTGTTAGTATTTACATAAGGACAAAATTACATCCCCATAGCTCCTGGAAATATAGAGCCAGCCCCAGAACTCAGCTCCTTCAATGAAACCGGGATTGAGAAGCATAGTCCTGAGAGCCTTCAGAAAAGGGATATGAATCATTGATTATTACATAATGGCAAGCACAGCACCTGAAACACAGGCACATTCAGCATTTGGTCTAGAGACTGAGGCTTGTCTTGGTATGAATGTGCTTCTTGTAGGAAGAGACTGTTGAGATAGCAGACATGTAAGCTATAAAGTTTGGGGGACTTGTCCCCTTCCAGTCACTAACAGAAGAAAAGAGGAAAGAGGAGATTAAAGTATATGGACTGTTTAGATTTTTTTAATATTTAACTGAACTCTCTGTTCAGAAAAACAGTAATACTTGCATAAAAATTTAGGCCTCAGTGTTTATGAGAACAATTTTTATCTAGTAAACATGATTTACATATTCAAGGTAAAAAAAATAAAAAAATCAAAATACAAAAATTAAATATTTTAAGTGGATCCAAATTCTTAGAGAAGATATGAAACCTCTTTGTGTCTGATGGGAGTAGGGTTTAGAGCAGACTTTTATCTTTCCTGATGGGCTGAAGAAGAATAGAGAGTATGTCATATGCTGGGTAGCATAATCCTAAATTGGCAGTCGCAGGAAAGGTAGGATTTGCTGAGTTCTTTGAACATTAGTTCATATCCTTCATGTTCATTATACTGTAGACCATTAAGCTATTTTATGGGCAAGAGAGAAGTTCAAGTGCAGAACAAGTTGCCAAAAGGATTATGAAGTTCATTTTGATTGATCAATAATTAACTGTACCTTGTGAAATTACAGGCTTGACTAAGCGTGGAACGTATTGTAGTGAACAACTCAGGCTGCCAGAAAGAACAGAGCAGAGAGAAGAAAAGCACAGTGCAAACCAAAACATCTGTCTCCTTTATGCAGCAAGAGCTGGTACACAGAATCTCGCTGCTTCCTTCTCTATCTAAAGTACAAACAACATAAAGCAGGATGGTATTGATATGGGACACCACAGAAGATATTTGCTTATAATTATTTGTAGCACCTTTTTGAAGCTCAAGGATAAAACATTTCAAATTATTCATCAATCTCTTGGAACTCCTAGGCCTTGGTAATAGGGATTTCAGCAGAACAACAAGTAGGCACACAAAGATACAGATAAAAGGAGGGACTGTGAGGGGATTATTACCATATAAAAGCAAATGACTATTTGATGGAGTTACAACAATATAGGGAGTTAGAGAGAGATAAAGAAATAATGCTAATTGATAAACACATCGCTGTTAGCATTGATTTGAATTATGTCCCGACTATAAAACCAATATTACCTATCATTTTCTTTCCACAAAAGAATATCAAGAAAAATATACATACACTCCTCCTGGCACAGTGCCTTGTCTGAGTAGCTCTCTTAGAAAAGATGCTCACGTTTAACCAATAATTTCCAGCTTGAAAACTACTTGGAGGAAACATCTCTGAGTAACAGTTGATAGCTTTAATTTACTCAAAATACATGCTATTTTATTACTCATGGTGGCCCTAGCCTAAGCACTTCTAGGCAGTGTCTAATAAAAACTGACCTAAGTCTTAAATAGAGTGAGAGACTGAATTTTTCTATTTCTATTCCAAAATCCTTTACATACCTTCCTTCATGAATATGGAGAAAAGTTATCTACAGATACTGACAATTATAGCAAAATTCTGAAAGGATTTTTTCTTTCTTTCTTTTTTTTTTTTTTTTTTTTTTTTTTGCCTTCTAGGCACTTAAGCTTCCTGAGTAGAAGACTAGGTTCCTTTTTGTTTATAGATATCAAATTGCTCTTTTGATAGAAGATCTCAGAACAGAGAGGGGAGTAGTAACCAGTTTAAATTACCCCTAGTTAGGTAACATTTTTCTATTTTCTATAAGATGCTTTAGGGAAAAAGTAATAAATGTCAAGACAGCATCTCAAAACTCCCATTGCCCCAAGCCACAAGAATCCACTGTTGCCTGCTCTGATGAGAATGATGCTGAAGATCCTGATGTCATTTCATTTTCAACTCTGTTACTCAGCATCTTCAGAGGTGGGCAAAGAGCTACTCAGAGGACCAGATAGCTAAAGCCTATTGGGTTTCATGGAGTTTCCTTTCTTTTTCTTTCTTTATACTTTGTGTTTGAAATCTACTAGATATCTACCTGGTGATGCTAATGATTCAATGAGAAGTCTAACAAGCAGGTCCAAAGGCCCCGGGCTTATAACAAGGACACATGTAAGAGTGTCATATATGCTAGCTTTTTATCTATGTTATTGAAACTTTGAACATAATGATCTTTTCTGACTGGATTGGGTTCACAAAGGAGAAAGGATATTACATTATAGAACCCAAGAAGAACCCAGATTATCAGGTGGGTTAAGGAACAAATGTGAATATAATAGACTTCTGACTTTTTTTTTTCAACAAAGAGTGAACTTGAGGACATAGTGTAGAAAAGGACAGATAGCTAGGTGTTTCTATACTCTCTCCCTTGCAAAGGGGAACAGAAAATGGTTTCTAGTTTTGCATATTTTCTTACAGCTTTTGCAAATTATTTATTTACATTATGCCATAAATAAATATCACAACAAAGTTTTTTATTGTTTTTCGTGATGATTTAAAGTAAATGTTTTATGACCAGAATTGAGTTGTATTTGTGACTGCAAATAATTCGTAGAAATGAATATTTTCCTATTTTACCTTTATACTAACAAATCTGTAGCATGTTTCTTTAAAAATGAAATAAAGCTTGTGTTCATAGTGGCAGTCAATAACATGGCAGCATAATAATCAATTGCTATTTGTAGCAGCAAGACTACCAGTGGGGGCAGATCAGTGCAAATTACTGTCACTGTGTGCTGTCATGTATGCAGCCAGTCTGGAGAACCCAAGACAAATTATGCCTGATACAATGCATGAGGCAGTACTTCGTCATACCTGCACAATAGTGGGGATCATGTTCCAGCATCACATACACAGGAGCAGAAATATAAATCTAAAACATTGGTGGGGAAGAGAAATAAATTAATTCATCCATGACTTGTATGCCCAAGATTTAGAGTTAAATGCCTGTAATTTTTTCTATGAGCTGGAAATAGGTGGATTACTGTTATCTATGGATCTAAAAAAAAAAAAAAAAAAAAAGAAAGATTCAATTGCTTTTTGCTTTTTAGTATCAGTGTACCAGTGAACATAGTTTGGTACTTTAGTCCACTGTTGCAGAGAAACGATTCACATGCCAGTTACTTAGTAGAAATCGCTCCTTTTGACCAATACTAATGGCAAATTGAAATGACAGTTTATTTCATATACAAATAATGTATTCATTTACAAAAATTGAAGCGGGATGGAGCCGTGTTTGTCAGCATCATCAACCACTAAACTATTTTAAAACTCTTTCCTTGATTTTTCCATTTAATTAAAGAAAGAGTGAAGCCTCTGGTCTACCTTAAGCCTTTTAGCAAACGGAGCAGGTAATTTTGAAGCCTGTGTTTTTCATTTTCTATCCTTGGCTATTTGTTTCGTGAATGAGACAAATTCCCTTTTCATGGCAAGTGGGTAATGGGAAGGAAAGTGGCTTACTCATTTAAAGTCACATACGACTATATTTGCAAGAAACACATTGAACAAACACATCATTGCCATGCTTTTTCCTGCATCTTAAAAACACCTCTGTAAGTAACTAATGAGGTCTGTAGAGAGAAATATTACCTCATCTATGAGAAAACACTTCAAATATTACCTTGAGCATGATCAGGACTCACTGTTTGATTTACTATACAGTGTGGAAAATGAATCCGTGGAGAGCTCTGGTCGAACAACTGTTAAGAACAGTACAGTGGCAACAGGAGAATATTAGCTTAAGCTGGGGTCCTTCTAAGTGTGTGGTTCCTCAGATCACACAGGTTGTGCATCCACAAAGTCATCTCTCAACAGGATAATTTATATTCTTCCTTTTTGACCTCTCAACAAACACTTAGTTTAGTTTATGTTACTTGATCAACCCTTGACAAATTGATTTCTTAAACAAGATTTGAAGCCTGATGGCCTTCAGGGCTAAGTTAGCTCACAGACATATGAGACATATTTTCTTTTAACCTGAGTGACAACACAAATGTGTCAACACAGTGACAGCTGTGTGAAGACTCTTCCTTTATATTTTCTCTTAGTCTCTGATATTTCCTTTTGCTTTTCAATTGGCCACATTTTGTCTCTTTGATGGCCACTTTATATCATTGACTTTTTTATCTTTCATCTGCAAAAAGATTATAAAAATCTTTGGCTGGAATTCCACACCTTCAAAATCAGCAACAATGTTGGTAAAAAGCTTCATATTGATAAAGCTACATAGATACTAAGAAAATGTTTTGTTCAGGCCAAAATAAATTGTGTTTATGAAATACATAATCAGGAAACTATGTGATGAGGGAAAAAATGGCATCAGTTCAGAACACTTTTATTAAAAACTGTTGGAACCAAACTCTGTCCCACACTGATCCAAAGGTAGAAAAGCCTCACGTTCCAATCATCAATAGAAGGAACCAATTGCAATTCTGAAGTAATATTAAAAGCAACTACTAGATGCCAAAGAAAGAGAATTTTTAAGTGTACCTCAGAAGTAAACTATGATCAGTAAGAACTACAAACTAACTTAAGTATGAAGATATTATTAAATATGTCATAAGAACTGTTTTTAAAAAGGATTGGTATGAAAAATACCATACATAAGATTCAATAAGTCTGTTCATATATGCAATTCTTTGATTTCAATGTGGTTATTTTCTTAATGATAGTTCATATGATCAGTGGCTGAAGAATATTACCTTTTTTTATAATTCTATCACTGGTTGAATCGAGCTGCAAAGTCCATATGCAGCTTTACTATCATCAGGTTTCTAGATCATTTCTGAGTCAATGTATAACAAATTAGCAGTGATTGGACATGACTTCTGAATTTAGCTCCCAAGTAGCAAAATGAACAAATAAGTCAGCTTATTTTGACAAATTATTATTCTTGTCTACTTATTAGGTTCATATCTAATAGAAGACTATGGTATAAACTTTTAGGCTCTGTGCCATTTTATTCATAAAAGCTGCTTGCTTCCTTAAAAATGCACAGAGCAAATCATGGAACTAAGTGTTTTCCTTAGTCACTCTTAACTGCATATTATGTGATTTTGTATTCTTTTTGCTTCTACCCACCAAATTGTATTTTACTCGAAAACAATCATTTGCTGTGTAACGGATCATGTATTATAACACCCACTAAGAGACAGTTCCAAAAATGTTGGTATTTTTCAGGCACAGAATAGGTATGGCTACTGCTAGCATCTGCACTTTTCCTAAAAATGACATTTTTTAAACTTTCCTCGTATTTATTCTTTGTGTCTTTCACACCATGCATCTCAATTCCATTCATTTTTCTGGCCATGTATTTTTGCCCTCTTCCCTTGCAGCCTTCCCCCACTCCTGTCATGCCCCCACTCCCCACCCTGACAAAATTTAAGCTAAAAAAGAAAAGGAAGGAAGGGATGGCAGGAAATCTTTCATCATGGAAGCTCTAGTGTCATACCTAGCAAACCCTTTTGTCCATAAATCTTTACTTGTAAGTGCAGGGAGTCACTGGGCTGATCCTAGGACTCTGGTGCCTGCTACACTATTAATTCTTGGCCCTACTGGAACTTGCCTTGGTTATCCTGCTCTAGCCCTGTTTTGTGGAAATCCTACAGCTTTGAATCTGCAGGAGCAGTTCCCTCATGTACTCCAGCAGATCAGAGATTGGGTGGCTATTGGATTGAACCAACCCATAATCCTGCTTCTAGGCCTAGGTAGTTGCAAACTTGGTCAGCCTGCCACCTTTCCTTGTCTCGTTCATCAGAGTGAGCTCTACTACATTGCCTTGGCAAGTTCACCCTTTGCAGAGATGGGCAAAGTGCAAGGAATGGCCCAGTTCTCCCTCTTTTCATGTTCTCAGGGTCAGATTTCTCACATCTATATCTTCAGCGCCAGCTCTACTGTGTTACCCAGGGCATGCTCCTTGCAGCAGAGGAGCAGAACTAGCTCTCCAGCTCTTGTGATCAGCAATTTCACTGCCCTCAAGCATTGATGAGCAGAGAGGCAGGGGCATCTCCTGCCCACACTGCTGCATGATAAATGAATAAGAAGGACAGCTCTTCTGTGCTCACAATTTCAGGGCTGGGCTGGCTTGCTCACATCTCTGCCAACGAGGTTGGTTTTATTGCACCACCCATGCTAGGTACAGGGCCTATTTTCTCCAGTGATGTAGCTGGTAGCAGGCAGGGGTACCTCTCCTCCACTTCTAACCTCAGGGTCAGCTCTGCCTGCTGCCTCATGCATTGATGGACTGGGTGAGGTGGGAAAGGGGCATCTTTCCTAAGAATGACATTTTTTTTTAAATGATGAAAACTGCATAAAAATGTTGGATCCTGTTATTGAAACATATACCATAGACATTAACATAAACATGTTAGAAATGGATGAGTTTTAGGATAAATTCAAGGTGGGTATTTTGTGTGTAGAGTTTTCCAAGGATAAATTTGCCTTACAGTGTGTGATTCCCTTGGACTAGGGAGGCTGTAAAGACAGTATCACTGGACCATATTTCCAGACAGCATGCATTTTTTGAGATGGTCTATATATATTTACTTTTCCTGATTAATTAGAACTTTCCTACATTGATCTTTCTTTATAGATGAACTACATTTCATGCTTTCCTGAAACATCTATAGCTTCTCTTGAGTAATAAAGCCAGCTGATAAAAGAGGGAATAAAACCAGGCTTTAACAAGACTGCAAGGCATCTAGTGATAATTTGCTTTGTACAACTTCTTTTGTTATGTAGAACCATCTGGAATCCCATAGTCCAGGGATGAGGCTGACTTTGCAAGTGTGTGGTTGATTAACCTGCAAAAATGTACATGCTTAGAAAATGTCAGGACAAATATTTGTCCTGTGTTGAGAAGGCCTCACACTTCTCACTGTACCTTGTTTTCCTCATGTAGGCTCTTTGGAAGACACACCTCCACACGTTAATAAAGAAATGACTCAGATAATCTTGTGGAAGTTTTGTAATGCATCATGGGAAAACTGGTTTAGCTAGATATTCAAATTCTACTCTTCTCTCTTTGCTCTGAAACCATATGAAATGGAGTCATTGTATAAGTATTGTTTCCTTTTCTTTTAATTTTTAAAGGATGTCATGTGGTTTTATTTGAAACCAGTAAATAGGATGCCTGAAGAGCACCATACAAAGACAAGCTGGAAGCAATCATCAGAAGAAAAGCTGATTTGCCATATTAAAAGTGTGGTGCCTTAAGGAGCTTTGAGCAAGTGGTGGACATTTCTTCCACTTGAGATGCTTTCTCTGGTCACACTAGAGGAAAGTTTGGGTTGAAGCATTGCCATTAAAGCTACACATCTAAGCTAGTGGTGCAACCCTGGGGCAATCGAAGAAGGAAGAATTAAAACAGTCACAGAAATGCAGAGAAGACAGGTAAAAGGAGGATGCTAAAAATTTGGGATGCAATCTGGAACTTGAGTTTGGCAAATGGAGTGGAGGTTTGTCACATTCACAGAAATAGAGCAAAACAAAATACTTGTCAAAGGTAGAAGAAAATCCATCAATTTTAAGTATTTAAATTCAAAATATACAGAGAACATCTGAATAGTAGTAATGCCCATAGACAATGTCCTAGACAGAACTAACACCTGCCTTGCATATTCTGAACCAAAGGAATTATTTTTGTAATAAATACACCTCTGAGAAATAAACACAGCCAATGTTTAGGAAGCTCTCACAAATGTATATGAAACAGTGAAGGATGGTAATTCTAAGGAACCAGCTAAGACAGAGAACAGATAAGATGCTAGAAAGGAATTTAGAAAAGAATAGAATTCTGGGTATGGTGCCTTTAATCCCTGTACTCAGGAGGCAGAGGCAAGAGTATCTCTGTGAGTTCAAAGACAGTCTGATCTATAAAGTGAGTTGCATCCCAGTCAGGGCTACAAAGTGATAATTTGTCTCAAGGAAAAATGAGAAAGAAAAAAATAAAAGAAGAATAGAGATTCTAGAAAAACAAAGCATTGGGCTAAGTTCCAGGGAAACCTCAACCAAATCTTAGTTTTAGTATTTACTTATGTTTGATATTGTTCAAATTATCTACTTTCAATAATCTTCAATGTAAAAATATGAGTGGTAACACATAAGTTTCTTGCAATAGGTTTTTTGATCATGTATATAAAGAATCAACACATTACCTGTTCCTTTCTCACTATTCTGTTTTAATTCAGTCATTATGATTAGTTTGATTTATTTAGTTTAATGTTGGCTTTTTGCAGGATACATTCATGAAATTTTTTTAAACTATGTGCAGGATGCTCACAACCCTGGAAGGCAAAGGCTGACAGAAGAGTAGAAGATAGATAGGAGCAGGAAGCCAATAGGCAGCCATCTTTGTTACCATCATTTCCACCTCAGGTTTTCCTAGATCTCCAATGATTTTGCTTAGACGGAGGGAGCAGAAAAAATTATTTGATTCCTGACATGGTCCAAGAGCATAGTGAATTCATACTGTTGCCCTTTATCTTTCTCCTTTATGTAAGTAAAAACATTGCTGTGGAGATCATGAGGTTTTGTTCCAGTATGGGAATATGTACCAATTTTCCTTCCTCTGTACATGGTGAGGTAGAAACCACTTCTCCCAACACCCCACAAGGGCTTCAGCTTCCTTTTATATTGTGATAAGTTATACATAACTTATAAATAGCTAGGAAAAAATAAAAATTGAAGAATGACAGCCAAGCTCACCCTCAGGCATATCATGCATATACATCTTTACATACAAGTGTGCCCCGCTCACACACACATATCGTGTGAACTCATGCTGTCATTGTGGCAACCACCATGGAGTTCTTTCAGACATCAAATCAAACATAGAATTATAATATATGTGTTTTGAATAGTCCAAAGTAAAACCTACATATTCACTTTCTATTCACAAAGGTTCAAGCAACTTAAGTGGACAGATGAATGCGTAAGCCATGTGGTATGTATGCACAACAGGGTGATTCAATTACCAGACAGGAAGCAAATTCTGACAGATGTAGCAGTCTGGGTAGAACATAAAGGTGTAATTTAAGTGGGAAAAAAGACACAAATATCTATCTCATATACATGAGGTCCATGAGGGGTCAAATTCATAGACAGAAAGGGAAAGGATTATCAAGGCCTGGGTTGGAGAGAAGAACTAGGAGTACTTGATAGGGATAAAGTTTCAGTTTGGGGACAAGAAGAAAGCTCCAGAGACCATGGTGACAGCTTCACAGCAACGCAAATGCTCCTAATGTTTCTGTTCCTCCAAAAGCAAATACACTGTTTGTGAATATGTAATGGGAATTTCATAAAGTTTTTACATGATCTAGTCTCTTTGAATATAATTTCTAAAGTTTAAAATTCTAATCTTTTGAATAAGATATTCATTTTTATTCATCATATATTCTAATATCAAGCCAATAATTTGAAATTAAGTTGTTTATTCAAGAAATGCTCAATAAGGGGAATTTTATATATGAAGATTCTGTTTACCTATAAAGAAACTGCTCTTTGTTCAGTTTATTTATGATTAAAAAATATCTATACTTACCAAAATAGATATGTCTTTCTGTTCCTAATACTTGTAGCTCTATGTTCCATTAAACGTTTAAGATAAAACATGTAGAGAAAAAAAAGTCTCAGAATCGTTTCTATCAAGTAACATGTTCAACTGTCAATCTCATGATTATTACATGCAGGCAACTTCTCCTCATCTCTGCCTCCCGTTCCTTTTCTTCCTGTTCATATGCCCTTAAAAATTACATGCTAACCTTGTGTTGAAACAACATTTGTCAATTAACTAATTTTACAATCTGTAATTTCATCACCAACTTTCCAAGTAATTTAAACACTTGTTATTTTTTGAGCTCTTTCTATGTTTGTTCAAAATTCCTATGTCAAGTAAACAGCAATATATTCCACTCCATCATTCACTGGTAATTCTGTTCTATATAGAGAGGAAAACGAACTCTAGAAAAAGCCATTTAGTTTATAAAATATATATGATAAAGTGCATATCAAGATTTTTCATTAAAATAGAAACTCACAGTGAATGCTTGCAGTGCTGACGGTATCCTCACAACTGTTGGTTTCAAAAGCATTGTGAAGAATTTTAATGATCTGCATTGTACAAAAGGCATCAGCATTAACTAAAAGTGGTGAAAATCTCTATTTCTAATTTGCAAACTCTGTTTTTTTGTTTTGTTTTGTTTTTGTTTTCCCTGGTTTTATCACTTTCCACCTTACATTAAATTCTGTTGTATGGCTAGGTATAGTCTTCTGTGAAGAGTTGAAACTGGCTGGGTGAAAGTAATTTAAAATAAAATAATTGACAGAAAGTCA
The DNA here is from genome assembly GCA_033318265.1 of Phyllotis vaccarum. Classification (NCBI taxonomy): domain Eukaryota; kingdom Metazoa; phylum Chordata; class Mammalia; order Rodentia; family Cricetidae; genus Phyllotis; species Phyllotis vaccarum. The sequence goes on along the minus strand of JARWLC010000002.1, from coordinate 39,390,055 downwards.
AGTTATAATTGATAAAAGTATACTCAATACGATTTATATTCCTTTTTGTTTCTTATTTAAAAGTTGTTTTCCATTTTATATCCAACCACAGTTCCCCATCCTTCCCTCCTCCTATTCTCCCCTCTCCCCTCAGTTTCCCCACTCTCCCATCCATTCCTCAGAGAGAGTAATGTCTCCCAAAGGGAGTCAACAAGTCTGGCATATCAAATTGAGGCAAGATCAAGTCCCTCCCCCTGTATCAAGGCTGAGCATGTTATTCCTCCATAGGAAATGAGCTCTGAAAAACCAATTCATGCATTAGAGATACAACTTGGTTCCACTGCCAGAGGCCACACAAACTGCCCAAGCCACACAACTCTCACTCACATTCAGAGGGCCTGGTTTAGTTCCATGCAGGTTCCTATATCTGTCAATCCAGAATCAGTGAGCTCTCTTAGCACAGATCAGCTCTCTGTGATCTTGAAAAAGAGAAAATAGAAACCATTTATTAATATGCTAATATTTATATTTCTAACTTCCCATAATATAAGATCAAGGGAAAAATTATCAAAAATGTTATTGCCTTCTCGCTTACAGGGTTGTGTAAACAACAATAACAAAGATTGAAAGTCAAAACAAATTGAAGGGGCTTAAAGCTGATACGGAGAGAGTTGAGAGTAGGTGCTCTGGTCAAATACCCAGGAAAGGAAAACCCTCCCAGCTCTACAGCCCATCTAAGAGGAACTCACTCCATCCAAGGAACAACGTGAGAAAGAACTCTGTACCTTCAGGCCTAAAGAAGGAAGTCACTCCTGCTACTCTCATAAAGATACTTGATGACAATAAAAATAATAATGCTTATATGCTTAGGATTCATAGTTGTTTTTTTTTTCCCTACTGAAGACGTATCACAAAACTGTGAGGTCATTACAGAATAAAATAAAATAAAAGCTCACTTTGATCTATATGCAAGAAAGTAGAGAGGTTTTATTACACCTAAGAGCCCTCTACCTGTTATCCCTAATTTCCACAAAGACAAACATCAGTTTGTTGCAATAGTTAAAGCAGCTACTGGCTTTTGCTAGGGACCTCTAATCTTCAACTGAGTTCTCTTGTGCTCCACATAGTGAAATGTGTAATTGCTACTGCCATCAAAGTGGATGTGAACAAATCCCATTTTACCAGAGCATAATTCTAACAACAAGCTCCAAGATGTGCAGCAACTCAACTTCTCCGTGTGTGTGATGATAGAAATAACTTTCTTCAGCAATAGAGTCTAATGACCAGGTCATGAAGTTGACTAATAAATAGCCTAGGCAATAGCCCATATTATTTGGGGTTATGCAAACAATCAACAAGATTGTTTGTTGTCTCTCATTCCTGGCTCTGGAGGTTTAACTTGGTAGAATTAGATGTCTAATGGCATTGTCTGCCCCAGTATGAGGTGACTCCATTTAGATTCCTTCTAAATATGCATATATTTTAGAAAGCTTCTACAAGTGGAGGTTTTCATGTAGTATTTTAGAAGGCCCACCCCTTATCAAGAAGCTATTTGCAATTGATAACCACTGGTAACAGGAAAAGTCAGTTGTCCCTTCTGGAGTGTCACTTGGTATATCAACTCGACTGGAGGGCAGCCCCCATGACCAGGAGTAATTGGCAAATGCAAAATAAACTTTATGCTCTTCTGTGGGAATTTTGTTTTGTTTATGGTTTTTGTGTGTTTTTATTAGTTTGTCTATGTATTTTAATTTTCTTTAAGTTTAGTGTGTATGAGTCTTTTCTGAAAGGGGAAGAATGAAAGAGAGAGAGAGTGAGAAAGAGAGAGAAAAGCAGAATGTGCATAGAGTTGCATTGGTGGTCAGGCGAGTACATTCTAGGAGCTGGGAAAGGGGTAAAACATGACCAAATTATACTGCAAGATAAGTTTTCTTTCTAAAGAAAATACCCTCAATAAACCCAGCCACCATGACTGTACAATGTCAACACAAAGAGAGTAACCATGGAGCTATAGAACTTAGAGAATACAAGAGAAAACTCCAACCTCAAAGACCCCCAGGCACCTCCTCAGCACCAACACTGTCTTCTTGTTTTTCTTGGTTTTCAAGATTAACATCACGTTATCAGCCTTAAAATTAAATTAAAACCCCTAAAACATTAAATATAGTTATGCTTGTAGAATATCTTAGTCAAATCAGCATTTGTCTTCAGTTCAATTCGGTCATCTCATGACTCTGATACATGCCATTCATATTTGACCAGAAGTAAATTATTTTTGATTATCAATTTTCAACATATTTTATTTTAAAATTATGGAACATGTTTTACACTTTCATGTTTGATTTCTGAAAAAGGTTGTAATTAAAAGGTAGTAGAGATTATGACTTTTCTTATTTAACATAAATATTTGATATCATTTGCTGTAAATACTTTCTTTTTTATAAAATGTTGTGTAGTTAAACTCATGATAATATTGACATTTAGAGAGTTTTGTTGAATATATTTTCATTCATAATTATTTTCTATAGTGATCAATTTTAAAGAGTCTTGATTCCCTTTTTTTATATTAGAATGGACAGTACTATATACAATAAAGATCCATTTTATACTATTAAACAATATAAAATATTAAATATTACCTTAAGAAAAAAACTATTTACACATTGAAGAATTTTCATACTACCTAGAAGAGTAAGTATAGTGCTAGAGCCACAGTGATTGTATAGGTAAAGGAACTGCGTGGTATTTAAGGAATTGTTGCCATTAATATTGTAAAAATTTATTAGCATTAAAATTATAAAAATTACTCTATACAGAAAATATCATTTTAAAAATATTGTATTTTTGAAAGACTTCGATGGAGATATTTTGAAGCACTTAGGATTCATCAAAGTGTAGCTTTTTTAAAATGGAAAATAGCCTTCAGTAATATCCCTTTCCTTAAAATGGTGGTGGTTGTGGATGACCTAATACGATTTGGCAAGAAGTGCCTTGTGTACTTCAATCAAGAACTGATTTAATCTCATTACAAAAACTATAATGGTTTTATTGAACTCCTATCTAGTGTCTACTGCTCTAGTCATGTGGGCAGAAAATTACTTCCTTTTTGTTCTTTTTAACTTAAGATGTTTTTGAAAAGGAAATTAAAGTTATCTAGATAATGTAGTTGATGCGAAGAAGAAAACTTTGAAGTTGGAAGTAGTGTAGTTGGAGTAAAGTCGCCCTGGCTTCCATGGGGGTATTTAGATGACTCTTGTTTATTACAATGTGGCTACCCTCCTTCCAGAGGCAAATAGTATTTGTTTCATATTTTCTTTGAAATTACCATCAAACTACCCTTCTCTCCAAAATAGTTCATATATCACTAACATCTCACACAAGTTAAACAGCCTCTTTTAGAAGGGCAATCTTAAACTACTTAAAAAAAAAAATGGATACACTTCTGTAACTTTGAATTCTAAATTGTAAGAAATGACATTTAGTAATAATTATTATAATACTCATGGCATTAAAACAGTTCAAGGGCACAGGGCAAAGAACACTAATGCTGTAGGAGAGGGGAGATTTAAGCTTCCCTTGGGAGCATTCTCTAGTTACTCTCAATAAGACAGACAGGAAGATTTCCAGAATAGAAGAGGTCTTAGTGAGCTTGGCTGGGTCTGCACTCAAGGCTTCCGGTCTCAGGATTGGCACTCTAACCTCTTACTCTCAATTATAATACTAGCATGGTCTCTGGAAAGAAAAACAGAAAACAAAATCTATCTCTAAGTAGAAAGACATGGAGTCTTCCTAGACATAATAAACATCTTAATCTTGTTTAGAATATTTAGCCTTCATAACTGCAATCAAGAGATTGAACCTGTCTCTCATATCCTACCTGTTAGAAACTCAGAAATTGTTTTGCAAAGGTAACTGGAGCCATGTCCCCAAAGACAAGCACTTTTCTCTTGAATGTGTTTAAAAATTTTCCTTGAGTAGTGCTTGTATGATTTACTGTTTTGTTTTGATTTCCTTAAGGAGACTATGCATTTGTCCTGGCCTCACCATAAGCTTACCGTTCTTCTGTAGTACTCAGATTGTAGGAAGGAACCTGGACTGGAACTGCACTGTCTTATTTACTGGGACTAGGTTCTTATTATTCATACCTGGATATACTGATTTCTAGCAAGAGCCTTACCTGGAAGCTTGGCCGTTACACAATGTATTCATTGCTGCTATTTATTATTCGGTCATTGAATACCATTATATATACACACACACACAGACAGACAAACAGACAGACACACACACACACACACACACACACACACACACACACACACACACACACTCACCAATAGATTCCCCAAAACTGTACTACAGTATTGAGTGTTTTATCTATCCTCCTAAAAATGATGTGTTCTGGAAGACTACTAACACATAAAACGTGAACAAGAATGTGTAAATTTGTCTTCTCTTAAAGACTTATTGGAGAGTAATATGTAATAATTTTCAACTGTCACAAAACTGTCCCATGTTCTAAATGACCAGAATCTATCTGTCTTTTCACCAAAAGTATAAAGAGTGGACTTGGGAACTAAATTCAGGAATGGTAGAGTTGTCACCAGTGACTTGGGCACAGGACCTATTTCAACAAACTGTATCAATCAGCTCCTCCTCACTTACACTTTTTAGAACTGAGAGAACACAAATAAATTCAAATATTTTAAAAGGCAGCAGAAGAAGGCTTTGGCAGCTACTAAAACAATCCCCAATGATCATAGGGTCCTTCCTACTTCTGTAATGAACTCTTTCTGATGTGAGTGGATTACTGAAACTCACTTTCGACAAAATATGATTTTTTTTAAATGCTAAAATGTTTCTCCTAAGGCTAAGTATGTAATTGTCTAGAATTATACTGCTGACTGTTTATTCTAAAGGATTGAGAATTTAGGATCCCATGGAATCTGACATTTAGATGATTCAGCAGCTTTGTTTATTACTGTCAAACTGGCCTCCAGGTCTGGGGCATGACTCAGCAAAATTCCTGCTGGAAAATCCTAAAGGCGGAGTTTGGATCCTCACTACCCATGACTTGGTGACATGTATCTTTAATGGTAGTCTTACTGCTGAGGAGATTGTTTAGTCAATCAAAGCTCTGGAAGCAGTGAGAAGCTGTGTTTCAAAAAGGACAATGGAGAAATGATAAAGCTAGATCCTTAGTTTTGATGTCTGGTCTCCATACGAAGGTCTACTCATGTATCTACAACCAAATGTCCATGTTCACACACATATATATGACAGACATACATAAAAATACTGGCATGGTCATTATCTTTCAATAAAGAGATGCTTCTACTAACACATAGATGACAACCTATGACACACATGGAGTAGTAACATTTGGTGTGCATTATATCTTGGATAGATCTTTAAGTATTAGGCCGAGTGGAAAGTTAACCTAAAAATATTGTACAGTGAATTACTCAATGTATGTAGTATTTTAAAATGACAAATTATAGAACCTGACTCTTAATATTTGGCAGTGTTAGGTACAGGGAAAAGAGAGTATATGTAATGTAAAACGATGAGAAAAAAAGCATGATGGAATAGGTCCATAAAAGATTATTTTTTTACAGAGACAGATCAAAAATCACAGCACAGGTAGCAGACCTATGAATTTACATGTGATAAAGTTGTAATTAAAAACACATATACCCTTCACAAAGCAATAAAGATCCTGTGGAAATCTGAAGAAACTTGATAGATTATATATCAATATCATGAGTCCATTTTACTAGAGCTTTATAAGAAATTTGAATCCTTGATATTATTCCTTTTAATTAGAAGTGATTTTTTTTTTATTTCAAGAAGAGTATCAGTAAAATAAAAACAAAAACAGATTGGGTATAATTTTCAAGATTTTACACAAAGGAATAGCTCTCTTCTTATCACCTACTTCAGTATCGTTTCTTTCCCTACTGTCCGCTTTCCTTTCCCCCCCTCCTTTTTCTGTACCTTCTCTGGAAAGCCAGATGCTGAACTCTGAATAACCCTATGTCAAGTCCTATGCATAGTCTGGCCAACAAGAATATGACTATAGTCATTTTTGCCTTTAGAAATGCCACCCTCCATAAACCACTGACATCAGCATGTCCTCCAGAAGGAACAAGAACTACTAACATCAACATGACCCCTGGCAGAAGCACAGACCACAGACCAAAGACATGCACATGGCCTCTTTCAATACCATGGGAACATGGATACCAACATAGCCTCCAGCAACAGCAATGAGCAGGGACATCTATATGGCTTCTGGAAGTAATACAGTTCAAGGACACATGGACTACGAAAACCACCATGGCCCAGGGTATAGCACAGATCATGTATAGCAACATAGCCTCTAGTGACAGCAAGGACCATGGAGGTTTTTTGAGAAGGCATAATCCAGAAAACAAACTACTCTCCATCTCAGGCATCCTGCCATTGCTCATTGCCAGGGAAGTCTTGGAGCTTATCAGCATGTTCAGAGGAAGAACCTTCACAGGCTCCTGGGTAAGTGTTAGGCCTTGCTAGGCCCTATTGAGGAGACACAGTCCTGGAGGCCATGTTGATGATTGTGGCCTGTGCTGCCTAGACCATATTGGTATCTATGGTTTGTTTTGCTGCTGGTGGCCAGATTTCTGTCCCTGGTTCATGCTGCCACTGGAGGCTATGTTGATGTCTATAGTACATGTTGATACCAGAGGCCACATTGATGTGAGTGACCTGTGCTGTCACTAAGGGCCATGTTGGTTTTTATGGTCCACAGTGCCACTGAAAGCTGTGTTGATATCTATGGCTTATGCTGCCACTGGAGAACATGTTGATGTTTAAGATCTGGGCTGCCACCAGTGGCCATATTGATGTCTGTGATCTGATACTGCCAGAGGCAATTGTGAGGTCCTTGTTACGCTGCCACTGAGGACCATGCTGAGACCCATGATCTGTGCTGGGGCCATGTTGATGTCTGAGGTCTATGCTGCTGAAGTCATGATGAGATCCATGGTCAGTGGAGTCCAAGTAGGTGTGGGAAACCATGTGGAAGTCCATGATCAGTGCTGACACTAGTTGTATATAAGGAATCTTCGGTTGCAGTGGTTTCAATGAAACCTGACACATAATTGAGCATTAGAGACAATGAAGGCTTCTGCAACCCCCGTCCCCCCCCCCCCACACACACACAGTCTATGCAGGAAGCCACTAAGGAAAGTTCTTAAAAATTGTGATAGAGATGCTAAAGTGTAGCTGTTCATAATTTATGGCTTCTGGCAGAAGATGGAAGAATACTCAATTATCTTTAAGAGGCTGGTTGCTGAGTGTTTGACCATACTCCAATGAGTAGTATATGGGCAACACAAATTGTAGCTGCTTTTTTTTTTCTTTTAATTTTATTTATTGTGGAGGAGGAGGAATGGGGAGTGACTGTAATCAGGGTACATTACATGAAATTTCCAGATATTCAGTATGAATATTATGTTGAAAAAAACAAAAACAAAGAAATGGAAATGGCATCTTTTGCATTGAGTGTCAGCTACAAAGCTGAGCTTGAAAGCAGATCTTTTCCAAGTAGAGAAAACAGTGTCTCACTGTGGCTGAGAGGGGCTTGAAGCTGGGGGATCCAGATGAGTCATGGCAGGAATCCCAACTTACAGAAAAGAGGCATAGGACCAACAAGTTTACACCCTAAAACAATGGTTCTCAGTCTTCCAAATTCTGCTACCCTTTAAATCAGTTCCTCATGTGGTGATGATTTCCAACCATAACATTATCTTCATCACTACTTTAATACTGTAATTTTGCTACTGGTATGAATTATATTGTAAAATATTTGAAATGCAGAATATCTGACGTGATTCCTGGGAAAGGGTTGTTTGATCCAGAAAGGAGTCCCACAGGTTGAGAACTGCTGTCTAAAATGTCTTCATTAGTTTCTTGCTGGATCATGGCAGCATCATCCAACTCTTCCCCTTTCCATGTTCTCAAAACAAACAAAACCTGTGTTTTAACTCCATGGCATATCTGCTTATCTTCAGACCAACCGTAAGAATATTTCATCTTGCTCTAAGAAAGCAAGGCTGTAGATATGGCTAAATATGAATCACTCATATTCACTGGTTTTTGGCTGATCAGTGAATAGATGCTGCAGAGTAGATGACTGTGAAGTTACATTGATAGTTCTGAATTCCTTCCTATAGCTTCTGGCCACTCAGGTGATCACTGTATCTATTGACAGAGGATTGACCTTTTCCAAAGCAGGTAGTGCCTCTTGACTCTGGGCTCAGACTCTGAGGCTATGCTCTTGCTACTTCCAGAAATGAGTATAATCTACATTATTGTTAGCTGTCCACTGTGGTTTCCCTACACTCCAACCATACCTTTGCAATTAGACTTGGAAAATTATCACACTGATAATATCCTCTCCTATACAGAGTTAATAGTTTCTTAAACTCATTTCCTTTTCTTTCTTTCATATAATTTTTTTCTGCATTTAAGCCTTTCTTTCTACTAAGAGACCCATTTTCTCTCTTTGTTTTATGCAGATTACCTTGATGGTCTTTATAATGTTAATTTAGTTTCTCTAATTTTCTTTCAGAACTCAAAACTGAGCACTTCAAAGAGTATGACTTGAAAAGCAGACACGTGGATTAAACATTTTGAAGAGTCGTTATTTTTGTCTAGGGTCACTTTGTAATGGTGTATATAGTTTTATGCACCACAAAATATCTAGATTATAAGAGGAAATGATACTGAAATCCAAATTAGGCCATGTTCTACCTGGCGGAGCTTGGATTCAGGCATAAAACTGTACTGTCCCATAAAAACAGCACTTGTACTGCCATCTTCATTCTACTTTTGCTGAAAGAAGGGTACTCCCAGAGGGAAGCATCTGTAGCAAAGAAGGATTCATGTGTGTGTATATAAGAAAGACACGATCCAGCTGCCCAAGATTTAACACGTATGGTAACACAGGTGAGCCACAGGCCACGGCTAATTAATGGAGATAGCCTGAATTAAGATGAAAGAGCTATCTAGCAATGTGCTAGAATCATAGGCCAAGCAGTATGAAATTAATGTAAGTGTCTGTGTGTTTCTATGGAACTTTGGGATTGCTGGTCCAGATAAGCAGCGATGGGCAGGTTTGCACTACAGAGGCTGGACAGGGCCAGAAACCTCACATTCTACAAACTGTTGCTAGTATGCATGTTTTTGGCACTGATAATTTAACACTGGACAAGCAAGCGACGTGCTCTTCTCAGAAGAAGACTACCTCTCCTGCTCCCAGATTTCTTAGTTGTCCACAGTTCTTTATGTAGGATCGAGGCCTTGTGAGAATTAGTGTACTCTCTAACAGCAATCTATAAGCATTTGTCCTTATATCCACAGATGAGTAGAGTCTTCACCCATTGTCAACAGGACTTTTTGCAACAGATGTAGCCACTACAGAAAAACATCAACAAATAGAAATGTATAGTTGTGCAATCCATTCCTAGTGGACACAAATACAAAACTCTCCCATACCCAGTGCTCAGGAAGCACTGCAGAAGATGGGGCAGAAAGATTGTTAATAGCCAAAAGATCAGGAGATTTGCTATGAGATTGTGTCTCCTTATAATATCAGAATCTACAGCCATAGTCTCCCCGACATGACTACCCGAATAAGAACTATATCAATGGAGATGTCAAGTAGATCTGCTTTTTATATAACTCCCTCAGTATGATCCCAAGGATCTGGTTACACTACCATTATTATTTATGTTCCATCACATTAATGTACTAGAACAACAACTTCAATGTTTGAATCAGAGTATGTGATATTTAGCAGAGGAAGCTAAGAGAGACATCTGTATCTTGAGTGGCAGAACTTTTCTGTTTTCCTTTGTCTAGCAATGGATTCTTCATTTGAAAAAGTTCTATCACCATACTCTATCCATATTCTATCAGACCCCTGTAGCCTGCTGAACGGCAGCCTGTGTGGTTGGACTTCCATGAAAACATGAAATTAAGCCATAATGTGAGATATTTTTAAAGCTGACTTGGCACCTCCTATTCAACAAACTCCAATGCACTTAGAGATTTTCTCGGCCAAATAAAGCACCCTCATAATTTATCAGTCAAGCAAAATTTATATGAAAATGACAAACACATACTCAATATAAGCATGGAATGGCATCTTTTAAAAATTTTAAGAAGTTTGGATCAAACTCATCTGTGAATTATTTAGAAACTGTTCATTTTTTTATTCACATGTTCATGGAATTCAGTCAGATGTTATATGGTCTTTTTCTTTTAGGGGGGACATCTCATGCCTGGATGTTCTAGGGTCAGTTTGGTCTTTACCTGAAGGAACAGTTTCCTCTTCACTAGAACGTCAGCGAAGTATATGAAACAATGATTAGTTGTTCTTTGAAGGTAAGGGTTCTGGACCGCAGCAATAGTGTTTCTGAAAGCTTCCTCTTGTGATGACATTCTCTCTCTCTCTCTCTCTCTCTCTCTCTCTCTCTCTCTCTCTCTCTCTCTCTCTCTCTCTCTCTCTCTCTCTCTTCTCTCTATCTTCAGACTAAGCAACATATACTATGACACTCACTGGAAATAGATCTTTAAGATAAGAGAGTGGTGATTCAATTTGTGTGTCCCCATCATTTTCCAATAATTTTTTAATTACTATTGTTTTAATTTTTCAAAATATTCTATGTATATAAATCTAATTTCTTGAGGTTCTGCATGTGAGCCTCATTCTTGTCAAAACTGTACCTTAAGATTATTCCTCTATGTCCCATTAAAATTATAAGAATAATATTGGGTTCTGGCATGAACATTTTTATCTATTATATGAATTATTTAAATGCTTTTCTTGTAAAGTAGGCAATGGAAATACATTCTTTTGATTTTGACATAATTAAAGTAACATTTTTATTAAAACAAGTAAATATAGATGGGAAAGAAGATAAGAATAGAGAATAAAATGTTTTTCACACATGATAGCACAATAAAGCTCCTTCAAAATATGAGATTTTATCCTCCTAAGCTAAAGAAACATATTATCTCTATAAACAGCTACAATTTAAAATAGAATAGAGCAGGGAGCAAATAATTTTCTTTACATAAAACTTTAAGATTTTATGGTATTAATTTATAAGTATATGCAAACATTCTTTTCTCCATCTTTTCTTTAGCTGGACAATTACATACTGATCACTTAGAACTGCTTTTGAGAGTTTAGTGACCAGAAAATTTACAAATGCTGTGGCTGCCAGAGAAATGGGCAAACAGATTGAAAGAAACACTATAGGCAAAATGTGATTATCACTACTTGCCCTGTGAATTCTGCAGAGAAGTGAAATGCTTGCCTTACTTAGAATTGAAAATGTTACTGAAGTTTCTTTGTAAAACTTTATATATACGTGTTTACATCCACTGTATGTCATAGTGTTTTTTGTATTTTGTGAACATATTTTACAACCAATTTGTACTCAATAGATTCTAGATATTTTAAATGCCAAAACCTCAACTGTACTTTATGAGCACATAAAATCCCACATAATGTTAAAAGTTTTAGAACAAAAATGATTGAATTTATTATCAATTCTTTCCTCACTGTTTCCTTTTAGCATCAATGCAATTGTGATATTGATATTTAGTCTTTCTTTAATAAAATTATTTCATATTCTTATTAAGTCATCACTAAATAATTTCTAAAGTCAGCAAATGAATACGTACTCTGTTCATGGGGTAGCATTTTGGGTCTTATGAAGAACTGGTAAATAGAGAAGAGTAATCATAAAATAAAGAAGACACCTATACTAATATGTTGAATATTGATAATATAGTAATAGTTATTTTCATGTTCAAAATGTTCCAATCCAAATATGTTATACAAAGATCTCAAGGAATAAATAAAAACCTTAAGAAATATCTACTGAAAGCATGAACCAAATAATCATTATATATGAATTTCTTTTTTCTTATGGATTTTCGTTTTTGTCAGATAACAACTTTATTTTTTCTGAATTTCTTCTTTTTCACATTTTGGAAAGCATATAATAGGGAAGAAGAATCATAAGATAAAACAGGTGTCTTTGAATGGTTATCCTTTCATAATCTCCCTACCTCTTCTTCCATACAATCCTAGGTCTTGGATAAAGGATGTAATATAGACATTCCACTTAGGACTGAAAGATGCTAAGAGGTAGTGGACCACTTCAAGGATATTGTGAGGTCTTTTGTTTTCTGTTGTGTTCTTTTTAAACACCAGGGCTAATACACATATGTGGTATATATATTTAATAAAATGAATCTGAAATATCAGAGAGCCAACCACAGAGCCAAGCCATGAAGGTCAGGAAGTAGTGACCCATACCTTTAATCCTGTCTTTGGAAATGTGGAAAGAGGAAGCTAACTGGGCATAGGAAGATACGAAGCCTTTTTCTGCTTTCTCAGAGACTTCCTTGGTAGGCTAAAGAGAGAGAAGTTGGAATTGGAGGATTTGATGGAGACAAGCCTGAGTAGTGAGCAGGTGAGACATGGCTGTGGTTTATCTATCTCTAGGATATTCTGTCTTTGTCCCGATGTCTGGCTTTGAGTTTTTATTATAATATAAAATAGAATTTGTGCAATATACGTATAAGCTCACAGAGGATGTGACAGTGTATAAGATATGCACAAGGTTAAACCCGACAAAATGCCAGGGAAAAGTAGGGAATTGGTCATATTCTACCATTATCTAAGAAACTTTCCCAATTAATAGTTGATGGGAAAGATAATATCAGTTTTCTTCAATGGAGAGACACTGGGTATAGCAATCCCACTCCAGGTCAGGGCTCATGCTCAGGAGCACTTATCCAATAAGAAAAAAAAATGCACTCAACTTTTTTTTGTATCTTTCTCTATTTTAAAGTTACAAAGATAACATGAAATTTGCTGGATAGGGAGGTGGGAAGAACCTAGTAGTTGGAGATGGAAAAAAATAGAGTAATCAAAATATGTTATACAAAATTCTCAAGGACTAAATAAAAACTTTTAAGAAATATCTACTTATGCATATGTACTTTGCTACTGTTTTTGGAGGATGGAGAAAATCACAGCTAATTCCTCCTGAACATTGTTTTTCATTCTATTCTAATAATGATTTCATTGCTGTTTTCAATTTTCATGCTTACAGATGACCTTACTGTAAATATCTCTGTCAAGAACATTTTCCTAACACCTGTTACAAAATGCCACAGGCTTCCATGCACATGTGACACCATATTGGAATGATCCAGTTCATTTGACATAATGCAAATAGGTAGGGAGTATGTTTCCTAACATATCTAAACGGCATTATATTTTGATCAAGAAAGACTTTGAGAATTTTATGGCATAATGTAGAAATAGTCTTTCAGAATATTGAAGTAAATGAGCCAAAGAGACAGCAGCACTAACAACCAGGTGCTTCTTTGTTAAAGATAATGTAAGATATATAATAAAAAAGATATAATTAAATCAGAATTTGCACAAAACTGTTATATATATTTTCATAAACAAACATAATTTTAAAGAATATGAATTCTTAGTTAATTAAATCTTTCATGAATGGATTTTGCAACATACAACATACATACATCATTTGGTTAATGAATTGACTTTGTGTGTGTGTGTGTGCTCAGGTGGCATGATGTTGCATGTGTGGGGGTTTCCTTTCACCAAGTCACTTTTGAGGGTTAGGCTTAGAATTCAGTACTTTACCATGGGCCATATTATCAGTTCCCAAAGGAGTTCTGAGATTTAAATTAATGAGAAAATGAAAGCTATTCTTGCTGGGAGAGGTTCCTCTTTGAATCATGTTTTATGTGTTGAGGAACCAGAAACTACTAAGCCCCATTTATCAGTATAGAACTGATAAAAATTTGTATATGCTATTGATTTCACAATTATTATTGGATCAGTATAATATAAAATGAAAAGGATTAAGTATATGACTTCACATATTCATTTTAAAAAGAGTTTTGCCACATGATATGTGAGACATCCCTATGCTTGATTTATTCAGCTAAAATTTAAATCACCCAGTTCCTAGCCTGTCTTAAAAGAGCTTTTATCACAAATACACACACACACACACACACACACACACACACACACACACACCACTGCTCAGATACATACACCATCTTGCAAATATTTTCTCCTAATTCAATCACATTATGGTCTAAAGAAGGAGACAGTCACTACTTGATAATAAAAATAGAAGAAAAATGAAGTCCAAAACTTCAAAATAATATTTTTCCCAAATAACGCTTTTCTTATAGAATAGTGTGTGTATATCCAGGAGGCAGTGAAAGTGGCTTGGACCCTGACACCAGGTGCAGGTGCTCTGAGGAGCAGGCACTATGAATTAGATTTTGGAATGCATCAATGCCTATTTTGCTGCAAAGGACTCAGCTACCCACCAAGCATATCATCTCTTTCAGGTACACACTAATGATTAAACAGATTCTTCATCATGAATGCTGCATGTTTTCTGAGTGTGACTATTGTGATAATTTTCTGCCTGTGTAAAATACTGATTACTCTGTTAACAGCAGAGTCAATTCTTGCTTTGTATATATGTAATTTCATTATTGTTATTATTATTATTTTGTTTTGAATAGGCTGGCTTTTACTCGTGTTTCTGAAACTTATCCCTTAATTTATAACCTCTTGAAATATTGCTAATATTAAAAATCCACTGATTATAGTTTTATAAATATTTCCATCTCTCTGAATTATTGCTTAAATGATAGGTTTCTCATCTCAAAACTTTCTTAGTTTTCTGTTTTCAAGAGTCACTCCAAGTAGATGCTTCTTGCCTAATTACTTTCTAATATATGTGTCTCGTTATCAAATAATTATCAAGAAAGGCAATATGCACGGAAAGTGAACAACTCCATTGTAATATGCTATGTTCCCAGAGCATAGCTGGTCTTAGTTTCTTAGCCTTTAAGACTTAGCGAATGCAAGTATAAACATAATACACATCAAATAACAAATTGCAGAGGAAGGAACATAATAATATTGGTTTCCTAAGCTGCATTGCTGTACTTGTTTATACACAGGGCTTAGGCTTGATTAGGTGGCAGAGAAGGATGCAAATGGCATAACAAATCTCTATTAATTGGGAAAGATTTCCCTAAGGATGCAGATTTTAAATTCCCTTCTAAAGCAGTTGAGTCTAGCAGGATGCGAAGGAAGGGATTCTTGAAAATATGACACCTTGTTTCCATAAAGGGATAAGGGGAGATTAGGAATGATGGAAGGAAGATGTATTATGGGATTCTATTTAAAAGTGATGTCCACACCCAGGATTTTTATATGTACGTATGGCCGTATCAAGTTTAAAGATCTGGATGACCAGTGAGATAATGACATTAGATATGAGGACTAATTAAAAACAAAAATTCCAGTGAGATGGCAAGTGACTAAAGGATGTGGCAGTTGTCTTAATCATGGGTGATGGTGTTAAATCATACATACAA
This sequence comes from Phyllotis vaccarum, assembly GCA_033318265.1. Classification (NCBI taxonomy): domain Eukaryota; kingdom Metazoa; phylum Chordata; class Mammalia; order Rodentia; family Cricetidae; genus Phyllotis; species Phyllotis vaccarum. Next base: position 39,374,560 of record JARWLC010000002.1, on the reverse strand, counting down.
TATATATGTATGTATGTATGTATGTAAGTATGTATGTATGTATGTATGTATTTAATGGATAAGCCTAAGCATATATAATTCTCTAATGACTTTTGTTTCAACTTCTTTTATAACCCCTGACCTTAAGGCAATTATAAGATATTTTGAAGAATAAAGATCTGTGTATATTTATGCTAAAGATATAGAATTATGGAATGGAGAAGGAAAATTTTGTCCAATTCTTTGCTCTTCAATCTTGGGCTAATTTGGAGAGAAAGCAAGGCTAAACAAAGTGACAGCTATACCTGACATCTCTTTTCAAGGCACATTATTATTTTTTTCTTGGACAGTGTAATCATGAGCTCGGGAAGGCCTTGTTCGGGTCTTTAGTTATTTTTGATTTGTCTATTTGGAAATTTTGAAATACAAAAAGAAAAACAATAACTAAATTATTCTCTGAAAGAAACAAAATCTTGTGCATTCTAATAAAACATTTGCTTTGTGAAGCTTTGGATATTTGAATAAGAATGTTATGAACTTGTGCTTTGTGTGATAAAGCAGAATGACATTGTGGTTTTACTAAACACTGATAAAGCAAGTTTACCTAAATAAGACTCCACCATCCAACCAGGATTTTGGGTACAGTGAACATCATATGAGATTTTAGTTCCAAAGAGGCCAGAAAATATAGCCTCATAGTCATAAATATGTCACCATGTCAAGTAATTTATTTAAATATTCTGAGAGTTGGAGTAAATATTCACTCTCTTGAAAATGCATGTAGTTTTATTAGATGTGAGATTGTCACTGAGACTAGGATAACTGTTTTTATGAAGAACATTGCTTTGGTTTGGGTTCATGATTTTTATCATCACACAACAAACTGGTTAAAGCTCCATTTATTTCTAATGAAGGGGCTCTGACCTTTTGGAACGGTTGTATAGAAAGTTTTGCCATCTATTCTGCATAGGTACCGCAATAGCCTTGATCTATTTGGTTGTCTGAGAGGAATGAAGGTTTTCTGGACCCATTCTGAAAGAATGGATCATCATACCTATTTTGTCAGCAATAATTGAACCAATAAAGAAAGAGTTCACAAGTACATTAAAAGAGGCTGAGTGGAATACATAGTACATAGAAACCACTTTGGTTAGACTACAATCCATTAAAATTGCTAAGTGTAATTTGATGATTAGCAGAGAGAGCACATTTTGTGCTATCTCTTTCTAATTAAACCTTTACTATATTCAGTAAATGTCATCTGTAAATTCTAACAGACACTGTCTGTAGTGATGTCCAACTACAAAATCCCCCACCATCAGGTCACACATATACCAAATGGACTCCTTGCTAAGGTGAAGGTTTTTTTTTTTTTTCTTTTTCTTTTGTTTTTTTTCCAAGTAAGTTTTTTTCTTATACTAACAATTAGAAACTTCACTAATTCAGTAACACATAAAATGTCCTAAATATTTTGTAAAACAAATTTTCCAAATATGAAATGTAATAGGCTGCCTTTCAGAAAAAGAAAAGATCATTATTCTGAATAACTTTCAAAAATTCTCCAACTTTGAGTATGATTGTGTCCCTAATGTAGCTTCCCCTGGTCAACCATGAGTTTATTTCTGTCCTATGCTTTCAGAACTCTGTTCTGGTCATGACATAATCAGTTAGAAATTTATACTTTTGTTCATTGGCTCCAAATATGCAGGCTTTGCTGATTATGGAGGCAAGACTTATGAGAAATGAAAATAAATAGAAAAATAGCAGAACAAAAGACAATTCAAAAATTATATAAATGACAGGATTTAAAAAAATTTGGAAGAAAAAAAATCATCGTGTTGATACCGTTAAAAGATATTTCTGTAATGAGTCATGGATGCTTGCATGTCCTTATGCACAAAGCTGTTTATTTCATACTGAAGTACAAGCCGCAGATGATTTTTCAAGTGTTTTTTTTTTCTCCCTTAGACATTTAGCAAAACCTGGTCACAAATAAGCCTTGCAGAAGAATATTTTTCATATTGGTGATTTAGATTAAATCTGAGGAAACAAAGGGTAATTTATAACTTTAATTTACTAAAAGCATGTGAATTGAATGTGCTAGAATCCAATAACGGCAGTGTGATGCTTAACTCCAGCTGTATGTGTCTTCGTGAATGAGGTTCTAAAAAGGCAAATTTGCTTACATCGTTCCTTGCTGACACTGAGGTCATTGCTTTATGGGTTTGCTTGCATTTGTACATCTACAGTCACATCTGATTTTAGCTGCTGCTGCAAGAAAATCAGATATCCCAGATCAAAATAGGGTCTTATAGCATAGTTGTAACACCAAGAAAGGGGAAGTCTGTGGATGATTTTATCATAGAGCATAAGCAGCATTGTTGTGACACTTAGCAAGGAAAAAATATACCTCACACTGTTCTTTGTTATCAATGAAGATGCATTCATAAAGCTGTTCCTTTGTATGAAGTCTTCATAAAATAAATCATTTATTGCTGTTTCTATGACTGAAATTATGACTAAATTATTAAAGAAAAGGTGTAGTGGCTCCTTTAGAGTAAATCTTTGACAACTTGCTACATGCCTAATAGTAAGCTTGGTGTACAGTGAGTGAGCCTGAAGCTAAGTTAAGCAGGCAGATTAGGACTGGAATATAGTATCAAAACTCATAAATCAAGCGTGTTTGCAGATTTCCTTTCACATATTGCTCCTTCTTACTGTTCAGACAAGTCATAATTACACATCAGTAGGCATTGTGAACAGAGGAATGAGCTACAACATAACGCACAATAAACCCTGTCATATAAAAGCAAACTGGATAAAATAACAGAAGCAATACTCCATTTTACAACATCACAGTAAAGAATTACACCGTGCCATTGTATATTATTCTGATCAATCATGAATCCGTCCACAATTGACAGCTCAGTGGGTTAAAATTTACCATTGAAGAATAGTTTTCAGATTTGTTATTTTTCTGTTTGATTATACACATTAAGTATAAGATTGTGATTCTGAAAAGCCACAGGTACATAATATAACATTGCCCTGAACACATTGCAATTAAATAAATTCTGCTAATGCTCTTTTAAAGCTTTTTTTATTAGACATACTTAAAATAATTCATGCCAGATGAACTATAAGTGGTTCTTTATTCATGTTTTATTAGTATTATAATTTCAAGTAATTATTCAGGTATTCTTGTTACCTTTGACCAAAGAGATGTTGACTTTGAAGTATTTTCTGTTATTCCTTGGCTTAGAAGATATTACCACTAAGCTCAAAGGACCCTCCTTCATCACTAGGTTTGATCTGAACATTGAAAATGGGATTTAATGAAACATGAGCAAATATTGGTTGTTTCAATTCTAATAAAACATTTAAAAGAACTAATAAATGTTAGGTAATTGTTGAATGCTAATCTGGAATTGCTACTACAGGTTATATTTAATAGCTATAACTCAGCAGGTGTTGTGCATATTTTGAGTTATCTGTCACATATTATTTTGAGAGGTGTGGTGGTATTTTATTTACTCAGCCCTCTTAAGAATTAAGTTGTGGTTAATCTATCAGAAATATAGTGAAAGTAATTTTAATGCCAGAGAGTAAATTCAAGACACAATGGATTTTCCTTCCATCTGTTGCTGGTTCACATTCTAAGTAGTATTGACAGACATGTGAAGGGAAATGCCCCTTGTTGAGAAATGGGCAGGGGCTATTGTAAATTAGGACCTACTGTAGTTACTTTTATTTTGTTTATTTATTATTTTGATTTTTTTTCTTCCTTTGAATGCTATTTTCTGGCTTTTAGGATGCCCATACAAAATTAGAATAAATGAGTGGGTAAAGAGAATTAGTATGGGTTAAGAATATTTTATGAAAATGTACATGATATTGAAATAGTACTCCTGAGTTCAATCTTGATTTGACAAGAGTCTGCTATGCCCCTGATGATCATATGACATTTCTAAAGTCTCTCATATAAAGCAATATTCTGTTCTCATTTTATCCAGAAAAAAATAATCAGCCTATTCAGGCCTTTTCTAAAATCATGAGCTATGTTTTCCTATCCTCTACCCATGATTAAAGGACGCAATTGATTAGCAGAAGAGTCAAGCTTAAATTGGAATCATAATAATACAACTATTTAATGACAATTATATATGTCTGATAGATTAGATGTTACTTCATCTTCCACAAATATGAATATATATGTATATAGATGTATCACTATTATTATTCCAATTTATTATATGTGTAAATTGATTAAGAAAATACCTAAGCTAGGCATAGTGGCGCATGCCTATAATTCACCATTCAAGAAGCCTGAAATATGACTGCTTTGAGTTTAAGGCCAGCTTGACTACTTAGTGACCTGAGTTTGTCGGGTCTACTTAGCAAGATCTTGTCTCAAATATACACTAAAATAAAGAATTAATTAACTGTATCATAGAGAGTCCAGCATCTGAGCCCATGTAGTCCAAGTCTGAATGCCTTAGTGGCAATTATTCCCAATTGTTATGTTTTAGGTAAGCCCCATCAGACCTAATTCTAATAAATTAAATTCTCTCCTCATGATGAGGTTTCTTCTAAATGGCTGAACTCATATTTGATGCTAGCGTTAAGTTCCATTCTGGCTTGGAATTTTAGCACCTGCACTATGCCCACCTGCAAAGAAACTTGGAGCAGACAGGGCAGCTGGATTCTCACCAGCATCACCTGTATTTTGCTTCCTGAAACAGAACAGTGCTTTATGGAATTTCTTCATTTACTTTTCATTAACATTTTTACATTAATTTTGTTAAAACTTTATAAAAATCAAAGTTCTATTTCCAAAAAGTTTATTAAATATGTCTCTAGTAAGGACAGGTGCTGTTGAACCCCTTCCCTAATGAATGCAATTGTTTTTGGTGGTGTTAAGAAAAAATTATGGCTTTGTCATTGAAATAAAAAGGACATATTTTGGCATTTCCCATTGTTCCAGAGAAGGTTTAACTGAGGTAAAATAAACATTGACATCAGAAACATAATATAAAGAATTAGGAAAAATTGAGAATATAGCACTATGCTCAAAGTGTAATTTCTTGTCTGGAAGCTTATCTTTTGATTTGTTATTTCTGAAATGTGGTCTCATGGAGTTGTGAGTAAACTATGAAAAAGATGTCCATGCTGAGATTCAGAAAATGAAGAAGTCTTGAGATAATTCTGAAAGGGGACATTTTAAGTGATATACAGCCCTAAAAATGATTTATAGATTAGAAATCTCACTTCAGAAATTAATTCCCCTTCCCTCCATGAAGCTGGTATAAATGTTAGCTGTTAGTAAATACTTGCAAACAACTAATGGAGCAGTTTGCTCCCTCTATTAATTATCCCAGTGAGTTCAAATGGGCATGAAGGTGGGTCGAAGCCTGAGAAGCTGGGATTTGGGAAAGTAGCACTGACGCTTTCTTAAACTCCCTCTCTCTTGCCTTGTCAAAGAAATATCAGTATGTAGTTAGAAATGAAACATAATACAAAAATTAGGCAACTGATTTGTGAATTATTTGACTCTACCTCCAAAACTATAGGTCAAACTAATAGCTTATAAATTTATTACTTAATGCTGACAATAATGCCCACATTTCAAATAAGGAAATATGAATGTTTCAAGGTTCTAAGATGCTGTTTTCCAATGCAAAGCTAAATGTCATACACACACACACACACACACACACACACACACACACACAGAGAGAGAGAGAGAGAGAGAGAGAGAGAGAGAGAGAGAGAGAGAGAGAGAGAGAGATTAGTATGTCTGTCATGCTGAGAGGTGGCAAAGGGTAATTTTTTCTTTATCTAGAAATCTTGCTAACATCAGAAGGAATTGGTAGAAAAGTATTATGAGACATCTGTTAACTGGATCAGCCAAATTACACATATACATTCTTTAAAATTTCTAAGTAGTCATCACTTTCAATGGGTATCTTATGTGGACAGCAAAACTGGATAAAATTAAGTCGAACTCCAACTGCATGGAAAAGGCATTTTGGCAATAGAAAATAACGGCTTGAAACATGGAGGCTGAAATAATGAGTAATTCACAGTTGATTTGCAGTTTGGAGTTTATATAAGTCTATGCAGCCATGGGGTTAAAAGGCCTTTCTTCCTCATTCATTTTCTTAGAAACTGCTATTATCCAGCCTGTTTAAATAGCAACTATGCAAATTTTTCATGCTTTATAAATGTTACACCAAAGACTTCTCAACCAATCAATTAATTCTATTTATTTTTCCTGATTGTCAGCAGATGAAGATCTTGTGAGAATGGCAATTTTTTATTATTTTTAAATCGGCTTGTGCAAAACTGTGAAGCCGTTTTCTATGGCAGCATTTTGGAGGAAAAAAAATAGTGAAGCAAATAAGTGAAAATATTTTATCTCCTTAGAAATTTAACTTCCTTTTATTTCTGTTCCTCATTCTCTTCTTCATGTTTAGAATCTGGAGAAAAGAAACAAGACACTCATCAAAATCTTTTGCATTTTTTAACTTCGATATATTGAAGGTGTTTAGCAATCTCTGCAATACACTCTCCTTAAACTATCTTCATTTTTTTATCTATGTTAATATCTGTAGGATGAAGAAACTAGTGTAAGATGATTGAATAATGGACTATTTTGTTGTTCATGATGGTGTTATTGCTGTTTTGTGCTCTGGAATCCTGCTTTGTGGTTTAGGCTCGCTTTTAACTTACGTACCTGCCTCCTTGCCTAGTACTTACTACAGATATATACCACCCATACTTCACTATAATCTCAGTTTGAGAAGGAATATTTGAAAGTATACCACCCTGTAGATAACTTGTGAAGTCATCAGCTCCAATAAAATCATCCAGTGAGTGAGTATGGATTGAAAGGAGATACAATGTGCTCAATTTCTATGATATTTATTATTACAAGGTTGAAAAGAGGAAACTTAGTAAAGTAAATTTAAATAAAAAAGGCTTTGGAAGAAACCAGTTGTTGAAATTTTGAATAGTATTTTAAAAATGCCTCTGTGGACTGATGAAGCAGTAAAATGGTCTTTAGAAAAAATAAGATGATATGAATGACAGTATATTTGTACAACAATGAGAATCAGAAAGAGTAAATCCTTAACTGTTTAGGAGAAGATGATTGCAGGTAGATGATGCTGGAGTAGAAGTTTAGATCTACTTTATTGATTGAAGTGAGTTAGATGGGACAGTTAAACTTAAAATTCAGCTATGACCAAGTTTATTGCCTATATTATTGTATCCATAGAAATCTTAGCATATATGTCAGAAAACCATTCTGTTATAAGGAAAAATGAATTTGTGAATTATACTGGAAAAGGAATTGAACTAAAAATGATCATATTGTATGAAGTAACGCAGACCCCACCCTCCCCCCAAAAAAGTCATGATATTTCTTCTGAGGCTTCTAGCTACAAATCTTCAGATGTGAGTACATACTGCAGAATAAGTTCAGAAATCAATAAAGTAAGAGGGACCGCATATAAGATTGGGGTGGGGAAGGAAATGATGAAAAGAATACCAGAGTGCACATTTTTGGATGAATAAAGTAAATAAAGTGGTTCTAATTAGGAGGAGGAGGAAGATAAATGCAGGAAAGGAGTTTTGTTTTGTTTTGGTCTTTTTTTTTTTTTTTTTTTTTTCTGATCAAGGAAATCAAACTAAACCAAATACTGTAATACATGCCATGCTGATTATTGATATTGTTTATATAAGTCAATCTGGATATGACTATTGATGGCTTTCCTCCTTTGCACACTTGCATGCTGTCTTCTGGCACCATGAAAAATAGTCCTCAAAAAGTCAATTCCAGCATGATGTCTTCAGCAATGGGACTTAGGTTCTGCCTCTTGGAATAACCAAAAGGCAGTAGTAATAGGTTGTATGCATTGAGAGTCTCTTTGACAGCCCCGACCATCAACTCAAAATAATGTTTCTTATGACATGATAACAATAAGGGTGTGATATTAGGCAACAATTCTCTAGTTCGATTTAAGACACACTCAGGAAATTATGCCTGGAAATCTAGTCAACATCTCAGAACTAGTGAAGTCATAGACCTTAATAGAAAACCTTTAACCACAACTTTATTAAAATATCATAGTATCTAACTGCATTCTAAGTACTTGTCCTAATACCCATAGATAAGTATAGTCCTTCCCCTTACTCAAAGAATCTTCTCTTTAGAGCAGACAGAGACCATTACAGAAAACGACAACCAATCAAAACGCAGAGTTGTGGAAACCTGTCCCGGTGGATAAATCTATAAGAAAACTTCTGTACTTACATTACAGCTCATGAGACATTTGGATAGAGTAGGTAGCAAGTAACAGTCATAGCATCAGAGATTTGTCTGTAAGAGAGTGTCTTCTAGAACGTCAGAATTCTCACTGTGGCTGCCTAAATAATAGCTCAACAAGGACAATGACAATTGACATAATAAAGTGGATTGGGAAAAGGCCAAGGGACCTCAACCTTGCAGGAAGAACTATTGGCAAGTAAAGAATGCTGAGAGCAGGAAAAATGGCCACCCCCAGGGAGTTCATTAGCTGATTATCCAATACCAATTGGTCATTCGTGAAACCATGTCTACAAGCAACATAATATAGATTAAGTATGTTGTACTTATAGAAATATACATGTATATATGTTAATATACATATGTTCCTTATGGAACGTACACACATATTCTTATATATGCATATGTGCAACAATAATTAATGAAAAGAAAGGGAATAGAGATATGATATAATTATATTATAATCCAAAGTACTAAAAGAAATAATTAAAAACCCGAAGTCAAGTTGTACAGTTTCAGTTGGTAGATTGGTAGATATACTAATTTGGTGTTCTAAATTTATTTTCCCATCGCCTCTCTCATACTTCTTAGTGGAGTGAGAAGCTTGTGCGTGCCTGACTGTAGAATGTGGAATAGACTTGAATGAAAAAAGGGTGCCATAATCCAGGAATTCAGGGTAAGTAAAGCCCACCATGCCTGCCTGCCAATGGCAATATTTTTGTGTGTTAAATTTAGGCAAGAATCAGCAGCAGGTTGTTATGGATATCTGCTGTGTGGGCAGACACAGAACATGAGTCTGTGAGATCAGGTTGAGATTGTCATAAAGATAGGATTACATTGCTAGAGGTGGGAAATCAGCCTCAGAAGGTCTTGTGAGAATCCTATGTCTGCCTTTTATAGGCTATTTTTCTAGGTTGCCAAATCCTATTTTTTTTATGGTACAGGATAGATGGCTGTCATCTTCAAAGTGGTAAAGAAAGTGTGAACTTAACCTGACATTGAACTCTAGCTGTAACTTGCCCCTCACTATTTTTCTGTTGTTTTCTGTCTTCCTCATTCCGATCCAGTGATCACACACTGCTTCTCCACATTTTGCTGAATTGTTATCTGATGAAGAACATTTGTCTTCTCTTTCGTGCATTTGTCTTGGAAAACAAAGCAAAATTTTACTTGTTAAAATTTTCATTTTTCAAGGTGAGGATCTGTCATCTTCATTCTCATTTCAACTGGTTAACACATTTCTAAATATTTTATCATTGAGTGGTAACAAATATTGACACATCTGAAAAATTAAAAATTGTTTTTTAGTTGTAGGATATGATGTTCATTTACTTATATTTTGTGACTATAATAATTTCTGCATATAATATTATGAATAAATTATATAAAACGAAAGCCTACAGTGATAACAAATGATCTTCAGTCTTTTTGCAAATGAAGTATGTTAAGTTTAATTTATCACATAGAATAACAAAATACAAACTATAATGTAAAATATGGAGTACTTCTTTTAAAAAGATTGTGCCCCAGAACTTAATGGGGAAAAGGCAACAAGACTACTACAAAGATTACAAAGATTAAGAAGTCTACCTTTACTTCTGTACTAGCAAGTACAAGTCTGACATCCTTGGAGTTGTTTTTACTGTTAGATACAGCAAGCTCCTCTTGTAGTGAGTGCTAATTTCTCCCAGGGTCATTTACATCTGGATTCTTTCTTATGCAATCCATGACTGACCTGTCAATATTCAGTTTTGTTAGGTGCATGCTGTCGGTGATACATTTTAGTTTGTTTACTTCAAAATATTTGGTAATAGAAATAAAATCCACATAAAGCATCTATTAATATTCTACATAGATTTCTAAGTGCTTGAAGTGAGAAATAAAATCTGCAATTTTAGTTAGATAAAGAAATAGTAAGTTAGGCACACACTGACTTCATTTACTTAATAAATAAACACCAATTTAATGGGAAGACTAAACATCTATTTCAAATCTTCTGCTTTTATCCAAAAAATGCACTCAGAGGGTAAAAGAAAAACTTCCAGTTCTAGCTATTGAATGGCTATGGGCAATCTGGCACCAGCCATTGAGATAGGAGTGTTCCCATGCTGTTGGTCACCTCTTTATAATATGTGAAACAGAGAGAAAGGACATATGAAGATTTTCTCAAGTAAGAGGGAATATAGGCTCAGAAAGTATCATACAGAATAAATTACACAAACCTGAGGCATAAAAAACACAGGAGAAGAGGTACAGAGAAATTAAATGGGCACATCCACTTTTTGAAGAACTGGTAAAGAAACAAAAGTGAGATGAATGCCCTAAATTAGCAAAGTAAGTTTTCCCACCATTTTATTGTTGCTGTTGCTTTTGCTTCCTCAGACAGGGTTCCTCTGTTTCTCTGGGTAGCCCTGGCTGTTCTGGAACTTGCTCTATAGATCAGGCTGGTCTCAAATTCACAGAGATCCTCCTACCTCTGGCTCCAGAGTGCTGAGTGCTGAAATTATGGTATGGACCAACAATGCCTGGCCATTCTTGCAATTCTTAATCAGCAAAATCTAAAAGAAAGCACAATCTGAAAAAGTCCCCGTCTATGTGACTTCCTTCTGTCCCCAGATGCATCGTATAGGTGCCATGGATGGCTGCAGGGTAGATACTTTTGCTAATTGAAACAGCTGTGGCAAACTGTAGTTTTGAGCGTATATTTTGAGTGTTTATATACTTTTCACTATGCCTGACATCCATTTGGTGATGTCATTGACTATGAGACATGCTAGTTGCAGTTTTTATAAAAAGTTTTAGCTAACCTCCAGTAAGATATATGTCTGCAAAGATGGTATATAAAATAGGAAGATAAGGAAGCATTTTGTTCCCAAATTAGTTCCATTCAAATAAACACACACACACACACACACACACACACACACACACACACACACACACACACACTTCAGAAGAAAAGTCTTTAATTAATCTGGCTATCTTTTTGTAAGTAATCAATGTCTAGAGAATAATAAATTTAAAATAATATAAACATAGTTTATAAACACATCTCTTTCCTTGTATAAAATATTTAAAAAGTTGTTTTAAGGAGAAATGTAAGCAGAAGAAATTTTCAATTACAAAGTATAAAACTTTTGTTGTCTAGACCCCTCCTCCAGGCTGTAGATTTATATTATACTCAAGGCTGCCTTCAAGAAAATTTACTAACAAAATATTGGCATGCTGGAGATGGCCTAGAGCCTTAGACTTTTGATAATTACTGTGTGGCTTGAGTGCCATTATTTAAAATTTGAAAGATTTAACATTTTAAATCCAAATACCTCCCTCACAAACTCCCCAAACCCCAAAGCCAAAACCCAAGAGCAGATATCCTAAACAAACATTGCTGCTTAAAAGTAAGCTGAGCTTTGTAGCTGACCCTGTAAATGAGACATCTTTTCTCTAATCCCTGAGATCTTCATTTCCCATTTGTGTAATCACATATTAACTTCATCCATTTGAGTTCTCTGACTGGCACTTGTTAGCCTTTGCGTTTAAAACTCTACCCTTAATGGGGTCCTGACCTCCGTTGACAAAGCTTGCCTTTAAGTCCTATGCTGACATGTTAAACTTATATTATATAATGAGGGGTTAGTGCAGTTGTGGGTAGGAGGAAAAAAAATGGGTCAATTTTAATTGACACCCTTAGAGGCATGTCTCACTATTTTAACCCCATAAATAATTATTAGTTATATAAAAACATGGACATTAATTCATTAATGAAATATTATTTGCATCAATTAAAACAAAATCAAACTTGAAATGAGATCAACATTTGGAAGAAAGAAACAGAATCATTTAGACATCAGAAACGGGGAGCTTTTTGAGAAATTGTAAAATGTAAACAAGGCAAACAGAAAAATGAAATTTAAAAAGCATCTATATCAGAATCAGTTCTGCAGAATGAGCTCAAACAAATAGCACAGCTTTGGTAATGATTGCAATACCATTTCCAAATAAATTACAGCAGATTTTTAGAAATACAAAATGATCATGTTTTTCTTTTCTCATTTGAACCTGATTTCTTGAATTAAATAGCTATTTAAGTTGAATTTGATAAAGATAAAATCTACAAATGCATGGAAAATATATTCATAATGATATTGCACCTTGCAGGAAAAGTAGATGAAGTAGATAATATGATTTTTTTTATTGGACCAATAAATAAAAGGCAATTCTCAAGCCCCAAAGTCTCAAGTACATTTTCACTTTATATGAAGGCTCTCAGGAAGCATGTTATTGCAATGCTTTCTTGTGGGAATATATAGGTAAATGGAACAAAATGTGCAAGTGTGTTGTAAACTATAAATCTCTCTTTTTTTTTTATTTATGCTACACCTGGAGATGTTATGGGCTTTAATGCCAAAAAAATTCACATCTGTCTGATAGAATCTAGAGACACTAGAAAAGAAAATAATAAATGTCATGTCATATAGAAAAAAAATGAATGCTCAGTATGAAAAAAATGTCAAGTTAGCAAGTGTTATTAAATGTAATTAGTAACAATTGGTAATTGTTATACAGTAATATTTTCAATTATGTAGTCATAAGACTAACAGCTACCATTTGTTGAATATTTACTATGTGCCTGTAAGGATTTTATATATATTAACTAACTTAATCTTTACATAAATCAACTACAAGAGTTCAAAACTACAAGTTGATGATACCTATTCTAAAATGCTCAGGAGCAGAAATATTTCCAATTGTGAGTTTTCAAATGTTGGACAATTTGCATATATATAATGAGTTAGCTATAGTATAACACTAAAATGTAAACATCTTAATTCCTTTATTTAATTTCCAACAGACCCTTATATCCTGACAATGCTTGATGGGAGTAGGAAGAACATCTGGTATGGAGTCTCCAGGCTTCTGGATGTGGGGCTCCCTTACAGGCAGGAAACTCAAGCCCCATGGGTAGGGGAGCAGAAGGACAAACAAAACCCAAACTGAAGTCATACAATATCCCCAGTAATTGACAAACAAATCTCAGAGTTTGATCAGACCAGAAAAGCAGTGGGCAGTGGCCTGAAAAGAGCTCCATTAGCATCTAGAACTGATGGTCACTTTTTGACTACTCTTCCTAACTGCCTTGATGCAGCTAGAGTCAGCTAACCAGAGCCCAGGTGATCCTTAATACATAAGGCAGTTTGATGGCTTTTGTAACCTCCAGTATGAAGATCTGCACACTGGAGGAGTACAGAAAACCCCTCTCTCTGGTTCTGTAGCCAGGGCCAGCCCCAGAAGCATCCAAAGTGAGGAAGGCAGATGCCATTGAGGCTTCTGGATAGAGTTCTGGAGAGAGACTCACCATTTCTCTAACCCTGATGCTTCAGCCTAGAAAGAGAAATTACTGTAATCACCATCGAGGACTCTCTCAGCAGCTTCAGGCAGAGGGACTCTTTCCTGTCTCCCCAATGAGTGACCTCGGACTCTAGACTTCAAAATCTGTCAGAAACAAGAGATCTGTGCCTTCTCTTTCTAAGGGTGATGCATTGACTTGGTCTGGAAAGACCTGCTGTCAGATCACACTCCAATCCCCTAAGAGCTTCAGCATTAACACTTTTTAGAGCTTTAGTGGCCAGCGTCTGACTGCTACTCAGAGTCCAAACTTTTTTCTGTAAACTCCCAGTGGCAATCCCGTTCCAACTGTTTTACTGGTTTAAAGGCTGCTTATCTCTGACAACAAAGTATCTCCCATTTAAACTCTTTGTCATATCTCAAGTCTGTTTTCCCAAGGGGATGGATGCACCAAACTAGAGATAGAAGGTATTTTCTAACAAATGTCCATTTTACATATTCAAATATAACAGTTGAAATGATTCTTTGAATAGTATAATATTGCTTTATATTCTTTTCCACTTTGTTATCATGGTAACACTGAAAAATGTTTCCCATTTCAGAAGGTTTTTAAGTTTACAATTTTATATTGTGATGGTCAACCTATATTATTAGCTTATGAAAGATGAAAAGTTGTCCTGAGACAGGGCTGTCAAATACATTCTTTGGAATAATCCAGTTACAATGTTGAGGCTTGAACCTAACTGGGATTGAGGCTTTGCCTGTGCTTGATTAGATGGAAAAACTCAGGGAGGGGACAGTCACTAACTACTGTGATCACTGTAACATCAGCATAAATCTTATCTTCGTCAGTGTTTACTTTTAGAGATGACCAAATTAAGCTTGTAAACTGGTAATAAAGAGTGAAATTTTGACATGTAGGAAATATGGAACATTGTATAGGAACCTATCTATTCAAGAATAGGGGTTAAGATTCATTGTCATTTGTTGGTAGACATAAACAGACATCTATTCATTCTACATAGTTCACCAATGAGACACCAAAGAATTGATTCTACTCAACTCTACACTAGAGATCCATTGAGTTTTTTAGGTTTCTTACTGGAGCATGGATGGCTCAAGGGAAGTTGTATCACCAAAATTCACCCCAACAGAAGTAATGAGTCATGACAGCTTCACCTCTGGATCTTCCTAGACAGCTTGTAAAAGCCCAGCAGAACTCCCTCATCCCAACTATTCATACTGCTTCCATATCTTTCAGCACAGCCAATGCAAATGTTCTGTTTTGGAGAATTACTAAAACTTGTGAGGTTGATTTCCCCCACCCCACCCCACACAACACCCCCAGAAGGATACTGTGCTAAGTCGTCCTAGCCATACCTCTTAGCAGCTTAAAGACTCATGTGGTCAGAAAAATATAAAGATGTGAAATAAAGACTGATTTAGATGAAAATAATTCTAAACAGGTTACAGTATGTTTAAAATATACACAGGCATGGGAGAAAAAAGAGATGGTATAGAATGTCAAATAAAAGAGATATATAATAAAGTACTTAATAATAAAGTACTTAAAATTGGAGTAATGTAATATTAAAAAAAGCTTCATAAAGATGGAAAATTGATGTGGGAATGCCTTTAAAACTACTGTCAACATTACTTAAGGTACCATATCCCAGTCATCTCAGATACAGGTTAGAATATCATAGATAGACAGAAATCTTCAACCATTTCATAGACCCAGAGAATATGGCATTTAACATTTGAAATTTGGCCATGACAGGCACCATAGAAGAAGTAGGAGGAGGAATCAGAATAGGTAGGAAAGGAAGGGCGGAGTCAGAGGCAGATCAGAGCAAGCCACCAAAGGAGCAACATGAAGGAATACAGGTGAGCCACGGGCCACATGGCAGACAATTTAATAGAAATGGGGTGATTTAAGATGTAAGAGCTAGCTAGCAATGTGCCTGAGCCATAGGCCAAACAGCATGAAGTTAATATAAGCGTTTGAGTCATTTCTGGGGGCCTGAGCAGAGGGCAGCTAAGGGGTCTGGCGTGGCAGATCTGTGGGTCTTGGACTTCTCGCTGCCTGGGACCGAGAAACCCTACTACAGAAAATACACAGAGTCTGGATTCTGTACATTACTGTGCTATATTTTAAATTTTTTGACTGCTAAGAGATACTGGATTAAGGAAATTGCTGGTTTAAGGCAACTTATATACTTTAAAAACAGCTTGATTTCAAAACTTAAGTCAAAAGATAACTTTGGGAGAGGTAATGATTTTCTTTCCAAAGGAAGCAAGAAGCTATGAATTCATTCTGGGTTAAGGAAAATCAAGTTTTACTGAGGAAGATCCGCTGAAAATCCTTGCTACAGACATATAGAAATAATGCTAAAATAATTACAAGACATGAGATGTGTATTTTACCTGCTCAAAAACATAACAAAGACTCATATTTAACTGACTTGTATACAAAGAAAAATCTACCCACCCAATTTCATATTATCTCTATACAATGATAATGATGAAAATAACAAACATTAAGAACAACAGCTAGAAACAAAGCAAATAGAATCTAGTGTGTGTTGGCTAACTACTTCTGTGCATGAGGGTTACCCTGGACCATGTTTCATTTACTGTGACTTTATTGGATAAATATGACTCTTCTTCACCTAGAACCAATCAACTGTCACTAGCTCTTGACTAGGGATGGGAATGTGTTGTTACTCCTTCTTCTCTTTGCTGGAATTTTGGCTGTCTTGAGCTTGTGCAAGTCTTCCCAAACTGTCACATCACTGTGAGTTCATATGTTCATCTGCTCTGTTGAGTCTGAAAGGCTGTTTCCTTGACATTAGCCACCACCTCTGGCTCTCTGTTCTATGTATTCCTGAATCTTAATGTGAAGGCTGTGATATGAATTTCTATTTGGGACTAAGCTTTTCAAAATATTTTATTCTTTGCAAACTGGCAAGTTGTGAGTTTATCTGTTAATTTCTTCTACTACAAGAAGAAGCATCCATGATAAGTGTTGAACAGTGCAATGATTTTGGCTATGTCAATAAAATTGTAAGTACTATATTTAATATAGTAAGTATAGTAAGCAATATTTAAAAGTTAGTTTTTTAATAAGATAATACTTAAAAAAAAACTCGTGTTATGTTTGAAGAATTATTTTACAGTTTTGCTGGCTACTTTCATGTCAACTTTACCAGAGTCAGAGTCATTTGGGAAGAGGGAACTTCATCTGAGAAAATGCCTCTGATAGATTAGCCACTGGAAAAGCCTGTTGTTCATTTGCTTAATTGAGGATTGATGTAGCAGTGTCTGACTTAACATAGGCAGTGCCACACCAGGACTGGTGTTCTTTAGATCTATATGAAAACAAGCTGAACATACCATTGGGAGCCAGTCACTTCCATGGTGTATGTATCTGATTTTCCCTCCAGATTCATGCCCTGAATTTCTATCTTTCTTTAATGATGGAGGGTGCTATGGAAGTGTAACCAAATTAAATCCTTTGTTCTCCAAGTTATTACTGCACTTATGTTTAGAAACTTAAAATTCAATAAATGGAAGAGACTTTTATATGGAAAGAGGCTATCTTACCTTCCTAAATTGATTCAGTTCTACCTAAATAAACAGAAATAATGTGTGCTTAAAAGGAAAACGTATCAATTCTATGAGAAGGCAGTTCTGAAGAATAAAAGTAGATTTTCATGTCAAACAGCTGAAAACCACCCTGAAAAGCAGTTCTACTGAACATGGAGTACTGACTTAAGAATGAACAGAAATTAAATGGGAGAGACACTGAGTTAAAGTGCATGTGTTGATTATAGGACTTCTAGGCTTTGGGGAAATGACTGCTGCCTGGTCTGGCACCATGATTGGTAGATCTGAATATGGAAAATGCTTTAGTTGACAATGTACAACTGTAAAACTGTAAAAAATCCTACCACCATAAACAGCTGAAAGACAATGACACACAGAAAAAGTCATTTCAATTGTAATGTTTGAAGAAACCCTACCACTAATCAAATGACAAAATAATTTTCATGAAAAAGAATATAAAAATTCAAATTATCTTTGTATTCCTTACAGATAAAATTTTCTATTTGTTATGATACATCTCAGCTTAGGAAAGGAAGGTTATTCTAATAAGTGCTAATAGCATGGTAAATTAATATAAACTTTCTGAAGACATTACAGTTAGTAATATTTTTCATAAAGCTGAAGGAACATGGTCATTAACCAAGTAATTTCATTATTCTTAGGGAACCTGTTAGCTCTATAAATGTTTGTTGCAATAGCAAAATAAACTGAAAGCAACCTATATTTCAACAATAACAAAAAGAGAACAGATAGAACTAACTCTGTCTTGAGACTTAAATAGGTATGTGTGTGATAAAGATATGTTTTGTTAAATTTTTTCCAAGTGTACAAACTATATAAAAATGTATTTCTACCTTCGCATACCTTTGTACCTTTGTGGATACAAAACACATTTTTAAATTGTGTGTATGTGGCATAGATAGAGATAGATAGATAGATAGATAGATAGATAGATAGATAGATAGATACATACATACATACATACATACATACATACATACATACATACATAGGCAGGCAGGCAGGCAGACAGACAGAAAGACAGACAGATAGAGACAGAGATACAGGGTTGGGGGAGAATGTGTATATGGAAGCTGAATGAAGACATTGGATCTCCTGGATTTGGAATTACAGGTGTCTGTGAGTGGCTGGACATAGGTGCTAGGAATAAATTCTGATTCCCTGAAAGAGTAACAAGCACTTTTCACTGCTGAATCATTTTTCTAGCCCCAACACAGAAGGCATTTAATGTTCCAAGGACACACATATACTTACCTATTATATTTGCATATAGTTTTTTATAGCATATTTATTTATATGTACATAAAACATTTCAAGAATTATAGACCTTATTTATTAATCATGATTATCTTGATGTTGCAGGAATGTTGGTGAGTTTGATACCTCCTGATGCTTATTCCTGTCTTTATGTTTCCTATACATGCACATTGCTATGTAATTAAATAACGGGAGTCAATTGCCCGTCATGAGTTAGCGACTAACTTGGTTCTTTTATATGTGTGATTGGTGTGATTCTGATTAGATTTTGTGCTTGGATGAGAATAAAAAGTTCCTTGCTCAATTTTAATCAACTCCTGCATTTTGCTTTGGCAGAGGGAACAAGTATTTCACTGATGAACATGAGGAAGAGACTGTTTTGTTTTTGGGTTTTTTTTTTTTTTTTTTTTTTTTTTACAAAATGCATCTTTCTAAAGAACCACCCATTGATATTAGGCTCTAACTCATTAGTGTTGTTCTATAAACCAATATTAAAAATAGAGGAGGATAGTTAAGACTGACTAAAATCAAGTTAATGAAGTGCACAAAGATTTTTTTTCTCCCCAAACTACAGTGGGAAGTGCTGTCTGGATTTGCTTTAAATTCTCAGTGAATATTCTCCATTAGCAACACACAATCTCTCTTTGACTGTAGTGCATGTCATCCTTGCCTAGTGGGAACCCTAATTTGCTTTGAATTGCCAAAGTGCTCATTATAGAATGCTTAGTAGCTACAGTTTGTACATAATATTTGAAAATCAACCTTAATTTTTTTCTGCCTGAGATGAACACTTGGATTCCACAGTAAATATAATCAGAGATTTACAGAAACCTAGTGAACTCTGTTTATTATACTTGCCCAGAATAGCTACAGAAAAGGTCAGAGGTCCAATGTCTTCATGCAGAGACAGATCATGTTCTAGCTGGTTCTGTGGAAGGAAAAAACAGTAGGTGATGCTTTAATGAATGGCTTATCATGTGAAACACACTATGTGATAATAGCAGTGTTGGTAAGACAAGAAGCTAGGTTTGTTTTTTTCTTATTTTTTCCCCTAAGGGTTTAGTTAGCTTTTCATTGCTTTCATGGCTGTGGTTCAGTCGGAGCAGGCAAAACAGTTAGTTCACTAAGAAACTGAGATTCTATAATAACTCCTTAACAGCTTTAACTTCATAGATGGCCAGAATACTTTTAAACTATTTTAATTTATGTTTGAAAATAACCTTTTATAAATGTAATCACCTATAATGGAATCCTTGGCACTTGCTAAATCTCTGATTTTTCTTCTTGGTAAGCTTTTCTCTTAAACTGGCTTTAACCAAAGAAAATAGACCCTCACCATGGAAAATACTTTGCATAAAAATGATCTTATGGTATAAGACCAATTGCTTGAAGACAAGAGGATCATGCAAAGTCAATCTCTGTTTTATGAAGGTCTCTTTCACAATGCAGTGGGCCAGTGAGACATTTTACTTGCCTGGGTCTCTTGTTTATAGTATACTTTTCTTTCTTTGTATGGCTGTTCTAACAAGAATAAGCAGAATCTCTATATAAGATTTTGGTAAGTTCCTCTCTGACTTTCATAGAGTAGGCCAGAATCCTGAATAATTAAATCTTGGATGCTCTTTTACAAACTGGATAGCAATGGTACTCACCAGAAGACCATGTTTTCAATGGCTAGGTGATAAGTGAACAGATAATGATCAAAAAGACAAATCTGTGTATCAATAGATCAATGGAACAGGATGAAATGATGAGAATGCAATTAAATGATGAGAATTTAGGAAATGATAATGCTGCTGTTTTAGTTAATAACAAAATAAAGATTTATTCCATCATTGATCCTAGGAAATAGATTAGGTCCTTGAAGTATAGTAAAACACATTTTATTTTTATACCTATGCTAAAAATCATTGTCAATATATAAAATAATGAGTATTTCAAAATAAATCAAATTACAAATATAAAAGATAGCTACAGATTCAAGGTAAGAAAGATGATTTCATATGCAAAACACAAGTAGAACCCTAAAATAAAATAATGCCATTGATAAAATCTATACAAAGCTTTTGATATTAATATAACTGAGTATAATTAAACTATGGTCCTTTATTTTTAATCTTTTTCATACCATCATTTTGTTGTTATGCTTAAGTTTTAGGAAATCATGCCCAGATGTTATTAGATTGATCTTAATCAGAACAAATAATATCACTTTACAGCAGCAAATAGCTCAGTAGTTTGAGAATGAGATTGAAATGTAGAATGAAATGTGACAGTAGACGAAGAAAAGCCGTTTAAAGTCATGCCTAATATCACAGGAAATCCTGATGACTATTTTGCAATGTGGAGCAAATCATAAAATTATATTAAACAAATAGAGATGCACATGTTAATATGATGCATAATATGTTTATGGCATGTGTATTATTAGTAGATAAATATTATTAGACAGATGCAACAATGTAGAAAAAACCATTCACAAAGGGTAGAGTTCAATAAGTATTTTCTATTAGTATTAGGACTAACGTTATTTTTATGCCCTTCTACAAATTAAAATTTTCAGTAGAAAGCCACATTATTTTATGATTATAAGAGATACAACAGTGTCCTTTTAAATTACTTAGATTCGCCAGTGTTGATAGAGTGTTTTCACGCCACAATTGCAGTCCTGCCTGACAAAATGCAGATCAAAGACCAAAAGAAGCTTGTGATTTGGCAGCCATTCTTCTGATGTCTAAGTAATGCAAAATGGACTCCAAGGAAATAAGGCTTATCTAGATCAGTCCTCAAGTTTGTCAATCATAAAGCGTTATTAAGCACCCACGATATGTCTAGCACTCTGTTGATGCATCTGTTAGCACGAACATCCCAATGAATTAGCATGACAAAATATACAAACTTAGATAACAAAAGTTTTTCTCTTTTAAAGTTATTTAAAATTAAGAACACTCTGATACATCTTTTTTTTTTTTTTTTTTTTTTTTTTTTTTTTTTTTTTTTTTTTTTTTTTTTGTGGCTTGTGTTCAATGTATCCGTGCTGAAAAAGTAGATGCACTTGATTCAGTGAGTAGGTCACTGTATCCTCTACTCAGGACATGCAGGAGGCCCTGCATATACTGCCCTTAAGAAACAAAAAAATTTTGCAAAGTATTCTATTTCTTCGCAAAGTATTCTATCTCATTTTGCATATTCAAACTCACCAAGATTTAAACAAAGAGGAAGAGGAGGAAGTTCATGCTCATAGCCCCTGCATCCAGAATCCTAAGACTGATGCTATGACTTCCAGGCCAGGCTGGCGACACAGTAAGTTCCAACCCTTCATGACAACAGTGTGAAATGTTGACTCAAACAAATAAACAACAGCACTTTTAAAAATCAAAGGAACGATACAGTCTTTCTAAGAAGGTCTCCAGGCTTCTTGTCTTTGTGCTACTTTAGTTATTTTCAGCGTTTTAATAAAAAAGAGGAAAAGGAAATGAAAAACCATCCTATACTGTCGAGTGTTACATATTTGCAGCCAGGTGCTAGGTCTGTTTAGCTCCCGGGTATATTCTGTCCTGGTTTCTTAGCCTAACAGTCCTCCTTCTGTCCCCTGAGCAGGGAACAGACAATAATTGAGTTATTTCTCGTCTGTTTTGTGATTACGGTTGTCCCCCAGGGAAGGTGTCCAATGTGTTCCGTGAACATCTCTCATTTATTAAGCTTGCACTGCAGAGGACTACTGAACAAACAGGAGCAAATTTGTCACGAGGAGACAAATCCTTACAGAGGTCTAATTGTTTAAAAAGAAGTAAAGATGTTATGGACGTTTCTTTCTGATGGGCTTACGAGAATCAGGTGCATAGCACTTGCTCCAGTAACGGGAATATATCCTTCCTCTGCTTTCTTTGCTTTTCACCAAAGAGCAGGAAACTGATGTTTGTGTGCTCAGTAACAGATCAAGCATATATTCATTTAAATGTGGAATAGGTCACCCTTGAAAAGCGACATCAGAAGAGTTGAAGTGGGTCACACACATGCATGCCTGAGATCCGAGAGTGGGGCATTTGTGTGTCCCTTGCTCCAGTTTAAGACTTCTGTAGCTGATTTCATTTCAGACCCCTGCTTCAGTAAGGTCTATTCTACGAACCTTAACTCTTGTGAGAACATGCATGTGCTTCGTTTCTAAGTAGCAAGCTCTGAAGCTTCTTTAAACTTGCAAATGCTAATGGGTTTACAATGATTTGTTCTTAATTTGTCTGAATTCACTAAACATTCCACCATAGTCCTACAACCTGCCACCAAGGGAATATGTAAATCCTAGAACTCAGGAGCCAGAGACATGCAGATTTCTGTGAGTTTTAGACAAGCTTAGTCTACATACTGAGTATCGGGGCAGCCAAGAATATACTACATATTCTATCTCAAAAATAACAAACAACAAATTAATAAATTAATTAAAAATATAAAAAGTTAGCAAAAATCTGCTCTTAGAATATTACAGCTTGGCTTAAATAATTGAGAAAATATTCAATGGGCATATTTTATTGGGTTTATTACTTATTTATTGGGTTATTAAGCTTGTATTGTTATATGTTAATACTGCTATGTGATACAAAATGCCATAACATTTTATAATTTATATTTTTATATATTAATTTATTAACTTAGCTGTTTAATCCATTTCATTAGTATTAACTTGTCTTTTGCTTAGACTAAGAAAACAGTAGGAGCAAATTCAGACACATCATTAATATTAAGAGATTAAGAAGTTGCATTCTGGAGATAGAAAAGAGATTATAAAATTCTACTATAACATTTATTTGTTAATAAAACTTATCAAATTAATTTCTTTATTGCTTTGTTTACTTACATTTCAATGGACATAGTAGCAATATATATCCCATAGTAGCATTTTTAGAACGACAGAGTTCAAAGAAATCCTCTCAGCTTGTGATGTTAACTATTATTCTTCTTATTTTCATGCATCATACAGTGAAATGGAGAGCTCAAATGTAGGCGTTTCCTTAGAGGATACCTTCTTCTCACATAGTGTGTAGAGTGCTGTGTTCCATGGGTCTACACTTACAGAAGCACAGAACATTCTGACTGGGCCTCAATTCTGCCAGTCAGGGCAGAATCTCTAGAATGTCTAATATCTCTTCTGATACTTGAAAGTCAATAAGTGTTACAGTGTTGTTAAATGACCCCAAAAGCCCAAGGGTTAAATATTGACGTGATTTCAATTGTGGCAGTGTTTGAGGGTACAGAACTTAGTAGTATGTCATTAGGCCCTTAAAGATGGCCCAGATGGACCCGGAGTACTTTTTTTTCCTTCTTTTCTTACTCATGATGAAATGAACATTCTTGTTCAGCCACAATTTCCCAATGTTGTGAGCTTCCTAGTCACATGGCCTAAGCATAGAGTCACTCAGTCAAAGACTGAAGATCTCCAAAATCACATGCCAAATAAATTTTTCTCTTTCTAAGCTACTTACCTCAAGTATTTTATTATGGAATCTTTACTTGCACATGAGGTAAGTGGGATCTGGGAACATAAAATGGCAAAGAGCTGCGACTTTCTCCTGCTCAATCTCCTCCAATGTTTTTCTGTCTGCCCACTAGCCCCGCCTATCTGTCTACTACTATTGTTGGTCGCCAACCTTTTATTAGATCAACCAGGTACCCCTTAGGCAGGCAAGATAAAACAGCAACACATCTTTATATAGTTAAATATATACAACACGTCTTTACATAGGTAAGCAAATATTCTGCGGAAATTGGGGAGGGGGGGTTAGTGAAGTTTGGATATAATGAAGATACACACTATATATAGATGAAACTTCAAAGCACTAAATTAAATAAAATGTAAATAATATATAAATTGTATCATAAAAATTGAAAGTAGAAGACTGGGGGTTAGATCAGCAGATAAAATGTTAGGTCAGCAAGCATGAAGATTAGCTTAATTGCCCAGCATCTATGTGAAAGACAAATGTGATAGAGCATTCCTATAGGCCACAGTGAGTAATCCTATGATTACTGATAAGCTTGTCTAGCCAGAATGATAAGTTCTAGTTTTCTTAAGACAATTTGTCTCAAAAAATAAAGGTGAGATGAACAAATATCCAAGTTTTACAAGAAAGCCAGCTAAGTCTAGCCAGAAAGTGAAGTTCTTCTATGGTTTTTGCTTTAGAGTTCCCGCTTTGAGATTTTGCATTGTTTACTTCAACGACAGATTCAGACCTAGAATTCTAAGAGGAAATGAATCTTTTCCTTCCTCTCTACACATGTAAGCTCTATTTTCTATTTTGGTCTGTCACTTACAAACTTAGAAACTACACATTTGGAAATGGGTAGCCAATCTAATATGGTTTTTCAGACATAGTGATTTTCTTTCCAAGTTAAGCCATATAGGGAAAAACTGATTCTATAATCCCATTATTTTTGCACTTTTGGACAGCCAGGAAGTATCAGATTTAGGTACCAAGTTTATAGTCTTGTATAGCTGATGGTCAACTTCTGCTCAGCAGGCTTTTCACAGTAAGCACACACACAACTTTAAGGCCCAAATACACTGGGAAATTTTGCTCTTCATCAAAAATATCCCCATATTCAGTGAGTTTTTCAAATCCAGGTCAGTACTCATAAAATGTAGACTTTTGGTTAGCTCTTGAATATCGATCCATATTTGGTTCATGCTTCTATGCAACAATGGTGAAAAAAGCAGATTCTCCCTGGATTCTGGACACATTCTTCTGCTCAGGTCTCTGCTGTTGTGTGTGATCTCTAAGCTAAAGTGGTACTTCTCTCAGGACATTGATTCTGAATATGGGAAGTAGGGAAAGCAGCCTGAGATCCTGTCCATGATGTGCATGAAGTAAACACTATTTTCTTAGTAAAATTGGGACATTACATGACATTATTTTCTTTCTCTTATTAATTTTCTTAATGTGCATTTGAAGGGTCTGTGTATTTTAGCGATTCAATGCATGACGTTACAAAACCCATGTGTGACTAACAGACATATTCAAAGTTCATGTTGGACAAATTGATATTAATATAAACAAGTACAAATAATTAATTAGAATTATTTTAGAGTTCACTTTCAGTTCACTTCAAAAACACTAGATTTGTAAAATATTGATGTATCAGAGACTATAAAAGTTGTTTAAAAGACTTTAACCTATTTCTGTCTTTTCCAATCATATAACTGTGTGGTTATTCTTTATATATATATATATATATATATATATATATATATATAATTCAATCAAAAGACTAAATCTTCATAGATCAAATATAGAAGCAAATATAAAACATGCATTTTTATTACCAAATACAGAGTATATTTTCAAAATGTAACAAGCACCTCATGCCAGCATTATTGTTTTGATAGTAAAATACATTTAACATCAGGTTTTATTTATGATTACTTTAGGTAGGAAATACCTTTTTAAAGATTTCTCTCTATCATTATTAATATGAGAAAAGTTGAGAGATACAATCAACAGCTCTTTAGGGTGCACTGATAATCTTGAGTGTAAATAGAGCTTCAGACCAAATGTTGGAGAGCAGTTGCCAGAAATCTCTCTGAATACAGCCAGTGAGATTTAGTTAATCAGTGGACCCGGCCAGAACAGAATATGAGGTCCACCTTCTCCAAGGAGTCACAGCATTTATCCCAAAGTTCCCCTTTTATAAAAGATACTGGAAGCAAGTCGGAGAAGGGTTCTTTCAGGACACATATTCCCAACCTGATAGTGGCATTCTAACGTTCTTTTATTTATATAAGCAAGAGCTTACTAGCCAGTAACTCTTTGGAGACAAAAATGCCATGTCCTAAACAGAGAACTTAAATAACAGTTTGTGGTTTGTTGTTCCCATAAAGTTCCATCTAACGGAGCCCCAGGCTGTGCATTGAACTTGCCTTTGGCAACATAAGTCATTCGGACAAAATTTACCAAAATTAAAATGACTGACTTCAGGTCAACAACAGTAATGGAGGCTTCTTGTTACTGATAATGTTGCCATTTATCTCTGAAGATAAATGCTAATTTTCTACATATACTTAGATGGTCAGCTTTTAACTAAAGTGAATCACATAATTTTCATTTTTACGAATGTCTATAATTTAATATAAATATATTATCTGTCATAATGTATACAGATATTTATTTGAAAGGAAAAATTTTTGTGTGTCTGATTACATCTTTTTATTTGTTTATACATTATATAGTTTTTTGTTTATATTTATTCATATATTTTATAACAAAATGTGATTGCTCTAAAATAAGACATGGTATTTAAATATACTTTGCAAACAAAAGTTGTTTTCATTACCATATTACAGTAATGAGGGTAACGTTCTGTTTGAGTGAGTGTCATGAATCTTGCTTTCTCATGGCAATAATTAGGCAAAGAAAACAGGAACGTCTGTCAACAGCTCCACCTCACCCCAGGTACTAGCTAATTCTTATTGCATATGCATTTCACAAGACTAAATTGCAAGTTAGGTGTTTCAGTTCCATGTTTAAAGTCTGTTCCTATTCTGTTTGTTATTTTACATATTTGTTCATTTAGACAATTACCTGACACCTGCTCATGACAGATTGTTTTGACAGATTATATTGGCTGAGATGAATTTTGTTACCTGCCATCTGTCCAGTAAAGGTGAGTTCAACAAGCTGGTAGTTTCAAGATCATTTTTAAAAACTTTTATTCTTAATTCTTTGGAATTAAAACACAAGATTCATGTTCATCAGTTATAATTGTTCTTTAACCCTAAGAGCAATCTGAACGGGACAAATATCTTGGTATGTAGTAACTTTCATCTTAGCATCTTTCTTTTCCCAAACTGTTGCTCTTGGAATAGAGATTCAGAACCTGTGCCCTGGAGAGACTGTGCAACCCAACTAGTAATGGCAGCCTCAACATTTTCTTGACGTAATTGGAATACAAACTTATACAGGAAGATTAAGGTTTTTCTTAAGTTCAGCACTTTATTTTCTAATGAATTCATTGATTCTGTACATATTTGTGTCACTGGGTTTTATTGGTGTTTCTATTTACATGGATGGAGACTAAGAATCACTTATGGGTTTGATTTTGTCTTCCACATTGTCTATTTAAGGGGCCTTTTGCATGGACACTGGTGTGCTTTCTACTTCAGGTGGTTCTATTGCTGGAAGAGTGCTTGCTTTAGAGACACAGCCACTGCATCAAGCTTGTTTGATTTTGGTCTTCACGGGTTCCAAGGAGCAAATTCAGGTCCTCAGACTTGGGTGACCAGTGCCTCTACCTAATAAGGTATCTCATTGAATTTTCAGCACCTGGTTTTGTTGCATCATAAAGAACTCTAAACAAATGTTAATTGCATTTTAATCTTGGTGGATTTCTGAACATTAATAAATACCAAATACTACAAATTAAAATAAAAATATCTATCACAAAAGCAATATTCTTCTTTACAACATTATGAACTAAGAACAACTATAATTTTATAGATTATTTCCAAATCTAAATTCTGAAATAATATTTAACAAAGAGAAAGTAACTAGGTTGCTATAAGTCTAACATTAGTAATAAATCAAATTGCTTCTTACTGGCAGTGCTAAAATAATTTTTGAAGTAAAATAACAGATTGAAAAACTTGAAAACCAAGTATAAACACATCTAAAAGCAAAACTAATTTATTGTGAACCAATTTTAAATTTTTTAGTTTTGGTATTAATTCTAGTGAAAGAAATAATAATTAATATTGTTCTTGATTTTAAAATTATGTGTTTTATATATTACATGACCATTTGCTATGAATTGGATGTGGAAGATAACAGCCAGTAGTCCAGATCTACTAGTCACTCTTATTTCCCTAAGGTCTAGCATTTGTTGAGTTCTTAATCCATCAAGGTTTGTGCTTCTGCCTTTAATGTAAAGTACTGCTATTTGAATAGGCACACTCTCTAAAGCTACATGAATTTACAATTATAAAACAGTGGAGCTTTGCTGGAAAGAGAGAGAGAGAGAGAGAGAGAGAGAGAATGCCATGACCATGAAATATTTAAAATGCATCCAGTAGCTAATGAAATGACTGTACTTTAAAAGAACATTTATTAGAGAATAGAGGGCCCAGAATTTTGCCACCCTTGTAAATTCTGTCTAGTTGTGTGGCATGATAGGAATTTTTTACTGGCTACTCTGAGAAAGTAGCCTAGTGCTGATGTAGAAGTCTATTGGACTATGGGGACTTCAAGGAAAGGAGCAGGGCAGGTCCATAAAGACCTTTTGGTGTAATGAGGAGGCAGCACCAACATAAATATATGGATACAAACACAAGTGACTCTAAGAAATAAATATCCACGATCAGCTGTAGGACAGAAGGTACTCTCATGGGCCTCTTTGTGCTATATGATCCCATGATTTGTTGAAACACAGTTTTTTAGGAGAACATACAACAATCTTGAATTTCAAGAACCATGAAGCGTGAATAGCTGGGTATCTGTCAAACTTCCATGTAAAATCTTCATCAAAGCATTGAAGTTCAGATCACACACATCATGCTCATCATAAGCATAGCCAAACTGCCTTGATGTCAACATGCAGCCAAGATATTTAGCAGAGGAATGAAAACTACAACCAACTGGACCATTGTCTACATGGCATGGAGGAATTTCTCAACTCATTTTTTTGATTGATGTGACCAGTTGTTTTGGCATCCTGTCAAAACTGCCTCATACACAAATGCCCTGTGTGCATCATCATAGATTCCAAAAACTCCAGTTTTGCTACACTTTGAAAACCAAGATTGGAGACTTTGTCTAATAAATATGCTGACTTCCTTCTGATCTCACCTATCATGAAAAATTTCCATCTTTGATTTAAGGAAATATCTCTCTGTATTACTCAAGCCATTGCTGCATTACTGACCTTATGACTATATATATTATCTGACAGAAAATTATGCATGACATATAGTACTAAAAATTGTATTTTCAAGGATAGTTTTTGATTTTTCTCTAATAAAATTCCCCATATGGAAATAGTTACATGATAACAAACTGACATTTGGGGATAGTCATAGAAATGAGAAAAAGAATAATTGTGCCACACAACACAATATATAACAGCATATTATGATTGCTTTTTCTCATTTATGTTTTTCTAAATTTTTACTTTAGTTTATATTTATGAGTGTTTTGTTTGCATGTGTGTCTGAATACTACATGTATTCCTGGTGGCCATAGAGATCAGAAATGGACATCAGATCATCTAGAATTGCAATTATGGGAAATTTTGAATTGCCGTCTAGGTACTGGAAATTGAACCCAGGTCTTGTGTCAAAACAAGAATTCTTACCCGCTGGAAGGTCTCTCCAGACCAAGTTCACTTATTTTAAGTGATTTAGGAAATAAAAGAGTATCTAAATGACCAGATTAAAAAGAGGCAAATACAAGAAATAATTGCAAACAAAAATGAGAACAATACCCATCAGGTAAGACAGAAAAATGAGGGCATTTAAGTTCCAAAAGAGAAGATAATTTACAATCGCTTGTAACCTCATGTTCTCAGGTTAGGTAGGACGCTTAATAATACCAAGAATATTCAGTAAAAAATAGTTTGGGGTGTGCTGAGCATAGTTTTGAATTTATAATGATGAATTTTACAAGTCTCAAATAATTGCCCCAAGAGCAACAATAATATAATAAATTAATAAGAATACAACTGAAATAACTAAATTTGCAATGTGAGCATGTTGGAATGAACTTAATCCTCCTCCTCTCAGAGTGACTGCTGAGGAATTCAAGAGCGGCAGCCAGTGAAATTTTCTCATTGTTCACTGAAAGACACTGAAATTTGGGACGACCAACATTAACATAAAAAGCAGAATGAGAAGTCCTCACAGGTTCCAGCCTTTGCCAAGTTTTGGAATTCTGCTTAGAAATAAACTAAAAAAGAATTTGGACTTTTAAAGCTATTGGCTGTGATGCATCATAACAGATCATTTTAGTTAAATATACCTTACGAGAACTATTTCCTTTGCTATTTTTCTACTATTACCTTTTTTTTTTTTTTGGTTAAATTTTAATTTAATGAAAACTGCTTCATAAAGGTAGCATTTGAAAATGATAAGAGAACTAATCAAATGAATTGGAAGGTCCAGATATTTAGACTGTAGATTCACATTATACGGATCCTGATAAGTCTTTGTAATGATTTGTTATTTTCATTTCAAGGGCTTCCTCATATCCATGATTTTTTCCCTCATTCATATCACCTCTCTATCAATACCCTTCTTCCCATTACACATCTACAGAAAAAGGATGATTAGCAAAAGTTATTTGGTGAAAGAGGCTCAAGGTGGTAGAGAACAGGCCCATACTTCTGATGGAGATGCTCACCAAAGAGAGTCCATGGCAAGAGTAACTTAAGACACATATGGAAGAATCAACGGCATTTAGCATA
This sequence comes from Phyllotis vaccarum, assembly GCA_033318265.1. Taxonomy (NCBI): domain Eukaryota; kingdom Metazoa; phylum Chordata; class Mammalia; order Rodentia; family Cricetidae; genus Phyllotis; species Phyllotis vaccarum. The sequence goes on along the minus strand of JARWLC010000002.1, from coordinate 39,343,578 downwards.
TTGGCACCAGAGAGCGGCGAGGACTAAAACAGAAAAGTAAATAAGCATGGGAAATTCAAACAAAAAAGAACAGTGGTACAAAGGTGCTCCTGGGTCAACAAAGCCCGTCCGCTCTCAAGTCTTTCAGAGAAGCAGCAACTCGGTTCTTCCTAGTGCTTTGATCAAGGAATCATTCTTAACTCTTCTTTTTCTCTTTTCTTTCTTTCTTTCTTTCTTTCTTTCTTTCTTTCTTTCTTTCTTTCTTTCTTTCTTTCTTTCTTTCTTCCTTCCTTCCTTCCTTCCTTCCTTCCTTCCTTCCTTTCTTTCTTTCTTTTTCTTTTTGCACAGCCTACCTCCTCCAGCCTATAATTATGTCCAATCGTTCACATTTCAGAGCATCACTAGACATTTTTACTTCTTTCTGTAGTGACATACAATCTTAGAAGTCTCCCTACTCACTGGTAAGGCCTGGCCAATCTGTATTCTGAAATTCTTTACTTTGTACTTGACAAACAACCTCCTACTTATGTCAACCAGGTTGTGCATTCTCTGGGGATTTGTTCAATGACACTGTCAGGTCAATTCCTTGAGAGATATAGGAGATATATTGGAGGGCTCTGCTCAAATGTCATCTTCTTGTGAGTTCTCTAAGCCACCGACTCATCCTCATGCCCACTCTGTACTCCAGAACCCTTCTCTTGGGCTTTTATCCTGCTTGGTAACACCAATCACTAGGTGTTTTAAGAAAGTTTACTATATACTGCACTGTAGCAATTAACAATCATCAAATCAAAGTCTCTTACATTCTGTGTGAACATCTGTATCATATATGTCTCTGCTGCATGTGAATTTCTTCCTGGGAATCAGGATGAACTGTTACTTCTGACCAGGTGACTACTGGGCACTCTGGCAGAAGATAACAAAAACAAATTAGTAAAGCATAAGCTGACTCTGAAAGCAACTTATGGAAACGCCACAAGTTTTATACACACACAAAACATATTTTGTATGTACAATTATATAATATATAATTTAATTTTAATACATAAATGTATAATTATATATATGTGACACTATACGTGATGTATGGAAATATAATTCTTATACACAACAAAACATGTTCAAAATATAGAAAGAAGTGATAGAGCCATCTATCAAGAATACACACGATTTTCTTCTTTATCTTTTGTCTTTCTTTGTATCTTAAACAAAAATTCACTTGACAATGCTCTGAAATGAAGTCTGCCCAGAAAAGAAATGTTATTTGGAAATAGACTTGTATTAAAGTGGAGAAGACCAAATCATTCAAAGGGCAAAATGGGTTTTCATATAGTTGCCATAGAGGTATCAATTCACTTTACAAAGACCTCTGGAATCTGGACGTCCTTCAGGGTTGTTTCCAGTTGATTCCAATGACCCAGGTCTGTGTATATTCATGCCTGATGATTATTCACTGAAAGTACTTTTCTGAAAGAAGTGAAAATTTCTGAAAAGGAGTTTCCTCCGATAGAGGAGGATTGCAAACCTTAAACCAAACTGTGACTGGGGAGACTAGGGGGAGTTCAGGGTTTCGGATTTGACCAGGATATCTTTGCAGAGTACATGGATGTCAACTATATTCCCATCAGAATAAGGTTCTCATGATGATACGTATTTGGCTTGCTTTGTTTATGGCTATAGGTGTTGCGCCTTTGGTACTTCTTGACATGGGGCATGTGCAATGTCTGCTTAACAAATCCAAAAATGAGTAAATAATTTTTTATTTAATTTTTATTATTTAAAAAGTTTTCCCCATACCCACCACTATTCCCCCTCCCTCCCCTCCTGCCAGTTCTCCCTCAGCCTTCCCTTACTCCATGCCTCATCCATTCCCCAGGGAGGGCAAGGTATCCGAAGGTGGGTCAGTTCAGTCTGGCATATCCAGTTGAGGTAGGTCCATGTCCATCAAGGCTGGGTTAGGTGTTCTTCTGTATAGAATGGGTTCTGATATGTCAGTTCATGTACCAGGAATAAACTCTGGTCCTACTGAAGGAGGCTCTACAAACTGTCCAAGCCTTTCAACTGCCGTCTACATTCAGAGGTTATAATTCCTCTCCATGAAGTTTCCTCAGCTGTCATTTTAAAGGTAGTGAGCTCCCAATAGCTCGGGTCTGCCATCTCTGTGAGTCTTCTCCTCATGATCCTGTTCCCTTCATATATTCTTTGCTCCCTCTGTCCAGCTGGACAGGGAGCTTGACCCAGTTCTTAGCTATAGCTGTGGATCACTGCTTCTGCCTTCATCAGTTGCTAGATGGAGGTTCTATAATGAGAATTAGGGTGGTTATCCATTTGATTATAGGAAGTCCTGTTTAGGCACCCTCTCTACATTGCTTGGAGTCCTAGCTAGGAACATCATGTAGGTCCTTGGATGGTTCCCTAGCACCAGGTTTCTCTCTAACCCCACAGTGGCTCCCTCTATCAAGATATCTACTTCTTTGGTCTCCCTCTCTGTTGCTCCTCACAGGCAACAATCTCATTCCTTCATGCTCTCTTTCCACCTTCCCTTGCTTGCTCTCCCATATGATCCCAATTTAATCAGGAAATATTCTCTATTTCTCCTTTGAAGGAGAATTCACAAATCCCTCTCTTAAGTTTCTCCTGTTACCTAGCTGCACAGGGTTCGTGGATTGTAGCCTGGTTATCCTTTGCTTTATGTCTAAAATCCACTTATGAGTGAGTACATACTATATCTTTCTGGGTCTGTGTTACTTCATTCACAATGATACTCTCCAGATCCATGCATTTGCTGCAAATTTCAGGATGTCATTTTTTTTAAAACTACTGAGTAGCACTCCACTGTGCAAATGTAGCACAATTTTTTAATTCAATCTTCAGTTGAGGAATATTGAGGTTGTTTCCAGGTTCTGACTATTGTGAATAATGCTATGAACATAGCTGAGCTAATGCCCTTAAGGTAAGAATGTGCATCCTTTGGGTATATGCCCAATAATGGTATTGTTGGATCACTGCAAAGATGATACCCAGTTTTCTGAGGAACCTCCATACTGATTTCCATACTGGCTGTACAGGTTTACGTTCCCACCAGCAATGAAGGAGTATTTATCTTGCACTGCATCCCCTCCAGCCTAGACTGTCATCTGTGTTTTTTTATCTTAGCCATTTAGACAGGTATAAGATAGTATAGTATCTCAGAGTTGTCTTGATTTGTATTTCTCTGATAGCTAAGGATATTGAACAACTCTTTAAGTGTCTTTCAACCATTTGAAATTTTTCTGTTGAGAATTCCTTTTTAGCTCTGAATCCCATTTTGTAATTGGATTATTTGGGTCTTTTGGCTTAGGTTGAGAAGTAGAAAGTGGTAAAACACAGTGTATTTGCAATAACTAAATAGGTTAAATCTCTCTCTCTCTCTCTCTCTCTCTCTCTCTCTCTCTCTCTCTCTCTCACACACACACACACACACACACACACACACACACACACACACACACCTCACACAAAATTAAATGCCTTAGACATACCTTTACAAAGTTCTGATAGAATAGTACTATGTCCTCTGAAATGCCTGGCAGGAAGCCAGGGCTAGAGTTCTGTGGAGATAATGAGATGGTAGTAGAGGCTCACAGCATTCAAGTAAAAGTGTGAAGGGGCAAAACATCTATAGAATATTGTAAAAAGAAACAAATTGATGTTATTAGAATGAATAGTTAGAGAAACCTAGTTTGCACCAAAAGGACAATATGTGATAGAAAAATAATTGTGCAATATTTAAAAGTTATGTGAAATGGTGAGCACAACAGGAATAGTATAGAGAATAGCTATATATGAGATAGTATACTAAGTTCTTCTCTATAAAACTTTTAAACTACTACATGTATCTCACAACATTATGTATACTTTAAGTACATATACTTAGAATATTTTAAACAGAAGAAAAACATGCTAATATGGCTAAAGAATGGAAAAGATGAATAGTAAATCAAAGAGTCCTTGGAAACAAGGTGATAAGCACACACACACACAAACACACACACACACACACACAAACACACACACACACACACACACAAACACACACACACAAACACACACAATGAAATCATGTATTGTGATACTAATTAAAGAACACTATACAGTACAGTGTTGGGAACATCCTATAACATGGAACAGAAAAGTATCAGCTATATTTGTATAGGAAATATGACCAATTATTGAAATATTACTTTTTCCATTAACCTTATTATACCAATTTTTGGCATCACTTACACATTTAAAAATTTTCATCTTTGAAGTACAAATATATGAGACAGACCCCAATTGCTTAGTAATTCACAATTACCACCCAGTAGAAAATGAATGGAAAGGACATAGTGGTGAGTTTTGGGCTGCTGGTGTCAGGGCTTTCATATAGGTAAACTAATTTTAAATATTAATGTTACTCCAATGAACCCAATGAAAGGATATATGAATGATCTCCAGCTATGATAGACTGCTTTGTCATCCAATTGGATGATGAGTAAAAACTGATTATTGGAATGCATTCTCTATAGTCAGTGTATTTTATATATATATAGTAATATATGTATAGTAATATATAGTAATATATGTATAGTAATATATATATATATATATATACACACACACATATATAGTAAACAAGCTATGACTTGGCCAGGAAATGCTACTGTGAAATGTTGGACAAAGTCATATAAGGTGTATTACATTACTCGGTTTAGTAAATAATCAATAAATGGTAGACATCATATCAATTAATATTAATTCATCATGACTTGGAAAGTAGTTGTCTCATCGAAATGGCTCTATCTTCTATACAACTCACATGCCTTACTTAATGTCCAGAAATAGAACAAAAAATTTCTTCTTATAGTTAAGTTTGATTGGTTTTTATATTTTAAATAAAAATTATAGATTTATTACTTTGAGTTTTAAGTTTTATCTTTGTTTTTCAAATATCATTTATTATGCAATTTACCAAATTACAGAATATCAAATGTACCAGGACTCAACTTTAACTGAAAATCACATTTGTCACATTTAACATGAGAAGTGAAGATGTGGAAGCTCAAAACTGCATTAATGGCTAAATAAATGAACCATATAGGTATAGGTAAGGATGTCCTCAGATTTTGGTTGTGTCGCACATTATTTGAGTCTGTTTTTAAGATACTTGCTTCTATATTGTGCCATAAAACAGCATTTGTTTTTTTCTATCTACATGGATGTCATATTTTTCCTACATTGATTTTTAAGGCTAAACAAATAAATGATTTTCAGTTTTTTCTAGCCTATGGGTATATTAGAGCATGATGCATTTCAAAAGCATTCACATAGCTTTAAAGTGTGGCTGAAGAATTTCTCAAGGCACTAGGAAAAGATAAAGCCTCTTTTAAAAGTGTTTTGCTCACCTTTCTTTAAAAACATGGGAGGGGTTAAGAAACTTGGGGTTTATTGAATCGAGTAAAGCCTCAATCCTATAGTAATCCCTATTCAGGGGTGATATTGATCAATAGAGTCAAAGACATAAGAACCTAGATAAAACCAACAGTGGCTTTTTTTTTTTTTTTTTTAATCCTCGATGGGTTCTTCATGAGCTTCCTGTAGGTAAGAACACAAATATCGTTTTTCTTTGGAGAATTTTTTTATTTATTTCTATTTAACATGCCCCAGGAATGTTCTAACACCAGTTAAGCCCACAGTGCATTCAATTGTGTGGTTTGTTTTTCCTAAGAATTCTTAGAGGTTTTACAAGTTCAGGAAACCAATTGGCTACAGCCTTCATAATTAGCTGTAACTCAAAAATAAAATAATGAGATATATTTTGTGTATATTTTATTTTATTATGATTTAACAAATATCAAGTGACTATGGGGATGCTTGTCTGTATTTCCAGCACCTGAAGGCTGAAGTAGGATAATAGACACATGTTTGAAGTCAGTCTGGGTGACATCATGAATGTGAAGCTATCCTTAGCTACATAGCAAGACTTTGTCTCAATGAAAGGAAAAAAATAATATATTTAACAAATATATTTCAACTGTTGTTTTGATAGCAAATAATCACGTAGAATTTCGATCACATGTCTTTGATGTGAATTAGAATTTTAGCAAAGATATACTAATTGATTTTAACATTGTCATTTGTACAAGTGTACACAAAAGTGTAAAAGATGCTATATTCTCTTAATTTAATCTTTTTGATGTGTGTACCTAGTGCCTGCTCCTTGGGCTGTCTTAAGATCTCACTATATTTTCTTTTTCCTCCATACCTTCTCATGCTCTCAGTTTGTGTCCTGTTTAAAAGTTTCAATATATGTATATTTTTTGTTTAAGCTTTTCTATGTAGTATGTGAAGTCTTTTGGTGGCAAACTGACGTATGTGTCAAAAAGAAATATGCCGAAGTACCACAAGGTCCACATATAACTTAAATCCTCACAGGGCCATGGAATAACATTGGGAGCTGTCATCGTGTAATTAAAAATAAACTTTTTAAAATTCATCAGTTTGTGGTGATGTAGGCACTGACCTCTCTGGGTTCCTTCTCTCTCAGTCATCTGAAATGCCTGCTCAAACTCTGAAGTCAAAGGCCTCCGAAGTCTTCCTCTCCATGAATAGCTAATATTCCTCTCTCCCACTTCAATTATGTTCTCTTCATTATGCCCCCTTCCTCACTCTCACAGTTGTTAAAATGAAAAGCCTCTTTTCCAGTTCCACAGCTCCATTATGCAGGCCTATACCTGTGCTGGCAGCACGCTCTTCTTCTCACCTCATATTGCCTTTTGCCTGGGGAGGAGATCCCTGCCGTGCATCTCAAACTGAAAACCGAAAGAAAATTAAGTTGCTGTTTGGACTTTGAGCGAATTATGGAAAACGGGCCCTTTTTTGTCTACCAGGCATGTTGGTATAAGCTATTACCCACCTTCTACTACATTCCCTACCGCGGTGCTGTCAGTATGAAAATCTCATCTAAACTTTTTATCAGTTTATACCTAAGGCAAGGATACAATATGCAGGCAAACTTCCTGCAGAATGTGGCTAGGTGTAAAACATAGTAAGCCACAAAATGATTGATCTGGCTACTGTAATGTGAGGAATTGAAGTGCAAAGTCTGGAAACTCAATTAAAATTTGTTTCTAGTTATTATAAACACAAAATCCATTTTTTGGTAGAAAAATGTGAGGGAAGCGAAATATGATTTTGCCTCCAGCTAATCCAGACTTCTGTCATAGAAAAACACATTATTATGGCTTCATGTTTTATTTGTAATTTTCTTCAGTGTCTGATTCCTATAAGTGCACACATAATCTAACATGTCTGAAGCTTCAGGACACGAACATTAAATAACTAAGTAAATTGGGAGGCCAACGTGTGTTTAGTTCAGATGATACCCCAAATGAAATACACAGGGGCATGGATGAGGGACTTCAGGTCTTTAAAAACCATCTTGAGAGTGCCAACTATCCCATCTGTGTTAAGACTGATATGCTTTAAGTGGTAATGCAGTGGTATCATTTACAAGGTAAAGTAGGTAATTTACTGTTGTATATACTATGTTATGTTTTAGTACTCAGTTACTAAATAAATTTTACCTGCAATTGTTTTCAAATGTTTATGCCTGGAGCTAGTAGACACTCTGAAGGCAAGCATCAGAGAGATGCAATACAAAAACTGCTCTTTTTTTGTGGGCATCTAAATTAATGCAGTTCTTGGATGTTCCATCTCAGAATCAGGGGTTTACAACAGGTTTGTCTCAATATCTTCAATGAGATGTCATGTCCTTGCATGCCTCCAGGGACTGGCTTCACTGGAGCTGATAAGGGAGTGAAAAAATGACAGGTAGAGGGACACAGAGAAAAGCTGAGATCAGGTGGTCTTGGATCTTGATGGAGAAACCACAGAATCTCAGGATCTAGCATGTTTATTATATGCAGTTAAACAGGAAGGCAAACTTGTTGTTTGCAGATAATTCATGAAGGCAAGGTTTATGCAATACAGCTGAATCAAGAAAGCAGGCTTAGCCTATGTGAATAGGAGCAATCTCAGCAGAGAGGCAGTCATCAGACACTAAACATCTGGGGGCAAAATGCTAGACGGGAATTTTCTGTAATTGCTGTCATTATTGACAGAGACCAGGAGGGAAGGCTTTGTGGTTTCCCATGAGACTGAGGTATTGGGGTCCCAGCCATGGCCTTGCTATCAACAGAGTTCCAGGCAATCCTACACTCAGTGCTTTCTTCACACCCAAGATGAAGAATCGAGAATGTGTCAAGTTATGAAAGTGGTACAGAATATCATGATGCTTGTTCACTCAATTATTAGTGGTTTTGGTTTTGCTTATTTGTTTAGAAACAGGAAAGTAGACCAAGAAGAGAATACAAGCTAAAGAGAAAATAAAATAATCTAAATAGTAAACGAACATTGTACAAACTTAAATATCATGAAAACACACATCAAAATATTTAAAATTTTAAAACTATATGATTCATTTATAATGTATCATTATAAATAGTTTTGCATTTATATTTTTAGTTTATCATGATATATTGTATTTGTAATGTATAGATATTTTAATCATTCATCCCATAGCATATTTCACATATGAATTAATTTTTAAATTGTTTCTTTTACTATTTCATCTATGTTTGTACATGCATATGTATATAAAATATTCTATGATCAAAGTCACTTCATTATAAAATAAATCATATAATAAGTTGTATGATGGCTGGAAACCACATTGAAATTATTTATTTGTTCTGGATTTAGGACTCACTTACTAACAGATGAATTAATTAATTAATTAGAGATGAATTCAAATTTAGTTGAGTTTTGATATCAGCAAACAATAAATGATCAGAAGAACGTTCTTGTTCTGATACTTGAAATTTTTACATATTTCTTTAAAACATATTTATAAGTTACTAAGAAACAATAAGTATACCTAGAATTGCCTTTTGAAAGCATACACCCCACTTACAGTATAATAACAATTATTGTATATATATCAGCAGGTAAGCAAGCATGTTTCACAGTCCCAGTCTCTCCCCTTGCTCCTCCATACTATTTTCAGCCTATAAATAATGCTTCTTTCACCAGAGATTAACTTCATTTGTTCTCAGATTTAGTGAAAATTGAATCATAGAGTGATGTGAGAATGCCTTTCTGTATGCTGTGAATCTCAATCTTTAAATAAAGGAGCTGTTTTGGCTCTTGACAGGCACCGTAGAAAAAGTAGGCAGAGGAATCAGAATAGGTAGGAAAGGAAGGGCAGAGTCAGTGGCAGATCAAGCAAGATGCCCAAGAAGAAACATGTAAGGAACACAGGTGAGCCACCGGCCTTGTGGCAGACAGATTAATAGAAATGGGTTGATTTAAGATGTAAGAGCTAGCTAGCAATGTGCCTAAGCCATAGGCCAAATAGCATAAAGTTAAGCTAATATATAAGCATAATATAAGCGTAGGAGTCATTTCTAGGGGCCTGAGCAGCATCAGCAGGCGGCTAATGGGTCTGGAGCACAGGTTTGCGGGTCTGGGCCTCTGGCTGCCTGGGACCAAGAAACCCCACTACAACAATATAGTGTGATAACTCTTTGAACTCAGTAAATTAAAAAAAAAATATTTAACTACATTTCTTTGTGTGTGTTTGTGTGTATGAGTGTGTATGCACATGTATTTCTATGCATGCATGCTTGTGTGTGTGATGTGTGCATATATGTGTTTTGTGTGTGCATGTACACATGTGAATGTGTTTGAGCATATGTGTGTGCATGAGTGTGCCCTGGCTCATTTATGACAGTAATTTTCTGCAGTTGGTTGCCTCCTTGGATTAGCTGTGTAACAGGGAACAAACATGGGTCATCAATTTGGCAGCAAACACCTTTGTCTACAGAGTAAGATTTTGTGATTTTGAAAACTACATCACATATCCATGTTATAAATTATTAAATAATAAAACATGGTACACAGGTGTGTGATGATTAAGATGATGATGGTTAAAAGTTAATTCAAGCCCAGCCTGAGCAAATTAACAAGAACCTATCTCAAAACAACAAAAAATACCTTGGGACTTTGGACAATGGTAAAGTAATTGTGAAGTATGTGCAAAATCTTTGCTTCAATTCCAGTACCATAATAAATAAGAAAATAAATAAATCACCTGATAATATTAAATTGTATGAATCTAACCTAATTTGTTTCCCCATTCCCCTCTTTATTGGAGAACTATCTTTCAGTTGAAGGGGCTGTAAATGAAACAGTTGTAAGCCATATCCTAGTACCATTATACTTGAATTGCACTGCTGACTAGAGTAGAATTAGTTTGATTTTATGTCTAACTACTCAAAAATTTCCTGCCTAGCTGTTTATTCCATACTAGTGTGAACACTATTCAAAAATAAATAGTATGGAATATCAGAGGACAGCCATCTCTCTAGCCTTTTTTTTTTTTTTTTTTTTTTTTTTTTTTTTTTTTTTTTTAAATAGAGTTTACTGTGCAACAGTCTTGGTTGTCCTGGAACTATTTTGTAGACCAGGCTGCCCTCCAACTCACAGAGATCCCCCTTTGCCTCTGCCTCCCAGTGCTTGGACTGACAGTGTCCACTACCTGGCTTTCATGGCTTGGCTTAATGGGTGACTCTCCTCTGGTATTATATATATCACCACAAATTTTTTCTACATCCATGATAGTCCTTGTCGATGTGAGTCCTTTGAATTTTAACTATCATAGCTGATGTAAAATGGTGTATCATTTTTGCCATTATTAGTGCATTTTTTTTTTTAAAGTTTTGAAGACAAGTCCTGTTTTCAAGAGAAACTGTTAGAAGTTATAACAGCAAATTTGTATTGGAACATTTTAGATGTCATAAGAATTGTGAGTACTTATTTACATATTTTAAGTTAATTCTTTCCTTTGTATCCTAGAAAGCCTTGTCATCCTGAGTTTTAAAAAATTATAAAAAAAATAAAATCAAATGCTCCTAACATATTCGGAAAAATCCATTTATATCGCCTGCGATACTCTGCCATATAGAAATAGGTATACATCTTGTTTGATGACACTTCTTAAATACTCATTGGTATTTATATGAATCACAAGACTTAAAGGCAGTAGATATAAAGTTGAAAAATGTTAAGAGTGTTGGTGGTTTCTGGCTTATGTGTAGGAAACCTTCAGTTCTAGTATTAATGTTATGTGTGCTTCTTTTGACATTGCAACAGATGACAAGCAGCAATATAACAAGAAAGAAGGACCAAGAAGGTGATGACTGTAACGATGATGATACCCAATTGATGATAAGTAGTTTAGAGTGATATTTTCTCCAAGTCGCCATTTTGTGCTAGACCCAAAACTATGTCATAATATGAATCCTTCCTTGGTATTTTCATCCAGGCTAATCTTTCCTGGAACATTGGTAAGCTAAAATTGTTTAAAGCTTTTATCTATAAAACTGACTTCAAAAATAGTGTTAATTCAGGCAATGGTCTTATCATATCTGAACTATTCAGCTTAACTCATTTAATTTTCTGTTAAGATGGATGGGTGGAAGAGTTGCTCAGTTGTTAGTTTGGGCACAGCCCTACCTCCCGGACTTTCTCTATTCAATTATATAAGCAATGGCTTTAGACTCTGGAGATTTGGAAGATTATAACTTATTTCCCCGCTGGTATCAGAGGAATTAAGTCCAATTTGGGGAGGCTTTGACTCTGTAGAGAGGAGTTAAGAGATTTCAGTGGAAATTATAGGTCTGTGTTAAAATAACAAGGAAGTAACCACAAGACAAAAATCTATCTGAGTTCTTTTAAGAGTTATGAGTGATTTCCCTTGAATAAACAAGTTATTTTGACAGGGTTCTATAAAGTAATTTAGAGAGAAATCCAGGAGAGCATATGAAAACCCACATGGCAAGCGGGAACACTGTTTTAAAAAGTTTGTCAATCTAATGAGCACTTAATTAAAGTCAACAGAGTCTCTAAGTCTCCAAGTAATTTTCAAAAAGAGCTTTTGGGAAACAGGAATTTTTTTTTTCTCCAAGCTTGTCCTCATTTTCTCTTATTTTCCATTTGTCTGAAAACTATGGAAAACCTTTATAATATTATCTGTGGGGTTTTGTTCTTATTAACTCTTTCTTCTTATCATGGAGCACAGTGTGAGACCAATCAGAATTAAATCCATTTCTTTTCCTTCCATGTTACCAATGTTTTGGTCTTATGAAAATCAGTAACGTTTTTCATATTAAGTTCTTTTTAGATAAAATCAATATCTTGCTCCTTGTTCTGTTCGCTGATATATTTTGTATCTATTACCTCTCACCTATGTTTTCTCTTTGTAATTTTTTATTAATTAAAAAAAAAAAGAGATGCATCATCCCTCCCTCTTCCCTCCTTCTACCCCTTCCACGCCCACTGCGCTTGACCTCCTTCTAGGCAACCAAGCTACTGAGATTTCACAGCTGTGGCTTTCCTGTCAGAGCTAAAATGTACAACCTCACCACAGACTTGTTAGTCTTCAGTCTTTTATAGTCTTCATACCCTGTCTTCTGTGATGTTCCTGGACCATCCGTAGAGGGATTATATTATAGATATATCAATGGTAACAGGCCCCCATGGTCTGCTCTCTCCATTGTGACCAGCTCTAGCATTTCCTGCTGCTTCAGAAAGATGCTTCTTTGAGGAGGGTTGATATCTAACCTTATCTATGTCAACAATACCTACAGGGAACATGAAGTCCCTGGCAGGAAGCCAGGCTGAGGTCTGTATCAAGTCCAGAAGGAATAGCTACGTTATCATGTGTCATCTATGGGGTGACTTTCCTATCTGTCCTCTGTCTATGCCTATCTGTCTACTAGTCATTCCTTGTGCTTTCAGTTTGATTGTGTAACATACAACTTTGATCCTCTTACTTCTTAACATAAATTACGAAGAAAAACTGAGAGATCCAGAACAGGCTGAAATTATAAGATGTAACAGGACTATTAGTACTTTAATATCTTTCTAAGAAAAATAAATCAATAGGCAACTAAAAGCCTATTTAACAACGTTTGGTAAAAATAAAAATGCCTTTTTTCTAATAGCCCCATGTTATAGAAACAGATTCTGTTCTTTCTCTGAACTGTGTGGTCAGTTTATTTACTACACATGATCTAGAAAAAGCCTTCTCCTGCTTCTAACTTTCATCTACTATCTGCTGACATTTAATGGTTAAGAAAATGATTTAAGGTGTCTCCTAAAAAAATAATAATAATTAGAACATTTTTGGTTTCTGAAGTCCAGATAGATACCTGTATCCCTACAGAAGTTGTGGAATTCAAATTAAATATATAAAAAGGGTTATGGCATCATTAAGGAAAAAATGTATCCTGAGATAGGGTCAGGAGGCAATAAGGTCAGAGGGATGAAGGAAAATGTTTCCAGGTGCTCTGTTTCTATTACTAGAACAGCACAAAGTCACATCAGCCATCCTAGACACAGTGCTGCTTCAAAGGAGAGAAAAAGCCATAAAAGAAGGACCCTAAGGACAAACTCGCAAGAAAACATAACAAGACTCCATCTGCAAGCACCTATTGTTAACAGAACACAAATATTTACATAGGAAAAAAAAGTCTAAAGAGCTCATGTATCAAAGCCTGGAAGAAATAAAGCAAACAGAAATAGCCATCTTTAAGCAGTTTTTTACCTAGGAAGTTCACAGAAACAAATTTGAGAGTTCTATATTCCTCTTTATATATCCATAAATTGACATGGTGCTTACAGTAGATACAAATAATATTATTATTTAATAAGAAAAGTTAAATAGTAAATTCTTTTATAAAGTTAAATACAATTTTGATAACTTCAACAAAAATGTTATATTTATAAACGTCAACTATACCTTATTGAAGTACATTTAACCTATAACAATCATATAACAGTATCTCTGACTTACTGAATGGTGTCTGAAAATTTTTGTAAGAAAAGCTCTGGTTACTTTTAAAAATAGAAACTCTTATTACCATTTAACTTTGACATTTTGTATCTAAAATAATATAAAAGACCCAAAGAACCTGTTTCTTATGCCAGCCACTATTTTAATAAGAATTGCAAAAAACAGGAAAACATGAAGTCTTGAGTCTTTTAGTCTAAAAAGAAAGACACATTGTATCCAGAAACTTAATTTTCCTTTTGACATTCTGCTAGAACATGCTCATATCTCAAAAACAATGCAACACTTTAAGAATAGGATTGTATGAGGGACGTATAATTCCTTTACTGGCTAAAGTGACCATTTGAAGCCAATTCTCAGAGAAGTCATTTTTGAAAGAAACTTTATGTAAAATCTGGATACTGATTTTAATGTTTTATAGAGAAACTGATTTTCTACAACTGAGCCATGGTTTCACTGAAAACGCCTATTATTTAATTGTTGAATTATGAAAGAGGTCCCATCCTTAAAGTTAAGAACAGCATAAGGCAGGGATATCTTGTTTCCAACCTGTGGTTGTGGTCTGTGTGCATCTAGGATGACTATGAATGCAGACTGATACATGTTTAGGTGATGTCATTATGCAGTGTCAAAAGGTTAAAAATTCTTCTGAGTTTAAAAGAAAAGAACCAATAGATTGGACACACACACATACCCACAAGCACACACACATACAACATATATATGATGTTGAAGAGGCTAAAAACAAAATAGTTACAAGGTCTATGAAACTGGAAGATTCATCAGTCACATGTTGGTGCTAAAGGCATAGGATATTAGTGGAGAATCACTGCTCTTAGGTCCATAATAGAACTCCCCAAAGCTGGAGCATGACATCAGTGAAAGTGTAAGTAGCATCAGCAATAGAGAAAGACATTTCCAGTGGCAAGAAGTAAAGGAAAGCTAGAGAATGGATTTTTCTTCATACATCCAAATATCTGTGCATTAGAAAGTGCCGCCCAATTGGGAAGTTTCTTCTCCCAGCACCTCAAGTCTTTCTTGATTATACTCACAAAAAACCATTCAAAGCAAATGTATTTTACTTGTTTGCCGAATAGAATTTACAGTAAAGATTAACCATAATAACAACTTTATATTAATGGGAAAACACAAGATTTCCATTGGTGGGATTATGTGAAAGAACGGGAGGCAGAGAAAGATGAGAAAGGGGTGTCAGCTTCTTATTAGGGACAATACTTCATGCACCACTAGTGTAGAATAAACATGAATGTACTTGTGATTTAAAGATTGAGTCTAAACTCACCAAGATTCATTGTCAACAAGAAATATATATTCAGTGCATTTATTTTCAGATAAAATAGAGGTTTAGATGGTGGGAACTTTACTTTCACTTCTTAAGCCTATGTTCTATATTGTAGATGTATAGTTATCTCCACTCATGACAGCTGAAAAGGACTCGATTGTGACAGTTGTTTATGGGGACCAACAGGACCTGAACTAGACAAATTATTTGGAAGACCTCAGAAACGCTTAGATCTCTCAGGCAGTACCAACACAGCAGTATAAATGTGCATATCCACATGCACACAGGCACACAACCCCATCAGTTGATACCAAAACTACTTGTCAATCCAGATGATCCAGCTAGGCACAATCTCCCCCTTCTGCCCATTTTAACATCTTACTCACATTTAATGTTTAGAGACATAATTATCATTACTGCTAGTGTTTGTGTGTGTGTGTGTGTGTGTGTGTGTGTGTGTGTGTGTGTGTGTGCATGCATGTGAGTGTGTTTATGTGTGTGATAATATACAGAATTATCAAGTAACACAGGTAAATATTCACATGTAATATTCAAATTAGGTCCCATTTTGAAAGAAAAATCTATTAAGAGACTTTGACAGGCAGACTCAATGACAAGTTATGATTATAACAAGGTATAGGTTACTTATAAAAATCTATTACCTTCCCAATTTAGTACAAAACCAAAGCTAACTGATTTCTCATATTTAAATATATTTTACCCCTCTGGCTCAAAATAAAATAATAAACATTTTTGTTTAACATACATGTAAAAATAAGATATATGGCAGAAAAGAGAAGCCTTTCCATCAAATTTTGGGACTTTGATATCTACCTAAGTTTAGATCTTGCAAACACAAACGACTCTACTTGTCATTTCAATTTGTCCCTTTTGGGCTTCTGTAGACTTCCAAAGAAGCTCAAGTGCCTCTTCCTCACTAATCCATTAAGAGCTTCTTCATGAACAAACAAGCTGCCAGCTATGCCCCTGCACACCCATAATCTGTCCCCCAGCACTGTCTTCTAAGCTACACAATGTCATCCTGGTCTTCCTTCTCAAACTATGCTTTCCTGTGTCCTCCAGATTCTCCATTTAAGAATCAATAAACACAGCTGTGACCTCAGACTCTCCAGGAAATTGTTTTCTGTTTTCTCTTATCTAAATCCTGGTTGTCCCCTACGGGCACTCTCTTCTTTAGTAGAATTTTTTGATTTTTTTCACACCCCACGGATTCTCATATGGTATATTTCTTCTTCCTCTTTATACCTTTAAAGCATAAGTAGGGTAATAAAAAAAAATAAAACTTGTCACTAAAGTCCACACTCTCCTTCCACTGAGCACTGAGGTAGGCTGAAGGATGGCAGCACAGTTCTTTAAAGCCTCTCCCCATGATAGGAGCTACAACATTTTTATCTGAATAACCTCAGGTTCTATGGTGGCTTGACTAAAATAATAAGGCAAATGTACATAGCACAATACCTGGGCCGTAACATCAAGGGTCTTGCAAGACACGCTCTTCACCTACTGGAATAGATGTCCCTGAACCACAGCCAGGATGCTGTGAGAAAGCTCAGAGAAAGTTCTTGACCAAACCCTTGTCCTAAGGAAGGCAGAGCTAGGTGGCAGCCTGAGTCATGCTCCCTGGTTACTGCCATCATTCCCTAATCAATCTGACTTTCAACTAGATTCATAATCCTAGTAGAGTTCTACAAATTGTGAGCTATTAATCAGTAATGAATAAAGTCTTTCTTGATTATACTCATATAGAAGCAATTAATCAATGACCAGTTTATTGTGAATAAATATATAATTTTAAGCCATTACTACATGTATAGCTATTTACAGAATATCTGTAAAACAGAATATAGTAATTTAGCTATCTTATTCAAAGTGAAATATTCTATTATTTCTATTTTGAATATTTCAGTTTCATTAATCTTTTCTTTTCCTGATTTTTATAAATAAAGTGTCTTAGCACATCAGTATCTCTAGCTCCTACCTACCTCCTCATTGCTGGTCACAGCTATTCTGCCTTGGCCAATGACCTTGAAACCTGGTTAGAAATTCAATGTTTTCTCTTGTTTGTACTCTTGTTTTCCACAAGGGTAAACCTATTTTTTTTCTCCATCATTTATCTAAGAAATCTATTTTCCTTCTCAGCTGGCAATACAACTTTTGGGTCACTATAAAAAGAAGATGCCAGCTAGAAAGTTTCCCAGTACCCTCTGAGTCATTCCACCACTTCCTTCTCATCTTCACCTTCCTATATTTTACTGTGTTCTACAAAGTTTATATTAAAGGTAGAGAAAAATTCATTATACTTGAAAAGATACTCTTCTCCTACATTTATTGATATACTTTATTCTTAGTAGTCTGAATATCCTAAGTTCCTAATACATATTCCTAGATTCATGGCTTCAGCCTACTTTTCTCACATTTACTTGAGTCTGATTCTGCCCTTTCCAGGGATAGATGTGATTGTGGGGCTCTTTTATCTCTTCCATATTTCATATTGCTTTAATGCTGTACAGCCACTATCAACTTTATTTACCTATCACTTTTGATATTTTCTAAAATGGTGTTTTTCTTTGGTTATTAATACTTGTCTTTAAAATTTTTTTCTATTTTCAATCCAGACAGTTCCCTTGCGCTCTAGATATCTATGTGTCTATTACACAAATTAAAATAGATATATATCTCCAACAACTTGTCCAGAATAAACGCATTATCTAGAATTATATGTGTTCCCTGTCTCTTTAAATGAATAGTTGTAATAACCTTACTGATGATAATTCTAGAAACTTCAGCATTCTTTCGGCTCTTCCCTTTTTCTTTTTTCTACAATCCCAAACTTTGAATAATCCTGTTAGTGCTGCATATTATTCATTTCTTAAGTTGCTAAAAATATTTTCATGTCTCATTTATAGTAAAACTACATTTTATTATATCATAAATGTGTTAGTCCCTATATTTCTAGATTGTATATCTCAAATTAGAAAATATAGCTCCTTCAACTAGAAACTCTCATGTAGTGACTCTTAATTTAATGATCCTCTCCAGCTTCTTCCTTTGTATTTCTGGTTTGGTTTTCTTTATCCTAAAGTTGTATGTATCCTACCTCTAGTTCATGAGCTCTTACTTGGAACTGACCTCCTGTTGTAACACTAACAATCTGTTTTGTTCCACCCTTCATTTACTATTCCACAGTAATTCTGGTCATCTGCCTGGTCTCAAACTGAACTTTTATTCAATTCTTTTTCTAAGAAAAATGTATTAAAATTAAGTTTTGCACGTACATATTCTGATGAAAATCTGAGATTGGCAATCCATTATTTGGTCACAGTATATAACAATTCTAAAGCCAACAATATTCTGATTGGTAGGGAAACTAGAGTGTTTCCCCTACACCAACACCCATGATCCTAGTTCAGTATAGTACTGGACGGATTTTTGACGCACTAGAATAAGGTGATAGTCTTAAATAAAAGACCATACAAAGGAAAATGAGTTAGAGCATTCCTGTTTGCAGATTATGTAACAATATGCATATTAAAAAGCAAAAAAGTAATATACCTCTAAAAACGTAAAGATTATTACAATTAATAAACACATTCTGTTAATTTTAGTATTTAATAAGAACATACAAAATGCAGTGTTTTATCCACTGATGGAAAATCTTTAAATTAATACCATCTACACTGTTTTCAAATAACCAAATGAGAATAAACCAAACCACTAGGCTATAAGACTTATACAATGAAAATTATAGAACATTAATTGAAAAAATTAAAGACACACAAAGGGAAGGGCCACCCATGTTGACATAGTAGAATGATTGATACTTTAAAAAAAATAGATATACTATCTAAAATAACGTTTTAGAAAATGTTTAGAAAAATTTCATATTTTCAATCAAACCAGCTATGATAGTTTTTGCACAGTTAGACACTATATCCCCAAGACTTATATGGAATTGTAAAAGAATTTGAGGATTCAATACAGTCTTGAATTAAAACAATTAATATTCAGAATTTATAACTTAACATGTTAAGAAAAAACCAATTAAAATTGTACATCTGGATCAGATTGTAATTACTTATAATCCAAGCACTTTTAAGTCAGAGGCAGGAAAATTATCATGAGTTTAAAAGTAGTTTGTGATATATGGAGAGTGCAAATCTAGCCTAGATAACAGAATAAGATCTTGTCTGAAAGAACAAAAGACAAAGAATCTTAATGAACACTTCAAAATAATAAAGATAAATGATTAACAAATGTATGAAAAATGTTCATTATCATTAGCCATCAGAAAAAGTACTATAATTAAGATTAGAAATTTCAGTTAATATTATAATTAACAACAACAACAAAGATTTGAAAGAATTTGATTAAAAAAAACATCTAGTACAATTTTGATAAAATGTAAAGCAGCACAGTCTTTTTGTGGGGATATGTTTCAAATATAATAGAAACAGTCTGGGATATCAGAGGGATCTACCCACAGTCAGTCTAGGAGGATCAGAAAGTGGTAACTCACACCTTTAATCCCAGCATAGGGAATATCCCAGGAGTTGTGAGTGGAGCACTTAATCCAATCTTATCTCAAGGTCATTTTAGTTTACAGAAGGAGTTCCAGGCTCCCAGGCAGGCAGTGGTGGTGCCATGCCTTAACTGAGTGAAGAAAGTATTTAAGGCAGACATAGAAAGACAGAACAGGCAGAAGAAGCCTTGGCACACACTGTTAGTCCCAGCACTTGGGAAGCAGAGACAAGAGAATTGCTTTGAGTTCAAAGCCAGCAAGTTCCAGGACAGCCAGGACTCTTACACAGAGAACTCTGTCTGGAAAAACAAAACAAAACAAAGACTGGAGGAGGTGGATCTGTCCTCTGATATCTCTGGCTGTTTCTATTATATTTGAAACATATCCCCACAGTCTTTCAAAAAGCTACAATTAGGGTCCCATTATTTAATTTGTTATTCTTATGTTACAGATACAAGGCCAATAATGTACCATATTGGGGATGGGAGGGCAATATTTCCTCTATGTCTACTTCTGTCTTTTATATTTAGATGGCACAAGAATTTAACTATAAGGTATAGCTGTCCCACTTCTGAGCATGTGTCTAAATTTGCAAAATAAACACACCAATGTGATACCCTAACTTTTGTGTTCTTTATAACACTAGGTATAGTAGCTAAGATAGAGAATCAGTGTAGATATGTATCAATCATGAGTGAGCAAAACAGGTTTCACAATGTATTCACAATTAGCCAGAAATAGATTTAATTCATCTGTTTTTAGAGAAAAGAACAGAACTGAAGAAATTTTGCTAAACAAAATAAGATGGCTATAGAAGTACAAAGATATTGTTCTGGCTCTTGTATGGAATCTAAAACAACAAGAAAAACCCAGCATGAACCTGGAACTGTTGTTTCTAGAGGTTGGGAAATGACAAAAAGGAAAGATAAATGGATTTAACTAATGTCTCTATGCATATATGAAATTGCATATAATTTTTATAACGTGCAGAATAAATACCCAAGAAAGTGAAATAAACTATAGTATGTTAAAATGCACTTGTATTATATAAAGTATTGGGACCAGTAGATAGCATTCTTGATTTTTGAAATAGTTATGTTTGTTATCTAAACTATAAAATATAGTTTACAAATTCATTCTGGTAAATATTATACTATCTAGATATACTTTTTAACATTTCTTGAAACGATCCCTGAGTCTATAGTTGCTGTAGTAGCTACTTCTTGACCATGGAAATAAATGGGAATTGGGACATTTGTTCAGTTCTATTGATTTTCTTTATCACTGAACCTTAACACAATTTGTCCACTATATTTGAACTGGTTGGGCAGAGATTGTGTTTTATTTATGTTTGTAGTTCCAGATTTTTTTTTTGTATTTAAAGACATACTGTACATAGTTTTAGAACTGCTTTGAAACTTCATTAAGCAAAATGAAGTTCAAGGCTTACCTTGAGCTCACAGAGATCTGCCCTTCCCTATCTTCTGAATTCTGGGATTAAAGGCATGTGACATCTCTGCCTGATTTTTGTATCTAGAATTTGTAATTATTTTTAATTTGAATGTAAATTTGTTTCATTCTCAAAAATTTGTATTCTTATTTATATTCAGAAGGAAGAAATCATAAAAATTAGCAAAATATACATCCACAGTCATAGGCATAAAATATTAATTAAGACAAAACACTATACCATATTCCATATAACATAATTTATTCACAATTAAATAAAATTAGGAAACTAATCACAAACGAGCACATTCAGAAAATGATATGGATTGCATAGTCTTAAAATGATGCAAACTTTTACTAATGATTTAATTTTTGATGTCTTTGAATATAATTTTTCAGAGAATACAAAACAGAATCTTCATTTGTTAATAAAGTAGATGTTTTTTTTAGTAGCACCTCTGTACCCTGCAGTCACTATGCAGTCAGTATGTGAAGAGATTGGTTTAAAAGCTGTCAACTAGTATAAAAGCTGAGGAAGTACATGTGACAGTACACTGTTCTTTAAGTCAAATCCAGGGATGAGGACAGATATCAGGCATTTCTGACAGACTCTTAGAGATGTAAAAACAGAAAATTTAGTAACAGCGGCTCCATTGGAATGATACTCTGTGCTGCTCACACTACTGGAACATTTACCTTTTCAGCTGCAGTGTTTATACCTGACAGCTCCCTGCTAAATTCCTTTACAAAATAGCTTTTCCTGTCACTGTTTCAAAATCACCTCTTTGATTAAAATTTACCAGTTGTGTCTCTTTCAACCCTATCTCACTTAAGGGATGTTAACAACATGCCTAGGCATATAGCTAGTGTTAGATGTGTTCTGGGCCAGATGTTTTTAAGTCCTTGATTCAGTTGAAGAATGAAATAAGGGAACACATGACAGGTAAAGTACCAGGGGAAGCTTTATTCAAAGCAAAGTGATAGTACACAGTAGGAGGAATGTTTTGTCAAGCATGCAGCAGATCATAAGTGAATATCTGAGAAGGTCCCACCTATCATTTTGAATTACTTTTCATGGGTTTAATGAGAAGTTTGGTTATTTCTCTTTGAGCCATAATTTTTAGGTTTTATTTTATTGACAAATTAACTTATCGAACTACTTCTCTACTACCCATATCCCTTCTTGAATAAGTCTGATTTTAATCACATATTTGCTAAAATATACATAGATATGAGAGGGCAAATGTAGAGAATTCTTTTTAAAATTCACTTGGGCTTAGAGTTTTTCTTTATTGAACAAAAACCCAAAATGAACCTAGGTCTGATCACCCCACAATGACACCGTGCCATTGTGTCTGGACGTAATTAGAGTACAGTCGAATCTGTCTAAACTTGAGAATCATTAAAGTTAGGATAAATTTATTCAATCATTTAGAAAAGATGGCACTTTTGGGTTTTCAGTTTGACACAAGACCAGATCCTGGGTTGCCAGAAGGTTTCCAGATTCAGTGTTCAGAGAGGGGTGTGTATGTGCGTTGTAGGGGTGAGTAAGACTCACAGGGTGACTAGGACATTAATTACTTGGAGAGATGTTCTTGCATAGCCAAAAGCAGGTTGTTGACCTAACCTTGCCTGCCTCAATACTACAGACAAATATCAGCTTGGGTCTTTCTGAAGAACCCAACTGTGGACAGATAGTCTCACTAAAAACACCAAACAGATGGAAATATAGAATTCATGTTATGTTTCTAAGAATAAAAAAAAAAAAATGCTGGAAAGAAACAAGTCTGCCCTAACCACTTTCTGATTAAAACACCTTTGAAGGTATTTGGAAATGGTTTTGTCTGTGTTTGTAATAGAAACTTTGAAGACACGCACAGTTACACACAGGCAAGCTGCCCCCATGCTTCTTGAGCCCCTTCTTACCACTGCCACCAGTTTTTGTTTGTTTATTTGTTTGTTTTTTTACTTTTCCCTTGTACAACCCCTTTGGTTGCTTTACTGGAACCAAAGATACTGGAAGTTTGGAGTAATATAAACAAACAAACAAAAAAGAGCCACTAAAAATAACTCAGTGAGTAAAGGCACTTGTTAAGCTTGACAGTCTGAATTAAAACTCTGGATTCCATGTGATGAGGAAGAAATACAGACTCCAGAAAGTTTTCATGTGACCCCCGCCCCCCCCCCCCACATAAATACAATGTTACAGAAAATTTTATACACATATATACACACTCCACACATACAAGCACAAATAAATATTTAAATAAATATCTAAAAAGTGAAGACTCAGTTCTATAGTATGTAACTGGTATTTTGATGCTATAAATACTTAGAATCTTCCTTTAGTAATCAAAGCAACTGTTTTGTAAATGTACTTACTACTAAGAAACAAGGGCTCTTAGAAAAATGAGTTTTCAGATTTTGAGTCATTCTGGAATAAGACTTCATTGTTCAAACACTATCTCTGATGAATCCAGTACTCAATTAAACAGAACAAAAACAGCAGCAACATTACCAAACACTATCCCAGGAAGAAACCAAGAATTCAGTTTCTAGTTAACCTCCAACTTGAGTGTGGATATTTCAAATGGGGATTGCCTCTCTGCCTTTAGACTGTGGCTCACATTTCTCCATTTTAGGAAAATATTCAAATGAGTCTGCTTGTGGGACACTTCAAGAAGTAAAACTACAGCCTGACTGGGAGCAGTTTGAAGATGAAGCACGTCTGTGTGTGGTAGGTCTTCAGGTGCGTCTGCAGATTTAGCATTTTCTATAAAAGGTACTTTAGATATCCATTTTTCATCTCATTTTTACTATCCCAAGATAGGCATATGCAACAAAAATTTTGCCTTTTGTGGTTTATTTATTGCACATGTCAACATAGTATCACCCTTAGGTTTGATATCCATCACTACTTCCAGACATTGGAGAGAGAGGCCTGTGATTCTCACTCCATAATGAAAGTTTACTTGAATAAGCTCTCTGCAGTGGTCCCAAGTATTTTCAAATTGATTGTCTGTTTTTCATGTCCTTTTCAGGCCTGTCAAATAAATGGGTTCTCAAGTGGCGTAGTGTCTTCTGGGGAAAAAAAATATTGTTAGATGACATCCCAAATGATGTGTGAATAGATTGTCATATTACATTTCAAATGTGTGACTTTTAAGCCAACATATGAACTTATAACTCAAGGTTGATGATGAGCATAAGATGTATTTTAAAAGTTCATTTATAAAACCCATGTTCTTATTAGCTCTGATTTATTGTCTTGTCTTTATGTTTTCAGTGACAACAAATGTATAATGAGTTTTAAAAAAAATACCATCTTATGTGGAAATGTATCATGTAGTCATATGTGCACACACACACAATATGTATTCATAAAAAATATATTTCATTTTGGCTTTCCTTATTAAAACACTAGGCTGTTACTATTTAATGTCTTTATTTCTGGGACTATCTGGAGATAAAACTAACCCCAATATAATTAAATTAAATTAAATAAAAACTAACGTGTCAGATAACTTTAGTCAAGGTCTCACTAGAATAGAGAAGGCTTTTGTGAAAGAAATCCAAGGCCTCTTGGAACTTCCCTTTGCTCAGTTTTGACTCTTATCTGAATTGAGTACAGTTTTTTTTCAAACCCTTAAGGAGACTGCTGATCTTTTTTTCCTTCTAATTTTAAGCCAATGATTAATAGTTACAAAGTTTTCCTTTACGGTTAATAATCTCTTTGGCATAGATCTGAAAAATGAATTATTTGTGTAGAAATAACCCCATAATATTAAATGATTTTCAAACAAGTCTTTTAGTATAGGATTCATTTCATGTTATCTCTTCATGACTAAAAGATATTTCAACATCCCATGAGATGGTGTTTCATTTGAAGTCTTTAGTTTGGAATGTGTAGACTAGGGTCCAGGTTTTTCCATGCCTGTCAACTACTATAGAGCTTGCATTTCTGTTGTATGGCTGGATAGTGGGCAAGTAATTCAATCTTTCGTAATTTATGACTAACAAACTTACAAGCAAAGGCATGGATTACTCTAGAGATAATTTACAAATGTTGTTTCCTTGAAATTGCTCCCCTTTCTTGGAATCTCAAGATTTCTAAGTGAAACAGGCAAATATAGCTCATCTCTACTTACCTTCTTTTTGGAAATACATTTTATGATGGGTGTACAGAATTTCTAATTCATGCATTTTCACCTTTAGTATCGTCCTAAATTCCCTGATGTTTCTTTAGAAAAAAAATGGTTCCTGGGACTCTTACTGTTTCAAGTTCTAGAGATGTTGTGTGGGATCAAAGAATCTACCAATCTAGATCATTTTTGACAGGTAAAAGGCCTGTTTTCATGTTTCTTTTCTAAATCCCACAATAAATTTTTTTCCTATCTCCTGTGAATTTCTGTGTACTTAGTACACAGAAATTAAAAAGTATAATCATATCTAGCCATTTTTTAAAAACCATAATAATTCAGTTTTTAAAAATCCAAATATAAAAATATATTAAATGCAAAATTAAATTTACACATAAAAATAATAAAAAAGTAAAAGAGCTGTCTAACTGTGACCCTAAGCTTCTTGAGTAGATTTTGAGTTTGAAGTCAGCTCATGTGGTAATATATTGTATATTTAATAAAAATAGTCTGGGATATCATAGCACAAAGTCATCCACAGAAGTTAAGGGATTGGTGACCCATGCTTTTAATCCCATCACTTAAGAGGCAGCGATATGTGAATCTCTGTGAGTTCAAGGCCTAACAGAGCCAAGTGGTGGTGGCACACATTTTTAATCCTGGCCCTAAGAATATTGAACCTGGAAGTTAGAATGCTGGGTAGAGGGAGAGAAGCATTCAGTTTTCCTGAGACTTCCCTAGTCAACCGAAGACAGGGAAATTCGCAGTTGGAGGATTGATGGAGACAGGCGGAGGAGCTGGATGGGTATGCAGTAGCTGTGGTTTCTCTATCTCTCTGATATTTCAGGTTTCTCCACTATCTGGTTCTGGATTTTTATCATAATACCAATTTGTACAATATCCTTAGGCAGTTTAGGAAGCTATAGCAACAACAAAGAAAAGAACAAGTATAATTTACTTAATGTGAGCATGAAGAAATATTTTAAGGTGTTGTAAGCATTTGACGACTTTGTCTTAGTTGCAGTTTTTGAAAACGTATTTTTCAAATGCTGATAGTTATATGCTAAAGACACATGGAATATATTTTGTGTGTGAATTATATCTTAGTGAATCCAAAGTATAATTGCAAAATTGGAAAAAAAAACTGTTAAACTAATTTAGGCTAAATTTCAACAATTAGAACTAATGATGGCTCTCATGGAAGCAGCTCCATTTTAACAGATGTATTTGTTAGTACTGCCTTTTAAAGTACCTTATAGATTATTAGAGTAGAATCTATGGGAATAGAGCAAGAAAGAGAGACAGAGCCAACTCCTCTCATTTCTGGATGATAAGGTAACCAAACTTCTTGAATTTGGATTTTTTTTTTTTTTTTTAGAAAAGTGACACATATTTGCAATGTCTCCTTGTTCCTTAGCAGCCAAGTAGGTATAACTTTACCCCAATATTTTAGCACTTTTAACACATTTTTATAATATTATTTATCTTGCCTTCTTTCTGCTTGATGATTAGGTATTTTTTTCCTAAGTCATAGCACTGAAAATGTATGATCAGCACTAGAGTACTGCCTCGTCTGTACAAACAGTACAGTAAAAACAATAATAAAAATACAAGATAAAGAAAAAAATGAACAAATATGATTCCTGATACCTTATAGGACAAAGTAAACATCCTAGTCAATTAAATACCTGCTTCAATTATGTTGAGTCAGTAAAAACAAAGATAACCAGTTGTAGGCCATCCCCAAAGTTCTAGTAGGGTTGAGTGAAGCAGAAGTAGTGTACATTGTAATACAACCCTAGTGTTCTTACAAGGCTCTGGATATCTACACCAACAATCATTTAATATTAACTAGACACATTCTCAAACAGTTTGACTTAGACTTAAAGAAAAAAAAATCTTTTGAATCTAATACAGATCTGACCCAGTGCTTTTCTTCCCAAGAATTCACAGTGCTGAACTCTGCCTGGCCATAGTTAGGTAATTTCTGGATGTTAAACAAGGATATTATGGAAGGTGTTTCTCATTCTGTTCTTATTACTATTTGGATATACACACACATACATATATTAATATATATATATGTGTATATATATTAAAAAATTAAGATGTTTTACAAAGTCTAGTTGTATAAACGTAAAATCCCAACCTTCTCTAAGAAAATTTCCAGTGGCTGCATACACTTGAGCCATAGTCACCCTGGAAACTTGTAAAAACCGGGAAATGACTCACAAGAATGTAGTGGGTAGAACATGGCAAAAAGACAATTGATGACTCAAGAGAAAATGGCATACTACTTGAGACATTTGTGGCTTGTATGTCCTTCGGCCACCAACTGCAAAGTACATAGTCATGCAAATGACACATGGTAGGACCAAAGTTAAAATTACACTGCTTCTATGTTCTTACTTCTTTATGACTAAGACACAAACAATGTTTAGCATAGAAAAAGCAATTCTAGACTCACTAAACATATTATTATCTCCAGTACAACAACTGATATAGAATATTTGAAACACAAAATACAGTATTTGACTGGGAAGTGATATTTGTTCATTTTCATTCACTTAAAGTATTCTACGTGATTTTAAAGACAGTATTTTGAAACTTTCACCAACATGTAGCTTTATAAGAATAATTTAAAGCTTTAAAATTCTTGCTTTTGAAGAATGGGAATTGATGTGGGACGTCTTTCTTTATGTTGTGAATATGTTTTACTACTATTGGTTAATAAAGACGTTGTTTGAGTTTAGGGCAAGGATACTTAGAGGCAGGCAGGAAATGAAAGCCCAGACAAAGGGGAAGGATAACAGAGTCTGAGAGACAAAATCCAGCTCCCCAAGAAGCAAGATGTAAAAATACAATAGGTTAATAAAAATGGGTTGAGTAAAGTTGCACGAGCTAATTGGAAAGAGCCTGAACTATAGTAATTAATATAAGCCTCTGAGTAATTATTCTGTAGGTGACTGCCGGATCATGGGGAGGAGAGTTTGTTGAAAATGAGTGACTCACACTGGAAAATTAAAAACAAAGAACAGTAACAACAAAAACTTCAGGTTACAGAGAACACTTTTTATGTTCAGAATGAGCTCATTTTCACATGGTTCAATAATAAAATTTGATGAAGAGATTTTAAATATTTTCTCATGAATTCTTTTTTATATAGTACCAAACTTAAGTCTAAGATAATCTAACCTACAGTAGAGGTCACAACTGTTGGTTTACAAGATCTAGACAACTGTCAGAGAACTTTCTACATGGAACTTGGGTAGAAACATGACACAGACAGTGAAGTCTTTTTTTATTTTGCATGTATAGGAACAAGGTTTAAAATATTTAATTCTATGTTGAATCTTACTCCACATGATTTTATTCTTCTAGGTTATCTTGCCCTGGATGCAGAAGTTTAAAATCAGCAATAGATATTTAAATAATAAGTAGAACATAAAGTAGGCAATTATCTCAGAGAACTAAGAAACAGAAAGAATGTTGTTTATACCTTAGTCCTTTGTTGCTTGAAATTTTCTTCTAACAAAGGAAAATTTATTTGTCCTATCAGTTAAACATTAAAAATGATATTGTTCAGAAAGAGGGTATACATTTGGAGGATCTGTTTGGTGCAATGGAGTCCTTTGAAAGATGTTGCTGTCATCACTATGGGCCATTTGCTTCACCTGCTAATTCCCAAGAATGTGAATGGAGCAGGAGGTTAGTGCCCGAGGCAGTCCTGCTAATGCAGGAGCCAAATCAGTGGAATGGTTCCGGGATATATAAATGTTTTGTCACCTTCTCAGTACCAGAGAGCTCAAATTGCTGAACATTTTATTTCCTCTCATTTCTGAGAAGCATGTGCTCCTTATTATAAAAGGTTTAGAGATGGCATACTGTGTAATAGTTCAGATGAGTGAAAACAAATTTAAATATAAGCAATGCGCTGGCTTATACTTTACATGTTGTAAATACTCTTAGAAACAGTATGGGGTCTTATTAAGTTTGAACCTCAGGTCTTTCAACTTCCCTGAGAATAGGGAACAAATGGTAAATGCATGAGAAAATAAGTAACTAACCTTTGTGATTTCCCACTTCAGCCCAAGCCCAGATATTTTTGTCAGTTGCTAATTACAACCATATTTCTCTAACGTATTTTATTTTGAAAGGAGGAAACAAAAGAGGAGAGAAAATTTCAAGGACTAAAGCGGCATTGGGCAACACTGATTCACAATTTTCTGAGCTGAGAGAGACTTACCAGGAAAGAGGCAATTGGCAACGCTGCCTGCTGGAGAAGAGAGAGCTGGCATTTATCTAGATTAGCTGAGTGGAAATAGGACTGACATAGGTGGAGAGGAGAAGATGGTAAGAATTCTGCCTGAAAAGTGTAGGGTGTCTCAGGCGAACAGTAGGTTGAAAGTACACTAGGCTGTGTGTGGATTCATTACGTGTTTATTCTTCCCTCTTGCTGGATGTACATGCTTATATATAACACACATTAACTTTCAGCACCACCCCCACTGAGTCATCTTTGTATACCTCAGATGATTTAAGAGGAAGAAGTGAGAACATAATTTTTACATTACAGAGAATTAGGCAGATGGGAGAAAATCAATGCATTCAAAGTCAGATATTTCAATCACCAAGGAGATGTGCATAAATCTGAATTTCTTGTGCTATGTTGTTTTTCTAGAATATTTTTACTGAGTATGACCAGAATTTCTTAGGCCTAGTATTATAGTACCTTGTCCACCTGCCTTGCACTAGGCTGGGCTTGATGCTGATAGCCCCTCTCAGCATGTTGCCTCCAATGAAGGCAGCAAGCAGGTAGTTTCGTTGCTTATGAAATGAGTCCTCTTCTGAAATGTCTCTTCCTCTGTTTAGTGCTTTCTGGTTTTCCTACTCAGACACTGTTGCACTGTTGCATGTGGCCACCATTAATTGTATTAAAGAAATCAAAGCACCACAAACTTTCCCTGTCACTTTCATATCCTGCCATTGTCCATGTTCTTTAGCTGCATATTTATCATGATAGCTGACTGTCCCATGCCACTGGGTTTCAGAAATAGAAACTGAAGAAATGCATGCAGGTGCTGAGGAAATGTGAGAAGAATCACTAAATACTTATAATGCAGTTCCTTGCTTTTAGTTTACATCATTCACTTGTGGGTTTAGAAATGCCTTTTGTCTTAAGATAAAATAAAAATCCTTACATTTTTGCTGCAGGATTTTATTAACCCTCCTATAGTAGTTAGAGACTCTCGTCAGGTTCAGTTTGTTTGTTGTATTTTGTACAAGAGTCACATGATGCAAGCTGAGACACTTCTGTCAACAGCTACAGGAAAAGTTTTCTCGCAGTAACTATCAGATTTGAGTGTCCTTCACAAGGACCTTGCTCCCAGATGTTTTTCTATAAATATATGTCTCTATAACTTGGAAGACTATCAGGAAACAGGTGTTTTTCTATTAATAGGCAAGACATATCAAATGAAAGAGAAGGTACAGAGCCTGTGAAAGTCAGGTGGCCCACAGTTGAATACTTTCTACACAATAAGTAATCACTCAAAACTTACATCTATTTATCATAAAGTCTGTAATTATAAGCCAGGTGGCTGTCATTAGGGGACTTTAAAGACTGTAAGCAGGTTATTTGGCTCAACATTACATCTTTAAAGATTATATGTCTACCTGGGTAGCTGGTTGCGTTGTATGTGTCTGTCTCAAAATTGTACACATCTCATCCCTAATTTATTTGTGCACTTTATCCTTGTTTGCTTCTCTACAAATATCCTGATCAGTTCAAAGGCATAATGAGTAATAGATTTAACATGAGATTCTGTGGAATTTGAGTGCAGAAATTAAATGATAGTCTTTCTACTGAGTATTATATGAGATCAAGAAAACTGAAGTTTGCTGGTAAATTATGTAAAAATCACAGATCCCACATAACCAGCTGACTTCCTGGCTGAAGAGTCTTCATTTTCTCTGACAGTTGTTATGTGGTTGTCCGAGCAGTGTCATAATAATGTTGCTATACATTTATTGTGAAGCTATTTATAAACTCTCACATATTTAGTGATTCTTTTAGTAGCTACAGATTGTTAGGGTCTCTGAGGTGTTTGAAGGATGGCCCCTGTATTAGTGAGGTTTTCTTCTTAAGGAGGGAAAGAGAGATAATGAAAATAACTATGCTGTCAAGAGCTTGGCTCAAGCCTTGGCACAGGTATCACTACTAAAGCTGGCAAGACAAGAGTGATTTCCGTTTAAGGTGACTGTTTACATAAGTTAACACATTAAGAAAACAATGGGGGTCATATTTGAGTGGGATGGTTGCTTTACTTTTTTTTGGCTTATAGTAAATTACTCAAACCACTGTTACTATAAAACATAAAACCTATTTATCACCATTCTCCAGGTCCAGTAAATAGTCTAGAAGTGGAATTCTGGCTCTGTGTTTTAAGGCTAAACACGTGTGTAGATTCAGGACAGCCTTGCTTCTAGTAATAAAATGTTTTTGAATTTTCATGTATTTGTTGACAGTACTTGGGTTCTTCTTCTGTCATTATATCTCTTTACTTACCATCTACTGTCTAGGGACTACACTGAGCTTCCACATATTACTTTTAGGTCATGGATGTTACATCTTTCATTGGCCTCTTAGAGCAAGAAAGATAAAAACAAAAGATTTTTTTTTTTACTTTAAAGATTTCTGATCAGGAAGAATGTTATTACTCTTCATGAAGCTTACCTAAGAAGATTCCCCTTCATCAGTTCCATTTGATTAACTTAACTTCAACAGCTTAGTTAACATAAACAGAGTAAAATGTCATCGTATTAATAAGTATTGGCCCTGTTAAATGGGAAACTTGTGAGGGTTGAGATGCCTCATTGTAGTGCATTTTCAACACAGCTAGTAGATCCACATAACTTTAGAAACCAATTTCAACATAATTACGACCTGCAGATTTTTATATAAAATCCAGTAAGGGCCCTAAAACTTTAAATTTTAAAAAAGAAAAAAAAATGATGGCATTATGTTCTTAGTGTACCATTTAACTTCCATCTATGAGGCTGTAGCTTAGAATTGTCTATTGTATAGTTAAAATGTTGATGGAGGAAGAAGAGAAAGAAGATTAAAGATAAAAAGGAAGTAGTGAAAGAAGGCAGGAAAGGGGCAGGGAGGAGACAGAATGAGAGAAAAAGAACAGAATGGGGTGCGGAACTAGGGCACATAGAGGCAAGGAAGAGACGATACATGGCCTTCAAACTTCCAAACATTTATTACTTGGCTCTATAGAGTAAAAAAAAATAACAAAATAAAATCCTGCCACTTCAACTTTACTTTGACTCCATGGCAAAAGCAAGAACAAAATAAACCAACCAAGCAAAGCAGAAGGCAATCTTAGAAACTGTAGAGCAAGAGAACTAAAATACCACAAACATTTCTATTAAAGCGGAAAGAAACCCTGATTTTTTTTTCTCACACTACAGTATGTAGGAGGGTGTCTAAAAATAAGATGTGTTTTTAGGGACAAAGCACATGTAGAGACTGAGGGATCCTCACTTCCGTGGACAAGCACATTGAGGCTTAGCTTAACAAGCACAAGCCATTCATGTTTCAATGATCCCATATAATAACTAATGTTCTTTCATTATAACTAAACTCTCACAAAAATTATTCTGTTATATTATTCCTTGTACTTGCTTGGCATGCATTGAGTCTTTCTTTGAAAATACTTACATTCCCATGCTGTCTAGCTCCCTCTCCCCCTACCGCAGGAGACATGAAAAATAATCTACGCACTTATGTCTAGGTTGGCATAAGAACAGAGACTCTGATCAATGGAATTGACTTGAAAACCCAGACATAAATTCACACATCTATGGATACTTGATTTTTTGATAAACAACTTAGAAATGCACACTGGGGATAAAATCTTTAACAAATACTGCTGGTCAAACTGGATGTCTTCATGTAGAAGAATGCAAAACAGATCCAAATCTATTACCCTACATGAAACCCAAGTTGAAGCTGATCAAAGACCTCAACGTAAATCCAGAATCACTGAACCTGATAGAAAAGAAAGTAGGAAATAGCCTTGAATGCATTAGCACAGGAACAAGTTTCTGAATAGAATATCAATAATGCTAGTACTCAGATCAAAAATTAATAAATAGGGCCTCATATATCTGAAAATCTTCTTTAATACAAAGTATACCCTCTACAGGACAAAATGGCAGCCTACAAAATAGGAAAAGATCTTCATCAACCCCACATCTGACTAGGGCTAATTTCCAAAATATATGAATAACACAAGAAAGTAGACATCAAAAAAACAAATAATTCAATTAACATTGGGGTTCAAATATAAACAGAAAATTTTCAAAAGAGGAATCTCAAGTAGCCAAGATACACTTAAAGAAATGTTCAACATTTTTAGCCACTGGGGAAATATAAATCAAAACTACTTTGAGATTGTACCTTATACCTCTCAGAATGACTAAGATCATTGGCTCATGCTGGAGAGAATGTGAGTTATGCAGAAAACTCCTTCATTGCTGGTGGGAGTGTAAACTTAACAGCCACTTTGGAATTCAATATGGCAGTTTCTCAGAAAATGGGGAATTGATCTACTCAGGACCCAGATATATCATTCCTGGGAATATCCTCAAAAGATGATCCATCCTACCATAAAAGCACTTGCTCAAGTTTGTTAATAACAGTTTTCTTCATAATAGCCAGGTCTTGAAAACAACCTAGGTGTTCCTCAACTGAAGACTAGAGAAAGTAAATGTGGTATATTTATACAATAGAGTATTGTTCAGCTATTAAGAACAATGACATCATAAAGTTTTCAGGCAAATAGATGGAACTATAAAGACAATAAAGACCCAGAAAGACAAGCATTTTATGTACTCACTTATATGTGGAGATTAACTATAAAGTACAGAATAACTAAACTATAATCCACAGATCCAGAGAGGCTAGGTAAAAAGGAGGGCTCACGGACACTAATCTATTTTACCCTGGGAAGGGGAAATAGAACAGATTTCATGGGTCATCTGGGTATTGGATAGAGATAGGAACAGGAGAGATCAGGTAAAAGGATGATGGGGAGAGACCTGAAAGAGATGACTGGACAGAGGGAACATTTGAGGGTGATGTAGATATCTATTGCAAATTAAAACTCCCAAGAATTTGTAAGGATAAACCCAGTTAAGACACCTGTCAATAGGGGCTAGATAGCCTGAATTGTCTATCACCTATAACCAGCAGAGTTTCCAGTGAAGGCAATGAGACACCAACACAGCCATACAACCTTTGACCCATAATTTGTTTTGCCTTCACAATGTGCTGAAGTAAAGGTGCTGGAGAATTTGTGTGAGTGTCTTACTGTGGTAGTTTAGACTATAAACTCTCAGGGAGTGATACTATTAAGAGGTGTGGCTTTGTTGGAGAAAATGTGTCACTGTGGAGACAGGCTTTGAGGTCTCATTTGCTCAAGATACCTCCCAGTGTTTCAATTCATTTCTTGTTGCCCTCTGATCGAGATGTACCCAGCACCATGTCTTCCTATATATGACCATTCTCCCTGCCATGATGATGAAGGACTGAATTTCTGAACTGTAAGAGACCACTTCAATGACATGTTTTCCTTTATAAAAGTTCTCATGGTCATGGAGTCTCATCACAACAATAGAAACCCTAACCAAGAAACCAACCAATGACTGGTCTTGCCTAAAATGCATGAACCTACCCCCCCCCCAAATGTCAATGTAATGATGCCTAATGATGTTCTGCTACACTCAGAGATTGATGCTTAGCCCAATTGTCATCAGAGAAGCTTCATGCAGAAACTGATGAAAATAGATCTAGAGACCCAAATCCAAGCATTAGGTTGTCCTCAGGGAATACAGCAGAAGAGGGTGATGAAGGATTATAGGAACCAGATGTATTAAGGACACAACAGGAAAGCTCACAAAAACCAACTAACCTGGGCTCATAGGGCCTCACAGAGACTGGACCAACACCCAGGGATCCCGCATGAGAATGGCCTAGGCCTCCTGCATATAAGCTACAGTTGTCTAGCTTAGTCCTCTTGTGGAAATGCTAACAGTGGGAGCAAGGGCTTTCTCTCACTTTTTTGGGAACTCAACATCAGTGTTGCCTTGCCCAGCCTTAGTAGAACCCGAGGTGGCTAATAGTATTGCAACTTAATATGCCATGTTTAGTTGAAATGCAATGGAGGCTTGCCCTTTTCTGAATAGAAATGAAAAGGTGGTAGGGGAGGTGGAGATAGAGAGTTCTGAGAGGAGAGTAGAAGTGAAAATCTACAGTTTGAATGTGATTATAAATTAATTAATTAATTAATTAATTAATTAATTAATGAAAAATTATTGTTCCCTGATGAAGTCTTTAGACTTCTAATGCAATGTGTATTTTTATTCTTTAGCCTGTTCTTAATTAGACCACTGATTTCTTGGTCTGGACATCATAATAGTGTTTTTTGGTTTTTTTGTTTTGTTTTTTGGTGACCATTTTGATTCTTTATTCCTTTCTTTCAACAGCAAAAAGTTAAAAAAAAAAAAAAAAAAAAAAAAGTCCTTCTGATGTTTCTTGGCCTCTGAGTCTTCAGGGTGGGCATTCCTAAATGTTTTATCTTCAGTTAAATATATGTATATACATATAAATTCATACACAGGTTGACAAGGTCATATCTCTCATTTTCTTGGATATATTGTTAGATGTATCTAACAAGGTAGATATACTTTGGTTCTTGACTGTTTTGTTTCTTTTTTTCAAAACATTTCTACATATATTTCAGTCTCCAATTTGAGTGCTGATGTTTTCAAATTCTCTGTCTTTTCCCCGAATTCATGCTGTATCTGTTGATGGCCTCTCAGGAGGACATTCAGCTGGCGACTTTTCTGTTTCTCACGTCCGCCATTTTCATGTGCTTCTTACAGTTTTTCCTCTCTCTGTTGAAAGTGTCTTGTTTTGCATGCTGTCAGACTCACGCTGTCAGAATGTCCTTTATGGTTGCAGGAGAATAGTTTTCCTATCAATTTAAAGAATAAAAAGAAAGAAAGAAAATACTATCAGCACTCAGTATTGTTTAGAATAGCATTTTTATTAATTCTTTGAGATTTCTACAGAATGCATCCTCATATATTGACCCTTTCCCTGCCTTCTCCTCATAGATCCATGCCAACTTCCAATCCAAGCTCTTAGCGTCCTAATTAAAAAACGAAGCATAGAAATTAAAATATTCTTACCCTTAGTTTCCAAAAGAAAACTATTTGTGGGGAAAGGCAGACAGAGAAAAAGACAGGGATAAACAGAGGGAGACACAGAGAGATGCAGAAACAGATAGAAACAAAGAAAGGGAGTCACAGACAGAAGGAGACGCTGTGGAGATGGGGAGAGACACAGAGAAAGTCCTAAGGAGACACAACACAGAGAGGTCCAGAGAGAGACCAACAGAGACAGACAGAGATGCAGAGAACAGACCAAAGTGGAAAAGGGGCACAGAGATGGTGTCAGAGTCTAGCCTGAGGGTCAGGCATGGTTGTATGTTTGGAATTATTATGAAGTCACTTTCTCTCATGAAACTGTTGAATTTGGAGTGTTTCATATGCCTGATAATCCAGACAAAGCAGGAGATCTGATTGGTTCCTGACATAGTAACCTCCATGCAGAAGATTTGAAAGTTTCTTGGAACAGTTCATTCCAGGGGCAAATGTCCACTAAATATTTGCTTTATGGAGGGAAAAGAACCTAATCACAGGCATACAAAATTCATAACTCCTTGGAACGGAAGTAAGAGTAGAGTTGACTTAATTACAAGTAGAGGTGAGACTCAATTTTATTACTGCTCCGATTACCAAAGTTCTCAGTAATATCTAGAAATGTATTTGTATATGTTGGAGGCTAATATCCCAGATTTTTAAAAACCCACTGCTCTATCCAAATGTTTATTATTATTTTGAGCAGTGTGTTAAGAAAGTTCTATTTATTTATTTATTTATTTATTTATTTATTTATTTATTTATTTATTGCAACTTTTCAGTAATAGGACATATATCAATTTAGGAAGAATGCATGGATGTTCTTTGTTATTTTAATGAACTTTAAATTCTAGGCAAGAATTGTGATTTTTTTGGTCCTAGGATGTAACATTTTCAGTTTTTTTATTTATAGGAAGACAAGTTATGAACCTGGCATCATTGCAGTCTCTTCTCTCACAGTTTAAGGATTTTTCTTTTGTTCTTCATGTGTTTCCTTTCTCATTTTGGAACTCTTAAGAGGTACATGAAGGAGGAAAGGTTCTATCCTTAGCCTCCAGGGAAAGGTGTTTATTCCTCAGGGACTTTAGGTAGACTACTTTAATGATAAATATTTTCTCTCTCATTTCTGTGCCTTGAAAGACTCTTGTGCAACTGTCTGCTTATGTTTTCCTTGAGCGTAGAATGGAATTCATGGGTAGGGAAGCTTGCATGGAGTTGCACATTTGAAGCTCGCAGGTTCCTCACAGTTAATAATCATCAATTCACCCTCACCATGATAGTAGTCTCCTTCTTAATACCTGCTTGAATGTCTCTTTATAAATCACAGCTCTCCCCTGGTTTTGTTTGTCGACACATTTCCCTACTTGTGATTTTTCTTTGTCTTTTTTCCTTGACTTTTGGTTATTGTGTAAGTTTGCAGTGGCCGGTCCTTCCAACACTGCTACATACCATTCATTATTGTTATTTTGGATGTTGAGGGATTCGCCTAATCGCCTGTCTGTCTAGTCCGGATTTCTTTCAAACTAGCATATCCTTTGATCTGACTCCTGAGTAGAAGGATTATAGATATGCATTTCTATGCCCAGCTCTTTAAAACACTGGTAATGTTTAGATTCATCAAAATGTAAGTGTATTGAGTAATTGGGTTTTACTAGACAATTTGCTAAATATAAGAAAGTCCATATATTTTCAAAGCTATATTTATTACCATAGTTAATGAAATTAATTATTTAGAATAATTCATTTAGGTATGTAAGACTTCAGAGAGCAGAAAGGGTGACAAAGAATTGTCTGTTTTAATAAAGCGTGCAAGTAACACAGCCAGGTCTTAGTAGTTTTTCTTTTTTTCATTTATAGTTTTATATTTGCTTGGTATTTCACTCTTCATTTTTGCATTGTGGAAGCCCTAATTCTTTTCTTCAGACATACAAAATATAGGTGTATGTGTGTGTGTGTGGGGGGACTTGTATTTATTAGACAAATCATAGACAAGTTACATTCATGACCCTTGCATACCTAATATCTATTATTGTGTGCAGATCTCAGAATAAAATTGCCAGATAAATAAGTTAAAATTTAACCAGAAGAATCCTGTCTCTTTTGGGTAAGTTTTATGCTGACACTCTAAATAAGTTAATAAGGTTTGATTCAACTTCTCTTTTTCATGCAAAATTTTAGTTCTAAAAAGACATAAAATCTTAAAACATTGGATAATAAAATATTAACTCTGCAAGTTCTGTTAAGAATTCCTTTCATAATTAAACATTTTCAACTTAATTTTCTTTGTGTAGTAATATTACTGCATAATAATGAAATATGGATTATATAAGTTGTGCTTTTAAAATGTGAATAAAGCTGAATGTGATGGTGCATGCCTTAACCCTAACACTCAGGAGACAGAGGCAAGCAGATTTCTGTTATTTTGAGAACAGTTTTATTTACATAGTGAGTTCCAGGGAAGCCAGAATGACACAATGAGATCGTCTTAACAACCTAGATACCCCTCAGCCAAAGAATAGATTAACAAACTGTGGTACATCTACACAATGGAGTACTACTCTACAGTAAAAAAGAAAGAAAGAAAGAAAGAAAAAGACATCCTAAAATATTCAGTCAAACAGATGGATTTGGAGAAAATCCTCCTGAGCAAGGTATCATAAGCCTAGAAAGTGAGATGAACAAAGGAGATAGAAAGAGATGGATATCTCTATGGAGGAGGCCAATATGGGGCTGAGAAGAGACTGGGTGCCAGGGAAACATCAAGGAGCTGGCAGGATGTCCCTGGCCAAGTCTTCATACAATGGTGAAGGGGTACCTAAATGAGACTTCCCCTATAATCAAATGAGAAAACACCCTAGGTGCCATCGCTAAACCTACATCCAAGAGGGAATGGAGGTGGAGGCAGAGATCCGTGGCTGAGCACTGGGCAGAGTTTGGTCCAGGTAAGAGCTGGTAGGAGAGTCTTATGAACAGGGGATAGGGAGTATGAGGAAGGTTCCCATGATGATGGCTGGCTGGAGGTCTGGGGAGTTCACCGAATCTAGAATAGACACTGGAGATCCATCAGGAGGGGGAGCTGGACCCTCTAGGTGTAGGTGGCTTTCGACTGTCATGAGTGTGTGTGTAGCCATGAGGGGTGGGATCAGACTGTGTTCCTGTTCATGGGCTGGCACTTTGGAGCCCGTTCCCCATAGAGGAACACCCAGCTCAGCATTGACTTTGGGATGAGTGAATCGGACTTGCCTGGAGTGGATGTGCTGCGCTGGGCTGGCCCACTTGGGACTTCTTGCCCTTTTGGGGAAGGGGATGGGTGGATGGGGAGGGACGAGGCTGAGGGCTGGCTGGGAGGGATTGGGAGTGGGTAGGATTGGATGAGCAGGGGGATACATTGATGGAGATGACATTTTTTAAATAAAACAAACAAACAAACAAACCACAACACAAAAAACTCTGAGTGGGAGGATGAAGTGAATTTATTTGACCTTGACAAAAGAAAAATCAGTTTTCCTAAAGCTACTAATTGTCCAGCCAAATATTTTTGAAGCAAAACAAACCTTTAAACACTTCATCCTCAGCATTATAAAGTTCCTTCTGTGGCTTTTTGTGCTGAAATTTCTCATATTACTGGTTTCCCTTGAGAGCTGACCAACATGGTAAAAGACCTAGATGAATCCACAGTAAAGCTGAGGGTATTTTTCTTCTTAATAAAGTCTTTGTGGGGCTTGTAAATGCCTTAGGCAACTTCTCCTTCTTCTTCACCGTGTCATAAGGCCAGGTTATGAACAGAAAAGAACAAATATTCCTTACAAGGTTAGTTCATGTGTAGACCTGGTAGTTTTTTGGTTTTTTTTTTTTTTTTTTTTTTTTTTCAGAAACTGCTCGTTGGTTGGGAGAAGCCTTTCCCCCTAGGTAACAAGTTAAAGGGAAACAATCAGGATAGTTTATACCCTCTCCTGAGGTTTACACACTTCAGAACACTATAGAATGCTGAGATACTCAGTGTCGTAATCTGGAGAAAAATACATTGATAATGCCCTGGGATTTAATCATGTATTTTTTTTAATTTTAAGGTTGTCTTCGTGGCAGTGTTACCAATTTAAACAGAAAAGAATGTGCTAAGATTGGCATTGGGACATCTCTTTGAACTATCGCTTTGTAAACATCATTGATTATAGCACACTATGATTTTTTTTTTACCATAGTCTCCCACAGTTTATCAATTTTGGCAAATGCTAAAACTAGACTGCCTCTTTAGGTGTCTTGGAGCCCAGTTGAGAAATCAAAGTACATTGTTAGAAGGAAAAAAAATTCTAAAAACATGGAAAAGCATGAAAATAACAAGTTCACTTCAACTATGCCTTACTCCCTGGAAGTACTCCAGCTGGATTCCAAGGCAAAACATCATCATTCATAATTAATTTCATTTGCAGAAAAGTACAACAATAATGAATTGAGTGACAAGCCATTCTAGCTGTATGTGTGGGCAATTCCAAGATGTCATGTCTTGTGGGCCACAAAGAGCCCCCTGACCTGCTAGTCTTCGGGCTTCACCAGGGGACTCATCCACATTCATGTGTGGGACTCCACTATATGGACCATGAGATCTACAATACTAGCAGCATCTAGCCTCTTCCTCATCCCAAGCCTGGTACCATGCATGTGCACACACATGGTAGATATATGTCATTGTGTACAAATTATGAACATGTTCACTTCTTGTAGTGCTTCCTAACTAGCCTCATCTTTCCTAGTCAGCCTACACCAGGATTCTGAGACTTGGAGCCCTCTCTGAGTGTAGGTATGCTGCATCCCTCCAGTTCTTTCTCAGAAAGAGAAAGTTCCTAAGGTTTTATACAGTTAGAGCACTGTTGATGAATCAGCCATTTAGACACTATCATATTGGACAAACACACACACACACACAGGGTGGGGTGGTGTGATATGAGTGAGGAATTTATAACACCTAGTCTAGTTGTGGAGGGTTGAGAGACAGAGGCAGGAGGATCGTAAACTCTGTATATTCTATATATGATCCTATCAAAATGGTTGAGTTGTGGCTGGAGATAATAACGGTGGAGAGGGAAGGCTGGAATGCAGACAATTACTGCCCAAGAGTAACTGTGGGGTTCTGGAGTGATGCAGCAGTATTGGATGCATCTTAGCAGGGGTGTGAACATAAGTGGACATGACTGCTACAATGTACGGAAAAGCAGAGACAAGTGCAGGTAACTGAGGAAATGGGATAGGAGCGGCAGATTGTCTCAACATCAGTTAGTAACATTGTAACACAGTACCATGGAAG
This sequence comes from Phyllotis vaccarum, assembly GCA_033318265.1. Taxonomy (NCBI): domain Eukaryota; kingdom Metazoa; phylum Chordata; class Mammalia; order Rodentia; family Cricetidae; genus Phyllotis; species Phyllotis vaccarum. The sequence continues at coordinate 39,301,653 of JARWLC010000002.1, read as the reverse complement.
AACTGGCAAAGTATTCATGGGATTTCTCTAGGGAGTGTTTTGCATATCCAGCTACAAATCAGCAAGTTTCAAATGTATTTCACTTAAAAACAAAAAGCAAAAAGAAACATATCTGCAGAGGATGCTGTGTGGATCCCACAGTACGCCAGCCTTTACCAACCTCTGTTTAGTGTGTGACTTCTGGCTCCCCTCCCACTTCTTTACCAGGATTCTTTAACAGGGTGTCATGACTTTGAAGATGGACAGAGGAAATAATTGTGGCAGCACAGAACTTCAAAATCAAGCACATGAAAGGAAGCCTGCCATTTCTCCCGAGACTTTGTTGCCTTCCAGCCACAAAAGGCTCAGCAGAGCTAGAACACACAATGATATTGCTGATGTTTGCAAGGCTGTTCCCAAACAGTGGGCTCTTGTGGTCATTTACCTTATGAGCTGAAAGAATGGGTTTTAAGTGTAAAATCTTTGGGTTTGGCCTTAGAGAGCTTCTTTGTAACAGAACATTTGACTCTGTACAGGAATATAATTACTCTGTAACTCACATATAATAAGCAAGAAGGGCACTCCTATAATGAAGGGTATTATAAAGAAGAGGCCCATATTTTCAAAGAGTCCATTTTGATCCATGATCATAACTTGTTATGATATTATGAATATGCTATACAATTAAGGTAAGTGCTAATTTGAAGTAAACCAAAACCTCAACTTCAAAATCTTGAACAAATGCCACACACGGGGCAGACCCTGCTGTCGACTACTGCATTCTTTGCTTAGTGAACTCAGGAGGTAAGTCCGGTCTGCCACCATGTGTCAGGATCGGTAGGCTTCCACAAGCTTAGCTTTAAAGGGCTTCACTTCAGAGCTCACAGGGGCGGGGGGGGGGGGGGGTGTGCAAATCTCTATTTGTTTGTAGTCTTTATCTCTAATTACATAATTACATTGGAAAGGGGACTGACTTCTGAGGAAAAGCAGCAAAGCAAACAGGTAAAATTGTAGCCGGTCAGTCCAGCTATTATCTCTGTAACCCTCCAGTGCATGCCTGTGTGTGTGTGGCACGTGTGCACCAGTGCATGGTATTATCAGATAAAGGCAGCTAGGGCAGCACACTGGGCTATCATTTTACCTTTAGTGCACTGTGGAACCCTGATTATCTCATTGAAATTTGGAGGTAAACAGTATGGTGTAGAAACAGAGGACCTTCATGGCAGGTAATAGAGCAGACCTAATTAGCCTCAAGTACCTGTAATCCTAGGAGATGTGCTTCGAGATAAAAGCCAGCTAGAGTCCCTCAGGTATAACTAATAGGTCCCCAGCCAGGTTTGCTCTGGGTCAGGTGTAGTGTGTCAGCTGTACTGAATGCTCCGTATTGATCAGGAAAGCTGCACTTTCTGCCACAAATTGGATTCAAATTGCTTACAAAGGAAAGGCACTGGGCTCTACCTGTTTTAGATTTCAAAATAATTTTTTCCCGTTCTAGCTGTGTGGTCACTTTTTGTAGTTTTAAAACATATTATTTTAAATCTTTCATGTGTCTCTCAAGCCATTTTTAAATGCTATGGTCTAGTACATAGTATACTAATTTCATGTTGTAGAAAAAGAGTTTATTTAAAGATTATGGGCTTCTTGCTAGGTGATATTTTGAGAAACACTTTATTTTCAATGTATATCTTGGGTTATTAACTAATTATAATAAGTGATATAATTAGAAGTTCTGCATTTTCTTCTGGGAATGAACAGAAACAATGTCAGCCATAAAACTGGGGTTAGGTAGTGAGGTGGACAAGGTATCTGGAGGTCAGCAACAGCCAGTCTGTGTCCACCTTAGAGAGCCAATCAAGGGTCAACTTCTCTTGAATCACTTTTGGTGTCATGATTTTAATAGGTTAAAATCAGATCTAATAGGATTAAACCTCAGCTAGAGAGATGCCTCAGGGATTAAGAACATTGACTGCTTGTCCCGAGGACCCAGGTTCAGTTACCAGAACCAACATGGTAGTTTATAATTGTCTGGTAACTCCAGTTCCAGGGGACCTGAACCCCTCTTATGGTTCCACGGGCACCAGGAAATCACATAGTGCACGGGCTTACATGCTGGTTTTAAACCTACCAGAGAAACTTAAACACTGTGATCTGTTTCCCATGGACAGTATATAGTAAATAACAAACATAGTCAGTTTTCAATGGCTTTCACTTACTGCTTTGTATTTTCAATGGCCAACGTTTTCAAACTCCTATTAGAACAGCTGCTAACTTTATTAATGGATAACTATTTTCTTTCCCACTCAAAGACATTTGACCAACTTACTAGCCTGCTTTTAGTATAACCAAATAAACTGAAATTAAGGCAGAGCTCTTCATGAGCATTTTTCTTTAATAGACACATGAACCATGTGCTCAAGACTTGTTACTTTTCCAATTTTCTGTTTATGTGGCAGACAAGTAGAGCATTAAATAGAAATAGGAAAGATCATTTGAAGCATAAGATTGATCTAATTTTAACAAATCATCAGGGCTGGAAAGGAGTCACAGTGATTAAGAGTATTGGCTGCCCTTGAAGCAGACACCGGTTCAATTCCAGGAACACACAAGACAGCACACAACAGTGTAACTTTACTTCTAGTGTATTGGATGCCCTCTTCTGGTGCCCACAGGTACTGCACACACGGCACACAGACAAACATTCAAGCCAAAGGCTCACACACAAAAAAATAAAATAAAAAACTAAAAAGGACCGAATGAGCAAATTTCAAGATGAACAGTGAAATCTTCAGGTGAGACAAAATGATCTGTAAGTAACATACAAAGCTAACAAGTTACCAGAACAAATGCTGAACTACTTATTTGGAGGAGAGTGGAAATCTCTCATCCTACATTCACCTTTGACTTTGCAACTCAGAATTAAGAATCAAAAAAAAGTAAACGTTTTCTCAGTAATGTTTTTCTGTCATCAAAAATTATATCTGGTTTCTAATACACTTTCAGAATTTAGAAGATGATTTTGAAATAGAACACAGAAAAGATTGATAACTCATCAGGGTATCCCACATTTTTTAGACTTGATGTCCTGAGGTGGTGCTTTTTTCTTGGTGAAGGCATTCCATTAAGTCAACCGTGTTTCTTAATGGAGACCTTGAGAGGTCTTCGATTTTTATATTTTTAAATGTAAAATATAGGAGCAGGTTTATTGGACAAGGGTCTAAGATACAAATGAGACAGATGCTCTTTTGTTACTCATTTTACGCCATTACTAGGTAACTTAGTGGGGAAGGGAACATTTTCAGGGACTTTTTAGGCTGAAGGTATCTCAGCCAGCTTTGATGTGTACTTGACTTTAGGTCTAAATTAACTCCCATGTAGTATTGACTGACATAGGCCACCAGGGACACTTACCATCTTCCTTTGCCAAAGGTAGACAGTGGCAGAAAAGTAAAGTGTAATAAATGCTTTTGTCCAGTCCTGTGTTGATATCTAGCTGCTGCTGGTGCTGTGTGTGTGTGTGTGTGTGTGTGTGTGTGTGTGTGTGTGTGTGTGTACGCACATGCGTGCCATTTTTTGAGTGCATCAGTATTTCACATTTATTGTAGTGTGATGAAACACCTTTCAAAATGGCCAGAGGGACACTCAGCCGTAAGCATTTAGTCAGTACAAATTGGAGTGAACAGGAGGACAGTTAGCAGGGAATATTTCTGAGGTCAAAGTAGTTTGGCTAGGAGCTGAATCAGCTAAATGCACAGTTAAGAGCTACAGTACCTGCTGCAAAGTAAATATAGATTACCTCCTTGATGACAAATTGATCCTCTGAACAAGAATCTTTCAGACAAAGAGACACATGAAAAAAATTAAGTGATTTACAACCAGCAATTTTTAACTCTTTACCCCTGTAGCCACTTTGTCTATCTCCCTGTCTTTATTTTTCTCATTATTATAGTCCTAAACAATCTATTAAACCAGTACAAAAAACTATGCAAAACTTAAAATGCTATACTCGATATAAGAGGCTTGAAGGAGAAATTTTGAAGTCTCCTGATTTGGCATAATTATGTAAACCTTGAGTTGTATGGTGTTGTCTTCTCATTTAACTTATAATTCTATTATCCACAACTTTGAGTATTATTTATACATCTTAAGGATCATAGCAGGAAATATTCTTTAATTAGTGCAGTCTTCACATCTGAGTAACTTGTTTATAGGTAAAACATAACCCTAATACGGAGGACCTATTTTGAATAATTTCAGAAGATAGTTTTTAACACCAGTGATATGTTTTTCTGCCCTATTGTATTTTTTTTTGACAGTTGCTGACTACAAAAGATCATTTTATATGGCTAATTTTCTTTATTGGAGAGAACATTTCAGTGGGGTAGGGATGCCTCTAGAAGGTGGTTATGTCTTAATTCATTATGTTACCAAGCATACTGAAAAACCAGGATGTGTTTTGTTTTTTTTCTAAGCAGGGTCTGCAGCAGATGATGTCATATAGGTCTTAACACTTAGCCATTTCCCACTGCTCAGTGTTTACTTGAGGTGGATAAGCAATCAAATAAACAGGGCAGAGTAGCTAGATAAGAAAGGACACTCTCAGCAAGGAGGTGGCAACTAAGTTATTGAATGATAGCAGATGAAGCACACACAGTTTTATGGAATAGATGATAAAATAGAAACATGGTATCTTGAAGGATTAAAGGGGGAAAGAAAGAAGAGAGGCTTAAAGGTAGGAAAACATTCACAGTGAGCAGAAGAACACAGCATGTATGGGCAGATCTCTTCCCGGGGATGGAGAGAGAGATTGGTATGGCTATAGCAACTAAATATGCATACAAGCCCTTAGAGTTGCCACTGGAGCGTGCAAAAGGGCATTGTAACAAGCTCAAGTCTGTGCTGGAAATTGGCAGGTGGGAATAATATAAAATTAGCAATATCAAGTGATTAAAATCTTTCCTAAGGCTCATTATCAAATCATGGAAATGTACGAGGAGAGAAAAGAAACTTGAAAACTTGCAGTAACTTTTGATGGATTCTTTAGAAAAGGAAGGTACCACATAGCCATGCCTCAAAAATAGCCTTCATGAAGTACAAATGCACACATTGTAAACAGTTTGTTTCAAACAGCCTCTTAAAATTTTGCTCCTAACATGTCCAATCTTGTTTCTTGCTTTAAATGAATCTGTGCCAGTATCAGTTTTCAAATACCAGTTACCACTGTATGTTGAGGTCTTAGACATAATCAGATCATGCAAGGCTATATGGAAACACATGGAAACACATGCCAAAGAATGCTTGATTCTTTTAGCATGCCTGGATTGTGAGAATATCAAGGGCTGGAGAGATACTCCAATGGGTAAGAGAGCTTGTTGAATAACCATGGAGCTCTGAGTTCAGATCTCATCACACACATAAACAGGTAAATATGGCTGAGTGCTCCATCTGTAATAACAATGCTTAGCAGGTTATAGGAGGTTATAGGGCTTGCTGACCAACAACTAAAATCCATTCTCAATGTCCTTTTGTAAAGGAATGTGACAGTAGCAACTAAGTTGGCTATATCATAGGACAGGCACACAAGTACAAACACCATACAGCACACTCACATAATATACACTTGGACTTCTCTCTCTCTCTCTCTCTCTCTCTCTCTCTCTCTCTCTCTCTCTCTCTCTCTCACACACACACACACACACACACACACACACACACACACACACACAACTTTATAACTAATAAACTGAAATACTAGAGTTATTTACTTTTCTTAGGAAGTTTCCCCAGGGGGAAAGTCCGAAATTCCACTAACACAGACTTAGTCCCATTTAGAAATGGCCACCACCTTAATCTAGAAAAATGGGAATAGTTCACATTTGTTTCCATAAGATGTTTTCCCAGGTGTTACTTGACAATAGTCAATTAGTGAGCCACATGTGGAGAATGTCAACATAGTCAAAGATAGTACTCAGTGACTGTCAGAAACCACTGGAAGAAATATGGTGTTTTTTTTTTTTTAATTTCTAAAGCATGGAAACAATGTAGAATTATTTCCTTGAGGAAATAATTATTTTCCTTTGCTGTAGCCAATTAAGTCATTACATGATATACATATAATTAAGTCACTTAAATTATATATATATATCATTTAAAATTAACATGTTTATTAACGACTACATGCTAGTATCTCAATAAACAAGATGAAAATAAACAAATTAGAAAAAATATAAATAAATTGGACTCAAATATTAAGGGACCACCTAATTTTAAACATAAAATTTACATCTATAAAGTTATTAGTATGATCTTAAAATATTGGATAACATTGACAATTTTCCATGACTGTAACATGACAGTATCTTGAACAGATGTGAGGATAATAACATTTGCTTATGTCAGAAGAAATGTGTGTGTGTGTGTGTGTGTGTGTGTGTGTGAGAGAGAGAGAGAGAGAGAGAGAGAGAGAGAGAGAGAGAGAGAGAGAGAGAGAGAGAGAGAGAGGGAGAGAGGGAGGAGGGTAGGGAAAGGGAACTGCCTATCCATTTAATATCAACTTAAGGGCTACCAAGAATTTTGTGATTCAAATAAACATTTTACACAAACAGTTTGAAGTGTTTGCTAGGATCTTTCTTAGAAATCATGCTTTCACATATGTAATTGCATCACAGACACATTAGGCCATATAGTTGGTAACATGTGCTTCCAAGTGTGCTCCATTCTATTTCAATTGCAATTTTCTGAACACTAATTTACAGCTGTACTTCAAGCTTACTGTAGCTACACTGAAGTAAATACTGTATATATTTCAGGAATTCTATGCAAAATTATATATTTGATAACACAGTTAGGGATAAATTTAGCCAACATAGCATAGCTGCACTTTGTTCACGGTAGAACCCCTGAGCTTTCCACAGTAGGTACATGGAAGAGGAGAGTTTTTATACACTAATATTTTGAGGTTACATCTTTTAATTCCTTGACAATCATTTTAATTTTCAATTGGAGAAACTCTCTGATACTATCGTCCATAAGGAAAAAAGGACCATTTTAGAGATGAACTAACTGAACATTATATTAGCCTTCGTGATAAATAGAAGTTATTTATGAAGATAATATCATATCAAGAGCATAAAGAGACTAACTTAAAGAGCTTCGATCTTGGCCTTTCAGCAGTTGTCAAAGGTTTTGAATTTCCTGGAGAAAAGAGGCTGTTAGCTAGAAAGCTTGGCTGGAGCAGGTCTGAGGCAATTCAGCCATCTCACCTCTGAGCACAACATCTTTCACCTTTGATTCAAGGATGCTCTTTGTTTCCCATTCTACTTTCTTTGCCCCAGGCAGTAACTAAAGAAAAAGAGTCTATGCATTTAAGGCATTGCAGTTTGTAAGTCTCCAATGTATCCAGGGCATCTGCGTACACTGGTGGGAAGTATTTTCAATCCAATCACCTTGGAAGCCTGAAAAACAGGATCAGGAGAACTTGCTGCATGCCGCTAAGGCTGTCTTTCTCTTTCCTTTAAGCAACATGAATCTCAGTCAGCAATTGCACCGAGCATTGATTTCACTGGCCTGTTTGTAGGCACTACAGGGGTCTTTGTAGCTGTGCGGTGCAGACATATGCTGAATGGCCTTTGATTTTTCTCCTTACAAGTTTGCTTTACAGGATAGGCCACTGACAGTGTGTGTTGCTCTGGCCATTATGTAAGATCTATATCATCACTTTGTCTCTAAAAATCACCTGTTCCATCTTTGTTTTATTTTCCTTTTCCACCTCCCAGTCAGTGAGTGTTTGCTGACTGTAAATATCCCAATGTGATGATTTCTGCATTTCCTGTACAGATCTTGTATAAAAATATCATTGTGGTAAACAATTTTTCCTGGGACGACTCTCATTTCTGTTTTATGGGCACCACACGGAACGCTCATTATTGTGAGACAAGTTATGCGTGTACTTTAAGCATAGCCGGGCTCCATAAACTTTGCACACAGAAGTCTCAGAAACAACTTTTCAAAACCCTTGTCTCATTTATTTTATTGTGTTTTTCCTTCTGGTTTGATGTCAGTCATCAATCGCACAAGAGACAACTCATTTCATTTCTGTGACACCCCATGATGGACTTGTGTTGCAACCCTGACTTATTTTGAGAACTTCAATTTCTCAAGCTGAAAGCTTGAATGTCCATGGTTGGAAGAGCTATTGATCTGATGTAGATGGACGGCTCAAGAGGAACTGATACATTCCTTGGAGCACTTTCTTGTTCCCTGCCTTCTTGGCTGCTATATAATACAGTCTTTCTTAGACTTTGATGTCATCTATAATCTTTGATCTGGCATCATGTATATATTCTATTTTCCTATCATTTTTTTACTCTAAATTTTTAAAAATACTGTATTATTGCTTCATTGCATTTAAGATGAACTGTCCATTAAGTAAAGTAACAATTAATGTTGTTCTTTTCTATAAGTTGTAGAAAATCTGCACATGGAGAATAACTGATATTTCCAATATGCCTTTATAAAGACTTTCTCAATAAGAATGTATGAAATTTCTCTCATATATATGATAAAAAAACATGACTCTAAAAGCTAAGAATTTAATATGTAGTTAAAATAGTAATTCGAAAAACTACAAATAAAATAACCCAGTACAGACATAAAGCAATGTAAATTTTATGAATATGACAACATTCAAATAACTGTTAGAGATCATCATGTGAAGAAGGTGGTTCCGTCCTCAACTGTAAAGCTTATTTTGTCAGGCCTATAGATCTTTTGCCCAGTAAGGACAACACGGATGTAGAGTGAAGAATCTAAGTCATCCCAAGACACCAAAATCCAAAAGAGAATGCAAACTTTTGGTTGAGCGGAATTGGTGACAATATATCACAGAGGACTAATCTCTGTATACAGTACCTCATATTCTTTTGTTCACTTGGTCTTCAGAGGACTGCGATGAAGCTAATGTCTTTATCATACTCATTTTAGATATGTTAATATCCAACCACAAAACTTGCTTAAGTCCTCCAGAGAACAAGGATGGATTAACTATTGAAATCAGATCTCTGTCTCATTGGACCATGACAAATTCTATTTGGAAACAAAACTTATTTTAGGAAAAGTTTTAACAGATCTACAATTATGTTCATACCAAGATTAGCAGGAAGGGAAAACACCAACTGCCTTCAAAATGAGTGAGTACTGAGAGCAATGTCCTCGGACCATTGTGCCCAGTGAAACTGGAGCCAGGAGTGAATCTCCAGAAAGATCCATGGCACAGAGGATTCAGTAACAATACATTTCCAAACTCTCACATGTGTTCTAATTGATTAGGTCATATTAGATGTTGATGTAGGAATACTATTATTCTGAGATAATATATCATGTTTCAAAGTAGAACAAAGAAAAGCAGAGAATAGGTTAGGACGAGTGTTGTGGGGAAGGAGTATAAGCAAACACCAAACCAATACCTTTTAAGCTATCAGTATCAAGGAGAATCTCAATGCTTACGTAATAGAGCTACTTTTCCCTGCCCAGATCTATTTCTTGGCTATATTTTCTATGCAAAGGAAAGGCAAGACAGTCAGAAAGTATTTAACAAACCATACTAAATACAGATAGTTTTCACATGCATTAATTCCAGCACTCACATCAGACAACTTACAACAGTCTGTATATCAGTTGCAGGCTTTCTAACACCCTCTTATGGCCTATGCAGGTACCTGCGCTTACATTCTGCACTTAGATACACTCAGGAACATAAATTAAAAAATAAACAGTTCTTTAAAATCTCCCTAGAAGTGAACTGAGTAGCAATTACATGGCATTTTCTTCAAATAGTGTTTAAATCTTATTTTATAGTTTCATATAAACTTAAAATGTACAAATAATTTTGAAAATAAGCCAGAAAATAATTAATAAACACAATGAAACCAGTCAATGCCATTTACATGAATGGATAACTTAAAACTTTCTTACCGCCAACTAGTTTTTGAAATGTTACCATTTCCTTAGGTTAGTTAGCCATATTTCTAAAACTACTGATAAACATAAATAAAATTAATAAAGGCTAAAACACAATCCCTGATTGACTTATTCTACCAGTGCCAAGTGGTCATGACACAGCAGCCATTGTTTCTACCATTATATTTAAGGATTCTTCAACCTTCTCATGCGACAGTCCCTCTGAGGCCCTTCTCCCCAAGTGCCTTATGGGAGCTAATTGCTTTTGCTGCTCTGTTTGTGTTCTCCTTGGATAACAGTTCCTCATAATCAGATCTGAATTTTACTATCTTATAAGTCATCTCCCTTTGTTTATTCATTCCCAATGTTAGAGTTATTTTACTTAAAAAAAAGCCAAAAGTATTGTACCATTCATCCTAACAGCTTATGCTTAATCTTCAATGCTCGCAAGATGAAAAATATGTTTCTTATTTAGGCGAACAAGGTTCCCCATGATCCCTTTAGTCCCATCTGCTTCAGGATCGTAGGCACTAGATGTCTACCCACAACTCCCACTTCCTACCTCCTTTGTCCATGATGAACCTGGGAACCTCTTCCTTTACTTTATCTCATTGGAAAATGTTTATTGTTTATTCATTCCCTCATACCCAATATATCTGTTGTCTATTTATCTGTCCAACAGATTATTTTAATTTGTATATGCATTCAAACAACTACTAGGAGAATTTTATCTATGAGGAGGAACTCTTCTAAGAGATGGCTATTTAACTTTGAGAAGAGCAGGATAATCTAGCTTCAAGTTTGATGTAGGTGAAGGAGACAGGTATAGAGTAAACAATCTCACCAGTGTAATTACAACCAGAACAAATAATCCGTTTCAAAAATATTTAAAAAGACAACTCACCTTTTATTGGTGGTAGCAGCACAGACAGGTCCTGAGGACTTTCAGAAAAACCAGACCAAAGCAAACAAAGCCATGGAGTTTGAACTGAGACATAAAGATGGGTAGAGGATAACCTTTTAAGATGCTACGAGGAAAGAAAGCATATCAGGCAGAAGGAATGCGTGGACAGATATTATGTGAAGCAAATATAAAAGACTTCTCAACAAAATGAAGATTTTTCTCTCATATCATAGTAGACTGTGGCCATGCTTGTGAGAGCCTATCTTGATTATTGACTGATGTGAAGAAGCCCACCTGATTGTGGTAGCATCATTCTTCTGAAGATGAGCCTGGGCTGTAGAAGAAAGTCCGGTAAGGAGGAGCCAAAGAATAAGCCAGCAAGCAACGTTGCTTCACAGTTTCGCTTGAGTTCAGTTCTGACGTCCCTCATCAATGGACTGGGACTGTGCACCAAATAAACTCTGCCTTCTCTCCAATTTGCTTTTGATCATTGTATTTAATTAAAGAAAAAAACAAAAAACAAAAAACAAAAAAACAGAAGAGTTAGTGTGGGTTACCCCAGTGGCTTTTCAGAGGGCCCAAATTTAGTTCCCATCATTCTCAGCACATGGCTCAAAATCCCTTTAAATGAAGCACAAAGGAAAAATATTTCAGGCATCTGAACACGTGTGCATATACTTCCACATAGACACACATAATTGAAAGCAAAACAAATCTTTAAAACAACCAGTTGGTATGAAGACTCTGTGACTATTGCCAAGGTATGGAGGTTTCATGGCCTCCCTTCTTGGTTAAGGTGTTGCCAATAAAGAGTTGCAGAAAAATAAAGACTGCAAAGACTTATTTGGTTTGCCTTTATGTGTATGCATGTTTTATCTGCATGTAAGTATGTGCAACACATGTGTGTCTCCTAGCAGAGGAAGCCAGAGGACTGGCTCAGATGCCATGGGACTGGAGTTGAAGATTATTGTGGGTCTTTTTGTGGTTACTCACTGGGAACTGAATCTGAGCCGCCTGCTAGAGTAGCACATGCTGTGTCATCTCTTCAGCTCCAGACAGACATGTGTAAAGAAGCATATAAAGGAGGGCTTGTATTAATGTATTTTGCTAGGTATTTTATTGATTATAATTTAATATAATAAAATAATCCCAATTAAATTGTGTCATATATATAAAGCGGCTTTGTAGACCATTGAATTTACACCCATATACACACATGGCTTTTTGTTACCATTTAATGAGATAACTAAGACCTTAGAGGAATCATGCAAATTAAGTTACATCACTAATAAGAGTTGAGCATGGGTATGAAACCATTGTGCTCTGCTTCCAAAATTTTTTATTCAACGGTCATTTCCTATCAATCATTCCTCAAAATCAAACAAGATTCAAGTTATTCAATTTCAGCCTCTGCTCTGTTTTCCTGCTTTAACAAGCATTGAGTTAAAAATCATATAGTGATAATTGTTTTGGGCTTGTTCAGGGAGACTCCTGTTTCTTATGAAATGTTCTTCCACACCTCCACTCCAATATTCTATATCCCTAGTGACTGCCCTCAGGTCTTGCTCCTGCACTGGCCAATATGACTTCTCCCATCAATCTTGAAGAGATAACAAGAGTATATGTCCAAAGCTAAAACGCATGTCACTGAAAGTTCGTCCACATCTTTCCTCTACCATACGAACTCAAGAAGTAAAGAAGAGAGGTGGAGCTTGGGGTGAGGCCTTACTTCAGTAACTGAATGCTTGGCCAAGTCCTATGTCATCAAAATACCCAAGGATAGGCTGATAAATCGCGATTGCTTCTATGTTATTCCAAATTGCGTATTTGTTACTTTCGTCTTAAAGGAAAAATCAGTGTAGCTGCCTAGTTCTAATGGAGTAATAAGTATTCGGTCCTTGCCCTTGATCTTTGCCCTACTCATTTCTTGCCCTTGTTATAAATTCGGTATATGATCAACAGCCCTCATTCCCTGACAGTACTATAGTGCAAATACTCTAAGTATTATTATAAAGACAAACAGTCTCTGCCTCAGACATGTTTTTAAGTGGTGCGGGATAATGAAAATGTTTGTACGACTATCACTTTGTTCTACCTCCCCTTCTTTCTCCTTTTCAAGTTAATATGAAACTCTGTGAAGGAAAACTGCATATGAAGCAGAGAATGGATGTGTCCACATCACATGCTAGGGATTGCATCTGAATGGTTCGGGACTCTTGTGAAGTCTGGGTGTGGGGAGCTGTACCTACTGTCAAAGCACATTTTCTTTCTTCTGTGAAAGGTTTATAGCTCAGTCTTCATACATATAGACAATCTTCAGGGGTTTCTATTACTGATTCATAATTGTTTTTTTTTTTTTGTTTGTTTGTTTTTTTTTTTTTTATGGCACAAGTCTGAGACTGGATAGTTCTGTGCTTTCCTTGGAAGACCACAGTTGACTATTGATATCTAAGAGTACTTCTCCCTAATATTCTGTACTATTCCTGGAGGAAGAGAGAAACTCCAGGCCTGAGTCTTATTCACTTATTTCGGACCTTGTCTTGATATAGGACAGCTCACAGAACAAACTACCAACTGTGATTGTACTAGAGAGGATGATATAATTATAGAAGGATTGATATAAATTATGATAGCAAGTAATATAAAGGACATGATATAGGAAAACTCTTGAAAACTTCTCTTTTAAGATATTGGGATCTGTTGGACTTTCAATCACAATTCAGATATCAATTTCTACTTAAAAACTACTTTCAGAAAATACAAGATATGTATAACTTTCTGATAATTATAAAATCTTAATTTTTTTAGATGCTTAGAATTTCAGTCTGTTTAGAGATTGTATTTCTGATAATGCCCAGCATAAAAATTCAGTTAAAACATGAATAATGAGGGTTGAATTCTTTGAAAAATCCTTAAAAGAAACCCAGGAACTTAAAAATGTATGTTTGGTGCCATTAGCTCCGCAAAAGAGATAGAAGTAAAGGAAAATATTATCTCCAGATTCCATTTAATGAACAGCAGAAAGCATCAGACAGATGTTCAACTGACAGGCGTTTCTTTTAAAAGGTAAAGTTTGATTAGATATAGAAGTTAAAGGTGATAGTCGGTCAATAATAATGCATTTGGAAATAAAAGAGCAGAGATAAAATGTTACAATTCTGAAATACCTTCTGGGTCATTTGGCTAAGCAATTAAACTTGATGAGACACCACTGAACATATAAATTGTACTCTTTAGAATTGTATATAGTAGAAAATAATCCTGGAAAGTTCTTGAAAAATTATGGCTAAGTTTGTTAAATCTCCAGTATTTCCTACAGTGTTTACTCAGTCTGTCCTCTGAAGATACTACTTTATTCTATTCCCATTAAGGATGTAAGGGGTTTTGGTTTTCCTTCTGATTCAAAAAGTAAGATCTATTTTGGGTGAAATTTGCTCTTTTAGAATTGACTTCTCAACACGTACTTTGTTCCTTTTCAATTGCTTTGTAATACTATTTTTCAATTGCCTTATGATACTACTTCTCAATTGCCCCATGATAATTCATGTATGAAATGACATTCAATTGTTAAATATAATTCTTAGTCAACCATAATTGTTGACTAATTTGCATGAAGCTCATTCACTCTGTAAGATACTGATACTTGATATTATGTCATGTATTTTTTGGAGAGAACAAAATGTTGCAGATTTCAACTGTGGCTCTCAAGCCCTGTCATACTTAATGTTACTCTGAAGACATATGAACTGATGAGCCAAAAGGAAGCACCTATTGACAGATATTTTACCTTACCTCCCTCATGGCAAGATCATTGTCTTGTTTCAATTTTCTTGTACAGGGGAGTGTTTTAATTTGCAAATGGGTTCACATTTATTATATCATTTGCATTTTAATTCGTATTCATTTTTTAAATGGGAAGCAAATCAACAACTTTGAGTTCCATTGATATGATTGACAACATAGCCATATCCTGTTGTTATTTAGAGCCCATCTGTTTTCAGATTGTTAAGAACTAAATTAACTGCTTTCTTGTGATTGTGTAAATTCATGTAAGGGGCAAGTTGCTTTTCAGTTTTCCTCAGAGAACTGATTATTTCCACTTTCTTCTTAAAGGTTAAGAATAAATGGGGTGAGGCAAGCATAAAGTCAGAAACAGAGTTCAGTCATTCCTATGTTTGGTATGCTAGGCATCAGGCAGAACGTTATCTACTTGAGAGGGAAAGTCGAGGAGAAGGCATGCTGCTGAAGGGGAAAAAATCAAGTGACCATTGTTTTTTCATGAAAAACTTAGATCTGTAAACTCAATTTGATGAAAATTACTAATATAAATACATTTTGGTTTACTTACTACCATAATATATTCCCCTCAGTGTCTCTATAGCTATTTTAAAAGGCCAGACAAATAAATACTTAGTATATCTGCTATGGATATACCTTACTCAACTATCATAAATTGGTGTTAGCTATACTTGTAAAATTGCAGTCAATAAAAATTATTGCTTCCCCTTTCATTTTAGTTTCAATATAATTGGCTTTTAGAAGAAGGGATAACAATTAATTATACCAGTATTTTAGTTGTGGTAGCATATAGTATAGCAAGATACTGTCACTGAGAAAACTTGATAATATAAGACCAAGGTCTCTGAGTATTATTTCAGAGGTATATGTAATTATATCTTATCTAGAACAAAGACGTTTAATTGTAAAAATGAGCTGTGAACATTGATTCCATCATTTCCTACCTCCCCAAATCTGCAGGTATAGTATACTTAGACAGATACCATCATCATGTGCAATTTAATACTGTGCTTATTTTGCTTAACTCTAATCAATAACTTCTCTTCCTGTTATTTGGCCTTGATGATCACTCTTATCAACGTCATGGTCCACCTGATAGGACAGAATTATCTTTCCTTTTAAAATCAAAATGCCCAACCTTCACATAGAAGAGAACTTTGTATTTAAATAGTGACAGAAAAAATAAATTAGAAAGCAAACCCAAAGCCACATTTTCATTGCAAGAAAAAAAGTGGATAGAAATTGATTATCTGAAAGCCATAAAATCTTGTGACTTGATTTTGCAATGAAATTTTAGCAAGCATGATATTGGCAGTATAACTGTTTTATAAATATATTTATTTTTTATGTATATGGGTGTTTTGCCAGTGTGCATATCTATGTATCACCTGCTGGCCTGGTGCTCATAGAAGCCGAAAATGGGTTTGGATCCTCTGGAACTAGAGTTACAGACAGTTGTGAGCTGCCATGTGCATGCTAGGAATCAAAACTAAGTCCTTGGAAAGAACAGCCAGAGCTCTTAATTACTGAGCCCAATCCCAGCCCTGTTTGTTCTTAATCACTAAGCCATTTTTTTCAGCCCTATACATAAGATTTTACATTTAAGAAATTTTAAAATAATTTTCCTGTTGTGATACATGGAAAGTAATTATATTATTATCTACTTTGGTATGCATCTCAAATTTCTCCCAACAGATTTAAACCGGACAGAATCTCATCATGGAGAAGGGGAAATGGACACAAAAGTACCACTTCTACCCAAGACATTATGCATAATTGAATAATGCTGGGAGAGGGAAAACTCAGCTTTTAAAAAATGCAGTGACACACTTTAGGACAGACTTTATGTTCATTGGCCAATGCAAAATATCGATGTTTGTTTATGTGCTTTGTTTTGTTTTGCTTTTCTTTTTGAGAAGAAGAAAGTACACAAAGTTGAGTGGGTTGGGTTGTATCAGAACCTAGAAATAGTTGGAGGAGGGGGATGAATATAATTAAAATATGTTATATGGAATTAAAAATATTTTCAATGTTATTAGAAATAGTTCAATATATTCTTTGGTTAGCCAGTCACAATTATCTATATGGCACCCTTGCTCTTTTATTTTATTTTTATTTTTTGACTTCTTCTTTGTGATATAGGCAAGACTAGAGGGCTAAATATAATTTGTATAGATGGAGTACTAGGATAGAAACATTAAGGGACTAAGAAGTTGGTTCCTTGGATAAAGTGCTTGTCACACAAACATGGGATCAGATGACTGGATTCTGAGCATCCACAGAATCTCTATGGTTTTGGAGAACTAGCTGTAATCCTAGTAGTTAGTAGGTAGAGACAGTTGATCTCCAGAACAAGCTGATGGCTTAGATTTGCCTTGTCTGTGTGCTGGGATTAGTGTGAGACTCTTCAAGTAAGTAAGGTGAAGAATAATAAAAAGAAGATGAGAAATATTTATATCTGCCCTCTGCACATTAATGTGGACACATGTGTAACTGTTCTCTCCTTTGTGAAGTCCAGAACACCTCACTTATGCCCTTTAATTCTCTCCATCTAGCTTTGGACAGAGGAGGTAGGAAGAACACTCTAGTAGAGTACCTGTTGCTCTGCCAAAAGAAGAGCTTCAGAGATTTACCAGCAACCATAGGGCTGACTCTTTCTAGAAAAGTAAGGGAAATTTCTATAAACCATGAGACTTTTGAGGGATATCAAAATTCAACATCGTCATTGTTATCCACATAGCCTCAGCTCATTGTTCAAGCACCTTAGATTTTCTTATTGTGCTCTTAGCTGTTACATAGCTACTTTGCATAATACTTAGGCACGTTTTGAGTTATGCATCTATATTCATCAAATCTTTATGCCTGTGATTTTGCTTAGACTTTAGCTGCTCATTCCTAAATCTACAGGCTAACCATTTTTGTACATGGTACTCATATAATTTAGTAAAGAGTGGCCAACTATTCCATCTTTATGCAAGATATTGTTCCATCATACATTCAAGTATGATGAATCATCTCAGAATTTTCCATTAACTGCGATACTTTTTACCTAGATCTCTGAAGATAAATCTTTCCCCCTATACCCATCACAGAGCTACGTTAACTTGGTTTTACTCAGCATTCCTAGAACCCCTTGTTGTCATTTGACTTTGCAAGTTGACACCAAGGTAAGACTCAATGCTTAAAAGACACATTGAATGTCATTTTGATCATGGGAATTTTCCTTAGAAAGGGGGCAAATGGAATTTAAAGGAAATAGATCAGAATTTGCTGACATTGAAATCAGGGGAGAGAAGCAGCAACCAACAGAGGGGGATCTCTCACTGAAGGCGCCACACTCTTTGCTGCTGTGACAAGTACACGTGATTATATAAAGAGAATGTACAGAATTGAAGGGTGAGTATCAGTGGTTCCAATAACCAGGTCTTTAATCTGAGCTGACAGAGTTTATTTGTAGTGCAGAAAATTCTCTACCTGTGTAGAACCGATTAATCCATTTAAATATCTATCTATTGAGAAACAATGATAAATACAAATTAAAAAAAACAGGCCCTTCGGGAAAGATAATGTAGTTATAATAACTGAGTGAGAATTATCACACACAGGTCCACATTCCTAGCCTTCATATGTGATCTAGTCAACATTTTTATGGCATTAAACGGAGGCATTGTAAAGATAGTTCTATAGCCACTCAATATCATAATGACAAAGTATAGTCAGTGAAATAACATGACAAAAATTATCAACATTGGAAATAAATGCCTTATTTTAAGGTTATACAATGAGATAGCTCTAAGTAACCAGTGGGAAACCTATTAAAATCAGTGTAAAGTAGATGAGTCCTGTGCTGAATGCTTGTGATGCTAGCCCTTGGGAGCTGAAGTGAGCACTAATCCAAATATTCAGCACATATACATGACAAAACCCTGTTGCACAAAAACTAACACAGAAATATTTAAGTATGATTTAAAAAAATTTTGTATCCATTCAAAATATTATTTAATACATGACTGAAAATTTGAAAAATGATGTGGTTATGTTTCTCACACTCACTGAAAGACTTCAACATAACTATTCAGTGTTTTTATTAAAATACATTGAATGATCTTGGAGAATCAAAGTTTTATTTCTGTGACTACTTTTATAACTTGACAAAACTACCTTAAAATTAATATGAAAGCTAAATACATGCAACATTTCAAATAAAATGTTATCTGTGGAGCTTCATACTCTTGATATTGGCTTATTGCATAGTCACAGTAACTCAAAATGATAATCTTATTGCTAATATAGATGCATAGGCTGAAGGATGAACATAGATCATCAAAAACTGAAACTAGTCTTTAGATGTGTCGTGTATTTTGGTTTTGTTAATGTTGATGACATTCAAAGTCAGTGAGGAAATTTAACATCAATAAATCATACTGTGAAAAACTTTACTGAGTTAAAAACAATTATCAATCAAATGTTAATAAGCATGTTTATATTACTACCTCAGTAAGAACATAATTAATAGCCCTATTCAAGGAGTATACTACTGTTGGCATAATTCTAAGGGTGGTTCTCAGGCCTTGAAGACCTAAAATATGGGGTTACTTTGGTCATCCAATTTGAAGAAGGTCATGGTGCAAATAACCATAACGCCAATTTATGGGACTATGAGTCTTCATGGTGCTGTTTGTGGGAATCCTGGAGTCATAGATGGCTGGGCAATTAGATCACTCGGGGTTTTATAGGAAGAGGAAGAAATGTTGGAGTTTCTTTCAAGGGCATTTGGCTTCAAGCAAAGTTTCTTAAATGGAACTGAGTTATGTGCTTTCATATGGTGTAAAGAATTTTTCTCAGTGGTCACACAGAGGATACAAACGCCTATTCCTCCCCATGTGACTGCATTAAAATATTTTATTGTTAGTTTTGAGTGTGGAGGTTTCTGTTTGATTTTTCTGGCTTAGACGCTCCCAGTATCCCAGACTAGTTTCTTCCTTCTTATGTCTGGCAAGTGCTGATTAAAGACATATGGCATCATACCTGACACATTTTAAAATTATAGAATTGAGTTTTACTGATAATATGTTACTATTTCAAAAGTATTTTTTATTTAAAATTAAGCTTCATGGTAGGAATGAATGATATAAAGTATTGGAGAAAAAAGCATATTTTCATTTAATTAAATATGTTTTCTTAAATGTGTTTTTTATCTAAGTTTACATCAGTTAAACCACTGAAGAAAGTTAAAAGCTAAATTCTCCTTTCCGTACTTTTCATCCTGAGGGACAAAAATCCAGACTTTGATCAGGAATTCAGAGTACATTATTTGAATATAATGAAAAGGACATTTTGTACATAAGAGCAACAAAAAATCAATTTACATATATCATCGAAGAAATGATGTCTACATATTTTTATTGAAAGATGCTGAAATACATTTAATAGGAAACTTCAAACTGTACAGTGAGATAAGACGCTTCGCTCTATTTTCTCATGAATAGTCACAAAATTTTCAGTTCTAATTCAGCGTAACAAGAACTTTCTATGTACTATGGTAATACTATGTACCTCCTCCTATTGCTGGTGTTTTATACATGTTGGTAATGGCTACAATTAATGCTACATTTTAATAACATAAAATGTTATCTCGTGACAGTTTTAGTATTCAAAACAGGTATGTTCTAGGACTTACTTCTGTAATATCTCTAGCTATGATAAATACACACAAACACATATACACAGTGAACTTGTGAACATGCTGTAATGAAAATTTCATAATAAAAATAAATCTAATTGTTTTCATTGTTAATGACCACCATTTTTTTTCTTTTTTGCCTTTTTCTTTTTTCATGGATAATGATAGTGTCAGTTATAACACTTGAAACTATGAAAATAATGGCTAGGTAATTACTTGCTTTCCCTGCATGCTCATGTCATTATAAATTAGTGAATTCTATCTCAAACTGTCAGCATCCAGTTCTATTGATCTCTTATTCAGTTTCTGAAAGCAAAAAGTCGTAGCGATGTTCAGTTAATGCTAGTGGCCACAAGCAGGCTGCCTACAGGTCTGTTTTTATAAAGAAAAAATTCAATTAGTGAAAGCCATGGGCATCTACTTTCAAAAGGAAAAAAAATAAAGTGCTTCTTAAATTCTTTGTTTCTTTTCAACTACATCATGTGCTTCATAAACGGGAGTTATAATGTGACTGCTTAGACACCTTCTACAAAAATAATCTTTTTTTCTAGCATGTAAGATTGAAGATCTGCAATGTTTTTTTCCAAATAATAGTTCAAGTACAAAGTGTTAAACCTATCTTGTGTGTCGAAGAGGCTTTCTAAATTGAAATTAACTATGAAATGTAAAAGCAAACCCCTCATTGCATTCATTTTAAAAATAGGTAATACCAGTATTTCATAGCTTGGCATTGGGTAATGTGTGCTTTCTGATCTTTTTCTTACCAACATTTTGTGAAACCACTGAAGTGTTTAGAAATAGCATTGATACAAACCCTCTTATTTAAGAACTTTTCTGTTTCTTTTTCCAGTTAGAAGTTTCCCAGCTTAGGGGCTGTATCTTTTCAAAATTCTGTCATGAACTTCTATATACTCCTTAAATTTTTGTTATTTCCAATTAAGCTCTTTTCTCCTGACACACTCAGCCTTCTAACCTTCTCCATTCCTTTGTGTCAGAAGTGGGATCTACAGAGACAGTTTCTACTCAGTGGCCAGGGTGGGTTGGGATGCAGGTAGGCATTGTTCACTATTCTTACTGTCTTCCCTTCCTATCTCTGCAGACTTGCAGAAGTCTGCTTACAGGAACCCCTCCCCCACCCACTTCTACTCACCTAGGACTCTTGGTGGGAACCCAGGGTCCCAGTAGATCTTTTCAGCCACCAGCGGCCTCAACCTTTCCTATTAGCCCATTAGCTAGAAACTCACAAAAGAACTCTGTACCAGGGGCCCTACAGCTGCTGTTAAAGAGCAACAGCAACCTAAGAATGGAACACCCACTCAAAATACTGGGCATCGTCTCAAACATAATAACAGAATATATCTAAATCCAAGCCCCAAAGTAAAACGAACTGCTTACTATTTTTCTGTAGTGCAATAATGGTTTTCCTCGCTGACACAGTAAGTCAGATTAAGCAGAGTTGAAACAAATAAAAGGATAGGTCTATTTGGAGCAAAGCAACTCCTTGGTGAGTTCTCCAGTCCCAAGGATTGAGGCAGGAGAAGTAGAAGAAGTCACATGACCTAACTAAAACAAGAAGCTTAAATACCCTGAAGGGGCGAGGTCCTCCAAAAGTTACCTGTGTGCCCAAGTATGGTATGCTTTAGGTGGAGACCTGGACCGGTGGCAACTTCTGAGGAGGAGCCACTGAAACCACCAAGAATGGGAAAGTGGGCTTTGGTGCTTTTTCATTGTTGAAGGTTTTCTGATAGTGCAGGGTTTGGAGAGAGAAAAATGGGGCTTTCTAGATCAAGCGGGAGTGAGCTGGAGATTCCAATCAATCACTGCTCTAAGACAATATGACTTCTTCAGAAGCCAGATAATCGTTATAATGAGCTCAGAAGAATACAATGTAGTGGATGTGCAAGAGAATACCTTCAAAATAGCAACTGTGCATATATACATTTTTTTTTAAGGGTTTAGGTAAAGCCCTTAATTAGTCTGTGGAAACACAAATAGTTGAATAAGACATTGAAAACATTTTAAGAGGAATTGAAATAGAATCACGAAATGAACCTGAAACTGAAATAGAACAGGAAAGTGAAAGCTTACAATGTCCAAACAAACCCTCAGAAGTAATATTCATCAGCTCATTACATGGCATAGGAAAGAGAATTTCATGTTTTGAAGATAATACAGAAGAAATGGATAGTTCAGTCAAAAATGTTAATTATAGAAATCCCAATCATAAACCATTCAAGAAATCTGGGACATGACAAAAAAAAGACCAAACCTACAAATAATAAAAATGAAAGGAGACATCCAGGTCAGAAGAACATAAAACATCTTTAACAAACTCATAATACAATTTTCCCAACCTAAATAAGATACCCACACAGAACACTTAAAAGACAGGACCAACAAAAGTATTTCCTCATGACATATAATAATCAAAATATTAAATGTATAGAACAAAGTAAGGATATTAAACACTTCGGGGGAAAAGGGCCAAGTCACATGTAAAAGCAGACTCAGTCTGAAATCCAGAAGCTCACGGACAGATGTTCTATGAATTCCAAATAGAGATGCCAGCCCCAAATACCGTACCCAGCACAACTTTTAATTATAATTTATAGCCAAAGAAAAAAATTCCACAATAAAACCAAATTTAATCAATTTGTGTCTACAAGTACAGTTACACAGAAGGTAGAAGAGGTTTGAAGAGATAAATCATATCCACAAATATACAAAAAATAAATAATCTCAAAAGATTAAATCTAATAAGGGAGAGATAGATACAAAATAAAAGGATTCAATATACACTGCTCATTGATACCTCTCAATATAATAAACCAAATCCTCACTGATACCTCTCAATATAATGAACCAAATCCTCACTGATACCTCTCAATATAATAAAGCAAATCCTCACTGATACCTCTCAATATAAATGTTTATAAGACACAGACTTGCAGATTGGATTGGAAAACAGAATCAACTTTTCACATTCAACATTAATGATAAGATCTCACCTAAGCGTTAAAGGATGAAAATGAACCCAAGAACAAAGCAGGTGTAGAAACTTTAATATCAGACAAAATAGTCTTCAAAGAGACAGTAATATCCCCAAAGTGTGCCAAAGTATGCTGGACAGTCTTTATGGTCAAATTAAAATTGCCTAGGGTTACCTAGGAAAAAGGAACCTACACTTAAGAACTGTCTTGAACAGACTTACCTATGGACAAGCTTGTCGGGAATTATTGATGTTTGATGTGGTTGGAACCAGTTCACTGTGGCTTGAATCATCCCTAGACAAGTTTTCCTTGACTGTGTTAGAAACTTATCTAAGTTTTAGCCAGAGAGCTTGCCAATAAGCAATGTTCTCCCATGGTTTCTATTTGAGTGTCTCCTGACTTGCTTCAGTAATAGACTGATTTGGCAGTGTAAGCTGAAATAAACTCTTCCTTAAGTGTCTTTTGGTATATATGTCACAAGTAAATGAAATGAAACAAGGAAAAAAGGCATTAGGAAAATATTGGCATCACCTGAAAATCAGAAGAAAGGATATTTCTGAAAGCATTTTAAGTTATGGTTTTAAACATAGACTATCACAGCAATAGATAACCTTTGTATGTTGATGAGCATATTGTGGATTTTGACCACCCTGCTATTAAAGACCAGTAAATGCCAGTTTTGTAAAGGAAGACATAATTTGTGTTCTATATAAGATGTTGCAATAAATTCTATCATCTATAGGATCCAAAGAACAATTTTCTTTCTCAGCATGTGGATGAGAATGCTCTGGTACCTTAACAGTCTCATATGGCTTCAAGGATCCTAAGGAAATAAGCAGTGAATTTCCATAAAGTATGATTAGAGAGTGGATAGTTTATTTTGTTCCTACATGTCTGAGAAAATTTGCAGCAGTTAGATCTTAATAACAGTTATAAAAATATATTAGTAAAATTTTATAAGTAATGGATAATAAACAGGACAATTTTCCAATTTTTTAGAATTTTATGATGTTAAAGTAATGTTCATTAGTAACTCTATTTAACTGTTTATGATTTAAACTTATCCCTGAAGATTAATCGTTCTGTATTACTTAAAATTCAAATTAGCTTTATTCTAAGCTTTATTTTATTTAAACCATAAATCACCTGTAAAAATTCAGTATTCCTACTATGAGTCAATCATAAATTAGCAGCACTTATAGAATTTATTGGTGCGCAATTTTTGTATGGCATGATGACAGAGGACAATGTCAATTCAGTCTTTATAGAAAAATAAAGAACGTTTCAGTTCTTCCTCGCTTCTGTTCTATATCTCACCTCTGCTGTCACTTGCACAGATAAAAACACATTTTCACAAGTGGTATCACAGAACCCACAGAAGATGTAGAAAATAAAATTCTTTTATGACTAAAATTAGTGATTTCAAGGGTAAAGTGGTTAACTATTAGTTTCCTTCACATGACTCTGTACATGAGAAAAGATGCGATTGAAGGGTAAGAATATTCTGTAGAAACAAAATGAGCTCTATGAATCATACGGTGTTAAAAAACAAAACACAAGAAATCATGGGGAAAACAAGAAAACAAACCACTCAAAACAGTGTTTTTCTTCATTTCTCAGAAAACCATAAAGCAGAAGCTATCTTCAGAAATCTCTTATTGTAGAAATAAACAATGACAATGAAGAAGAAGATAAGGAACAATCACAATTGAGCATCCCTAGGGATGCTTTGCTTCAGAGACACAATTACAAGTAATCTATACACCCTACTATCTACCAATATTCTAGAATGATTTGATGTACCTTATATAGGTTAGGCTTTGATTAGAATTTATACTTTATCCTCTCCTAGATACTACCTCATAGTAATTCCTACTGTACATAGTCTTAGTTTAGAACCTTCTTAGTTAGACAAAAGGGGGAGATGTTGTGGGATTCAGGTGTCAGGTGATAAAGTCAAAAGACACTTATCCAGGGTCCCGGGCTCCTGAAGGGGGCGGGGAAAGCCCATTGAAAAGGGGCTTCTGGAACACGAGGCACTCTCTTCCTGGTTCCTGGCTGTTGGAGAGAGGATCGGAATCCATCGTCCGTCCATCACTCGTCCACCGTTCCAGACTCCAGTCCCTGTTCAGGTGCTACTGTAATCTGTTACCTGTACCGTGAGTGTTGGTTTATATTTTAATAAATATCTATCTGGTATTAGTGCCTTCTAAGTAAACTCCGCCTACACGTCTAGAAATAAAAATACAAGAAAAATGAACAATAAATCATTGTGACCCTCCTAAAAGTAACAAAACTTGTAGAAACTGACTCTAAAATTTCAAAGTCAATTAAATTTCAAAATTTAACTTTTTAAATTGTTAATAAGTGAAAAGGGTATATAACTACTAAATTAACTAAGAAAATGAATACAGGTCATGATAATTCAATAAAAATAAAGATATTTTTCTCTTTAAAATAAACTGTTAATTCTCTGACAATTTTATATAATAATATATTTTGGTCATATTCTTCTCCTTTTTTCTCTGTTTCCTTCTTTCAGATCTAACACATCTCTCCACTCAACCAAGCTTTATGTCATCCTTTAAAATATAACCTACAGGCTCCAATTTATGCTGCCCGTATGCTCCTGGATATGAGGCTATTCCCTGTACATACAAGAAGCCATACTCTCAAAGAAAACTAGCTCTCCTTTCCATAAATGTCATTGGCTTTTCATAGCTTTTAGAGGACTAGGGGCGCAGAAAACTCTTTGTACTTCATTCTAGCATGTGTATTGGCTTGTTCTTGTATGGACAGATCTTGTATAAGCAACTACAGCTGCTTTG
This sequence comes from Phyllotis vaccarum, assembly GCA_033318265.1. Lineage (NCBI taxonomy): Eukaryota > Metazoa > Chordata > Mammalia > Rodentia > Cricetidae > Phyllotis > Phyllotis vaccarum. The sequence continues at coordinate 39,275,517 of JARWLC010000002.1, read as the reverse complement.
ATTCTATCACTGCCATGGTCCTGTCTTGTTCAGAGGCTGGTTTTACTCTTGACTTCTATTATCTCTAGCTCTTACAGGAGTTCTTTTCTCTCTTCCATAATGGTTGCTGAGCCTTGGCTAGGGACGTAATGTAGTTGTCTTTTTCATGGCTTCCCATTCCTCAGACAGTCTCTGTCCTATGAGTAGTTGGAAGTTTTGTGTTTATCATCACCGACTAAACAAACAAATGTCCCCGAAAAGGTCACAGAGCAGCATTAATCTACATGTAGAGAGATAAGAATTTAGAACACATTTCTTTACTATATCCTTGTAACAAATAGTTGTAGTAGGATCAGTCCTGAATATTGTGAGCTTCCTAATCAAGGGTTCTTTATCAAATATACTGTATCAAGCCTGTGTTTTGTTGGTTTTTTAACTTGGAATAGGCCTTAAATATAGAAAATCAGTTGCTTGTCTCCATAACATTTATGCCCTCATCACACCCATAGACATATCTTCCCATTCATGCCATTATTGAAATTTAACAATTTCAGAGTAAAGTAACACTATTGATGACTCCTACCCTATCAACTTGCAGGTTTTCAATTATTCTTAAAACCAATAGGTATTAAGCTTTCTGATTATTAGCAACTTGATTTCTCTAGATCATATGAGCAAACGTGTGATGCTTTCACCAACATGATCTTGCCATCAAGTTTTGATAGATAAGCAAAATCAATGGCAATAGTCTGTATTTTGAGAGAGTATTCAGGACACCTTTATCTAATAACTCATTCCATATGCTATTTTCAAACTGCCTAATTGGTAATTATCACTCCTCCACGTCTCTGTCCTACCTTTCATTCTTGTCCCCACTTAAGTAATCTTCTCAATATCGCAAGTGTTAAATTGTATATGACCCACTTCAGATCTTTCATCCCTCTTCTTTTCAGTTTCCTAAATGTTAAAAAGAATCAATTACAAACTGTGGAAGTTAAAGTTCAATAAGTCAAATTAAACACTCAAATGAAAGCCCCAAAATAGGATAAATGAAGCAGAATGATGAATATCAGGATAGAGTCAAGTTAGATTATCAAATTCAAGTAGTTAAAAAAAACTGTAAAGAAGCTATGAGAAGAGTACACAACACCCAACATATGTCTAAAAGACAAAGTTTTTGAATAATGGGCATAAAAATGAGTCAGCCTACTATTTAAAAGCCTAGAAAACATATTTAGTGAAATGATAGTACTGACCTCAACCAAACTTTTATAATAGTATCAATGTAGAGAAGGTATTTAATGCTCTAAATAGAAATAATTAAGAAATAACTTCTGTATTTAGTGTAAACAACAAAAATATACAAAAGTATAAAATATAAAAATAAAAACTGAAATTGCCAAAGAGAACACTGAAGTATCTTTTAAAGGCACATGTCATCAGTGTTTTCAGAAGAATCGATAAGAGCCAAGAGTATATGCAATAATATATTTCAGGGTCTTAAAGAAAATACATCCAATAAATATTGGATTTTACTTCAGTAATGAAAGAAAAATTAAAACTTCCTAAACAATCATAATTGAAAATTTCATGATCATTAAACCAGAATTACTAACATTACTTATAGGCATGCTGCACATGAAAGAGTGAGCAAACCATGCAGAACCAATTGATCAGAGAAAATAATATACATCATTAGAACAGCAAATGGACAAATGACATATAGGAAAGAATCAAATAGAATCAGCAAGTCATACAGATAAAAAAGCATTAATTATAAAACACATATGAAAAATGTGATAGCAGCTAATATATACCTTTAAATAACAACCTTTGATTTAAATAGCCTTAATTTTTAATTTTATGGTTAATAACTAGCAGCTTGAATTAAAATTAATTATAACTATTTGCTGTCTGCAAGAAACTCACTACACCAAGAAAGTCATAATGAGACAGAAAATGAAAAACTGGGAAATGATCTTCTAACAAAATGGAATCTATAAGCAAACAAGGGTGCTACAACCATAAGCATCAAAGTGGATAGTAAAATAGAATTTATCAGAAAATAAAAAATTCCTATAAGTCAATAAAGGCAACACTCCATCAAGATACAATTATAAATATACATGCATTAAATGCCAAAGTGTAAAATTTTAGAAAGCAACTGATTTGGGATATCTCTTTGTATGCTGTGAATTATCATTGGATAATAAAGGAACTATTTTGGTCTATGGCAAGGCATCTTAGCAGTAGGCCAGAAATCGGAGCATAAAGAGGAAGGAGGGTGGAGTCAGACAAAGACCAGCAGAAGAAGAGGAAAGAAGACCAGAATGCTTCTCTGAAAAAAGGTACCAAGCCATGTGGTTGAAGAAGATAACAATAATAGGTTGAGTCAAGTTTCAAGAGCTAGCTAGCAATATACCTAAGCCATAATAAAAAGTTCTACATACATGGAACCAAAACCAGCTTTCGAATTGGACTCTCATGCCCTTTTGTGCAGCATACTTGCACCCACACCACCCTGGCCATCTCTACTGTTTACCTAAGCAAGGTGAAGGACTTGTTCTCCCAGGTGCTATAGATGGTGAGAGACAGGAACAGATTTCCCACAACAATGCCCCCACCCCCAGGAAAGCTATTCTGTCTGCAACATTTGTCAGGGGGCAAGAAGGGCTCTTTTCCTCACCCAAACTTCCACATGACAAATGAAGGAGAGAATTAGCAATCCTGTTCTTACAACCTCAGAGCCAGCTTTGTGCCCCTGCCAACAGGGTCAGCTCTATTGTGTTGCCCAGGTAAGATGAAGGGCCTGCTCTACCAAATACTGAAGTTGATGAGATGCAGGGGCAGTTTTTTCTAGTGCTGTAGCCACTGAGGTGTGCAGTCAATCCTGTGTAGTCCTATCTTCATTCAGTGGTAACAAGAGCCATGAACATCAACACAGACCAAGGATGCAGCAAGGACTTAGACCTAGACATGGCCTAGCCTTACCTTGGTCCCTTGAGACACTGTTACCCCAGGTAGCAGTCCATATCACTCAGATAGTGTATGAACCCATCAGTGGCTTGGCTTTTAAACACCAACATGGCCACAGGTGGCAGCCCAGAGCTTGGATACATCCATGTGGCCTTTGGTGGCAACAATGAACATGGATATTGACACAGACCCTGGCTTTGGCTGAGCCATAGACCCAAAAATGGCACCTGGCTCCAATTTGAATCTGGACATCACAACAACTTCAGATATCTGCACAGGACATCCTGATCTGTATGGCCCCAGTGGCAGCTTGACCTATATAGACCAATATGGACTGGGCAGTGGTGATGCTTGTCTTTAATCCCAACCCTTGGAAGGAAGACAGGCAAATCTCTGCGAGTTAGACAACAGACTGTTCTATTCCAGGAGAGACTCCTAAGAAACAGAGAAATATGGTCTAGAAAAACAAACAAACAGAAAAACAAAGACCAATATGTCCTCAAATTTTGGCCCAGGATAAGATCATTGCCTTGGCCTTTGATAGTAGCCATGGATATCAACATACAGCCTGAATAGAGCAAGGCCTCAAACCCAGACATGGCCCTCAGAAGCAGACCAGGCATAGTCAATATTGTTCTCAATGGGTAAAAATCTGAGAACATTTTTTTTTTCAAGTTTAGGAATGAACAACAATGTTCAGCATCATAATTCTATTTAATATAGAACTTGAAATTTTAGTGAGGCCAATAAAAATACAAATAAGTAAAAGAACTACTAATAAAAAGGTGGATAGTATGATTCTATACTTAAGGTCTTTGAGAGTCTCCACTGAATGACTTTTTCTTACAAAAACTTAGAAAGTTATCACAGCATAGAAATAAGGAATCAAAAGCAGCAAAACAAAAGCTTACTCGCAATAGCCTAACCCAAAACTAAATAACCTATAAACAAAGGTAACCAAGAAGACAAAATATTTTTATAATAAAAAATATAAAAGGGATTAAATATATTGAAATGTATATGTTCATACTCAAAATTAAAATGTACTCTTGTATGAGGATCATCAATGTTACAATGGCCATACATTTAAAATTCCCAGGGTATTTTTTTACCCAACAACAACAAAAAAAACATTCTTACAATTCATGTGGAAGTACAAAGGTCACAGACTAACATACATTGTCCCATAATGAAATAACAGTGTTAAAGCTTTTATAGTGCCTAACTTTAAAACCTATTACAGAGTTAAGAGGAACAAAGCCAGAGTGAAATTGGCATAAAAACAGATGTGGTGATCAATAAATACAAATCATAAAATAAACCCATGGAGCTACAGTAAATTTATTTTCAACAAATGTGCAAAAAATAATCTATTGGGCAACAGAAAACCTGCTTTTAATCAGTGATGCTATAAACATGGACTATCTTCAGGCAGGTCATCATAACTAATATTTAGTCTCATCTGTTAGTAATTAAGCACAGTGGCAAAAGTGCCTGTTGCTGAGCTTGAATTCTATTCCAAGAACCCCCGTGTTGGGAAGAGACAATTGGCTTCCATCACTTGTCCTCTGAATCCACACTCGATGCAGTACTATGCATGCCCACTCACACTGAGAAAATAAATATATTAAAAGATATGTTATGTGAGATAAAGAAAAGGTAGACATATTTATTAAACCAGTCCTGGATATATAATAGTAGAATACAAGTTCAGTATGCCTAAGAGACACTTTAATATCTGTGTTATTATAGTAGAATTCCCATCAGACTAACTAGAAATCAGCCTGGATACATGTCTAAAGAAATGTGGTGTGTACATACATTCAGTCCATTATTTAGCCATAAAGAAGAGTAATCCAGATGTAGAAAATCAAGTATTATGTATTTCCTCTCATCTGGGGAAAATACAACTAAATTAAAACAAAACCTCCTAAATGACAACAAAGGAGTTCAGAATGAATTATAGAAAGTATTTAAAAGCAAAGTGGGAACTAGGGAAAGAAAATGAGAGAAGACGGTGGAGGTGGTAGATATAATCAAACCCCAATAGAATGTAAATAATTCAATTATTTCATTTGAGTATCTAACCTAAAGACCTTGTATCTGATTTTAGCATCTTTAAAATGCCAATGTACGCTTCTAAGTGAAGATGTGAAAGCGAAGGTAGTGGTAACAGTCTATCAATGTGTTTTGGGATAAACTTCATAACTCCACATGCAACACTTGCTATTTGTAAAGATTATTTCCATAGAGTTTCACATCATCGGTGATTGACAGACTGCTCAGTGTAGGCATCTTTGGAAAAGTTTGATGTTGGCTCAACAAATTAGAGACCTGGAGTCATAGATGTGTGACAGATGTAGACAGTAAAGATGGCTATGTAGAGATTGATAAACAGAAATTTAGATTAAGTCTAAGGTTTAAAATGTAATATATTTAAGGCAGGTATCCTAGAAATTGCATCATAAAAGCTGTATGTCAGCAATTCTGGATTTACTGGGACTAAGAAAAGGAACTAACTACAAGCCAGCCCTTGGTGGGCTTGGTCTCAAGCCAGTAGCTCTGTTTATTTTTTAAACCATGAAATGTACTTGGCCTTCTTCAGTTACCGAGAAAAGAATCAGAAAGGAAAACTCAGTTGGCACAGACTAGCTTCATTTAGAAAACACAAATTATTATTTTGCCAAAACCCTGTCCTATTTGAGTTTGTTATGAAATCAGATGAAGGGGTTAGAATTTTCAGCACAAGTCAAGTTCAATGCAACTCACTTTTATATGTTGCATAAATGTGAATGTTGCATAAATGTGAAGTTTTCAACTTTGGAGGGTATAATATGCCTTGCAAAACCCAGGACTGGGGCAAACACTGTTTATAACACATACACACAAAAATGAAGTTATTCATTTCAACAGACTCATCATTTATGTATATTCCTTCTCAAGATTTAGTCAGAACAAGGCTGAAAGCTTGAATCCATAAACTGAAACCCAAAACATTTTGTTAAAATTAGAAAGATTCTTAGACTTAACACTAGGGAAGAACTGGAGGAGGGGAATGCAGGATCAGAATATAATATATGAAAAAATTTTAAATAAAAAATAAACAAAAAAAGAAACCCCTTAAGTATCTGGGTGGGATGGCACATGACTTTACCCAGTGTCTGGGATACAGGGGCAGAGTTAGAAGCCAGTCTGGTCTGTATTGTGAGTTCCCGGTCATCCAGGATAGCACAATGAGTGTATGTCTTATCAACAACAAAACTATTACATAAATTCTTATTCATCCTTTATATGCTTTATGTCTTGGTTTGTTTTTATTGTCAATGTATTACAATAAATCTCAACTGAATTTTCTTCCATCATCTTTGAAGCTCTTCCATCATCTTCCATATCTGTGAGAAAATATCATAATTAATGACTGTTGTAGTAGGGTTTAGAATACACTGGAAAACTCCATTCCAACATAGGTAGAAAACTTGTATCATAAAGCAAACGAAGCATGAGCCAGAGAGCTAGCTACCGAGTGAGTAAATAAGCAACATTTATCCATGGTAGCTTCTGGTTCAGTTCCTGCTTGAGTTCTTATTCTGGTGCCAATGATGGATTGCTATTTGCAAGTATGTACCAAAGACTTCTTTTCTACCAAAGTGACTTCTGGTTATAGAGTTTACCACTACAACAGGAACACAAAGTAGGATGTTGTATTTGTACTAGTAAATAATTTCTAAGAAATTTTAGACACATAGTTAACAAGAATGCTCAAGTACTTTTTAAAGTATTTTAAATATATTAATCAATTTTTTCTGACAATACATATTTTTATTATCTAATAAACAGCCAAAGGAAAACAATTCTTGTGTACCTGTTACTTGTCTGTTGCTGTGAAAGAACATGGCCAAGGAAACTTTTATGAGGGGGAATTTATCTGGGCTTGTAGTTCTCAAGAGTTGAAGTCCATATTTCAGAAAAACAGGCATGTTGACAGGAGCAGGAAATGGATGGAACACATTTAGGATCATGAGCACAAAGCAGAGGATTCAAACTGAGAAGTAACAATGCTTTGAGAGTTTAACACTCACCCCCAATAACATATTTCCTCCAGCAAAACAATACTTCCTCTAACTACCTGAATTGCTTCAGCAGGGAGGGACCAAATATTTAAGTAAATGAACCTGAAGGACGTTATCTTGTAAACCATCACACAATATTTTAGAGCTTCCTTTTACAAGCTCAAAATGCAAGGTATGTTTTTCATTCATTGGCTTATTCAATTCTTGATAAGAGCATTGGAAATTAAACAGCCTCATATTATAGTGATGAGAACTATAGAAGATTAGACAATTTTTTCTATTTAACAATAGAATGAAAATGTAGTAGGCATAAGTGTACTATTACCACAGAAGTTGACCTGGTTTTATACTTTGAGAAGTGGTTACCTGAAGATTGCAGATTTGTATTACTTGATTCCTTGGATCACCCCTGCCAATGCCTTTCTTTTCTAGTTATTAATATGTTTAATAATTAAAGCTGCTTAAAATGTATTTTCTTCTCAGTATTTTTTTAAATTTTGACATAAAAAGTTAATTGAGAATTATTGAGCTAAGTTTGTGGCCCAATATATATGTAGACTAACATGGATACATTTATTCTATGCATGATTAGAAAGAAGTAACAAAAACACAGGCAGTAGATAACCCTACACCAGAAAATCCCAAAGAAGAGAAACACAAACACACCACCACCAAGAATAACAGGAATTAACAGTCACTGCTCATTAATATGTCTTAATACCAATGGACTCTATTCCAGTATAGAAGACATACGCTAACAGAATGGATAGGAAAGCAGGATCTGTCCTGATGCATACAAGAAACACACCTAAATTTCAATGAGTGTCACTACCTCAGAGAAAGGGGTTGGGGAAAGACTTTCCAATCAAATGGACTTAAGAGGCAAGCTGGTGTTGCTATTCTGATATCTAACACAATAGACTTCAAACTAAAATTAATCAAAATAGATCAAGAAGAACATTAAATATTCATCACAGGAATAATTAATCAAAATGAAGTCTCAATTCAGAACATTTATGCCCCAAATACAAAGGCATCCACATATATAAAAGAAACATTAATAAAGCTTAAATCATATCAAACACCACACACTAATAGTGGGAGGCTTGAACACCACAATTTCACCAATGGGATGGAACTAACAGAAGTTATGACACAAATGGACTTAATAGACAATTATAGGACATTCCACCCAAACACACATATACAAATATACCCTTTTCTCAGAAACCCATGAAACCTTCTCTGAAGCTGATCACATACTTGGTCACAGAACAGATTTCAACAGTTAAAAAAAAAAAAAAAACTAAAATAACCCCATGTATCTTATGGAATCACCAGGGTCTAAAGCTGGAATTCAACAACATACATCACAGAAAGCCTAAAATCTCATAGAAATGGAAAAATGCTCAACTGAAGCATGGCTGGATCAAGAAAGAAGGAAGGAAGGAAGGAAGGAAGGAAGGAAGGAAGGAAGGAAGGAGGAAGGAAGGAAGGAAAGAAAGAAAGAAAGAAAGAAAGAAAGAAAGAAAGAAAGGTAAATAAATTAAAGACTTCCAAGAATTAAATGAAAATGAATGTATAACGTACCCAAAGTTATGGGACAATATGAAAGCAGTGCTAAGAGGAAAGTTCATAGCACTAAATGCCTGTATAACAAAGTTAGAAAAAGCTCACACTATTGAATTAACAGCACATCTGAAAGCTCTGGAACAAAAGAAGCAAACTTGCCCATGAGGAATAGACACTAAGAAATAAATTAAAATTCAATAAAATAGAAACAAAGAGAATAATACAGAGAATGGATAAAACTAAGAGGGTTTTTTTTTTTTTTTGAGAAAAATCAACAAGATAGACAAATCATTATTGAAACTAACCAAAAGGCAGAGAAAGAATATCCAAATTAACAAAATCGGGAATGGAGAGTGATATATAACAACAGCCAATGAGGAAATCCAGAGACTCATCAGGTTATACTTAAAAACCCTGAACTTCAAAAAATTAGAAAATCAAAAGGAATGGACAATTTTCTGGATAGAAACCATATGCCAAAATTAAATCAAGACAAGATAGACAATTTAAATAGAACCATAGCCACAAAAAAAAAAAAAAAAAATAGAAGCAATCATTGAAAGTCTCCTCCAAGTCTCCCCCTGAACAAAAAAAAAAAAAAGCCCCATAGCAGATGGTTTTAGCACAGAATTCTACAAGAATTTCAAAGAAGAGCTAATACTAATACTCCTCAAATTGTTCCACACAATAAAAACAAAAGGAACATTGCCAAACTCTTATTATGAGGCTATAGTTACCCTATACCCAAAGCACACAAATATGCAATAAAGAAAGATAATTACAGACCAGCCTCCTTCATGACTATTGATGCAAAAACAGTCAATAAAATACTGGCAAACTAAATTCAAGAACACATGAAGAAAATCAACTACCATGATCAAGTAGGTTTTAACCCAGATGCAGGGATGATTGAATATAAGAAAATATGTCAATGAAATCCACGATATAAACCAACTGAGTTGACAATCTTTTTACAACCTTCAACACCCCTTTATAATAAAGGTCCTGGAGAGATAAGGAAGACAAGGATCATACCTAAACATAATAACAGCCATTTATAGCTAGACATTTAAGTTAAATGGAGAGAGAAACTCAAATGGATCCCACTAAAATTAAGAAGATAAGGCTGCCCACCCTCCCCATATCTATTCAATATAGTAATTGAAATCCTAGCTAGATCAATAAGACAGTAAGAGTAGATTAAGGAAATACAAATTGGAAAAGAAGAAGTCAAACTTTCGCTGCTTTCACATGATATGATAATAGATATATACATAACTCCAAGAATTCTACTAGTAAACTCCTACAGCTGATAAACACCTTCAGTATTGTGGCAGGATACAAGATTAACTATAAAAAATCAATATCCCTCCTATATACAAATGACAAAGTGGCCAAGAAAGAAATCAGAGAAAAATCACCCTTACAATAGCCACAAATAATATATAATACCTTGGGGTACCTGACCAAGCAAGTGAAAGACCTGTTTGATAAAAACTTTAAGTCTTTGAAAAGAAAATAAAAAATATACCAGAAAATAGAAAAAGGTCTTTTATGCTCTTTAATAGATAGTATTAATACAAGTAAAAATGGCAATTTTACTAAAGCAATCTACAGATTTAATGCAATCCCCATCAACATCCCAACACAATTCATCACAGACCTTGAAAAATTTCAGCTTCATATGGAAAACAAAACAAACAAACAAACAAACAAAAACAGGATTGCCAAAACAATCCTGTTCAATAAAAGAACTTCTCTAGGCATCACCATCCATGACTTCAAGCTCTACTATAGAGCTATAGTAATTAAAACAGCTTAGCTTTATAGTAGTTAAAACAGATTTAATTGGCATTAAAAACCAATCTGTGAACAAACTGATTCAAATTGAAGACTGTAAAATAAATCCACACATCTATGAACACCTTTTTTTTGGCAAAAAAACTGTACAATTGAAAAAAGAAAGCATCTTTAAGAAATGGTTCTGGCATAACTGGATATTAACATGTAGAAAACTGAAGATAGACCTCTATCACATGTACAAAACTTAAAACCTAATGGATCAAAGACCTCAACATAAATCCAGTTATATTTACATTAATAGCAATCATGCATAAATGGGACCTCCTGAAACTAAGAACCTTCTGTAGGCAAAGGGCATGGAAGATAAGATATAATGGCAGCCCACAGAATGAGAAAATATATTTACCAACTTCACATCTGACAGAGGGCTGATCTCCAAAATATATAAAGAACTCTAGAAAGTAGACATTAAAAAAAAATCCAATTAAAACTGGGGTACAAAGCTAAGCAAAAAATTCTCAACAAAAGAATCTCAAATGGCTGAAAGACATTTAAGTAAGTCCCAACATCCTTACCCATCAGGGAAATACAAATTAAATAGACTCTGAGATACCATCTTACACCTGACAGAATGGCTAAGATCAAAACCAGTGATGACAGCTTATGTTGAAGAGGATGAAGAGAAAGGAATCACTCTTCTACTGCTGGTACAGCCACTCTGGGAATCAGTATCGTGGTTTATTGGAAAATTGGGAATCGATCTACCTCAAGATCCAATGATACCACTATTGCGCATATACCCAAGGGATGCTCAATGATAACACAAGGACACTTGCTCAATTATGCTTATAGCAGCATTATTCATCGTAACTAGAATCTTGAAACAACCTAGATGCCCCTCAGCCAAAAAATCGTAAAGGAAAATGTGGTATGTTTACATAATTCAGCTAAAAAAAATGATACAGGTAAAAGTATAAAATTAGAAAATATTATTCTGAGTAAAGTATGATATTTTATCAGAAAGACAAACATGGTATGTTCTCACTCATAAGTAAATAAGAAATATAAAATAAAATATAATCAGACTACAATTCATAGCTCTTGAGAAGCAAACAAGCAAGGAGGACCATAAGAGGAATGCAAGATCTCTGGGAAGGGGTAAAGAGGGTGAGGGAATAATATAGGGGAAGGGATGAGTAATGAGAACATTAAGGAACGGGATGGTCAAGTTGGGAAATGGGTAGAGAGGGAGTGCAATAAAAAAAAGATACCTTGATATAGGGAGACTGTAGTAGGAAGTTTCTGGCCCGGTCTAGCCCCAATGTTCTGACCCACTCACAGCCCCACTGCCACTTAGCACCAAATAATCACACAAAGGCTTATACTAATTTCATGCTATTTGGCCTAAGGCTCAGGCTAGCTAGCTCCTGCATCTTAATTGAACCCATCTCCATTAATCTGTCTGCCACATGGCCCATGCTTACCTGTGTTACTTTACAGCAGGATGGCATGTCCCATGACTCCACCCTCCTTCCCCTATCTATGCTCCAATTTCCCCATCTACTTCTAAGATGCATGCCTTAGGCCAAGGCAGTTCCTTTATTCACAGTATAAAGACATCCCATATTAGGAGACATTATGGGGTTAGGGAGAAACCTGGTGTTAGGAAAAGCCCAGTGATCCACAAAGGTGACCCCAATTTAGATTACTAGACATAATAGAGAGGATGCCTAAACTGACTTACCCCAGTAACCAGACTGTTGAATACCATAAATGTCATCATAGAGCCTTCATCTAGTAGCTGATGATATCAGATGCAGAGATCCACAGTCAAGCCCCAGGTCAAGTTCTGGGAGTCCAGTCAAAGATATGGAAAATGGAGTATATGAACCTGGTGGGGGCATGTCAGGATCATGATGTTTCTACAGAGACAACTGAACTAAACTCATGAGAACTCACAAATTTTATTCTGACATGTGGAACCTGCATAGGACTAGACAGGACCTTCTGCATAAGGATGACAGTTGTTTAGCTTGGATTGTTTGAGGGGCCCTGGGCAGTAGAATCAGGATTTATCTCAGGAGAATGAGCTGTATTTATGAGCTCCCTACCTATGATGGGATGCCTTGCTCAATCTTGATGGAGAGGAAAGGCTTGGACCTGCCTCAACTCAATGTACCAGGCTTTGATGACTCCTCATAGGAGACTTTACATCTTTGGAGGAAGTGGTGGGGGTGGATAGCAGAAGGCTGGGGGAGGGGTGGAAGCAGGAGAGAGGAGAGAGAGCAATCTGTGGTTGCTATGTAAAATGAATAAAAATATTCTTCAAACAAGGAAAGAAAAAGAATAACATTAAATCAATCTTTTACCTGGAAAGGTCAGTTTCTTAGCCTTTATACATTTGTGCCTTCTTTATTTTTATGACTGACCTAGATTGACCAAGAGCCCATGTGTTCTCCTAATGAGTTGAGTGCTGGAAATATGTTACTTAATCTTGGCATGCAGCAGCAATGGTGGGTCTCAGTAGGGTACAGTAAATGCAATCACATGGGGAGTGTTCTTATATGCATTTCTACAGTTTGTTGCTTATGTAGCATGAATCACACTATGTAAGTTCACATTTTTAGTTATAGTGTATTTAGTACAATTTACTTAAAACAAAAGATAAAGGACAGAAGCAAATTCATTTCTCAGCCTTGCAAGTAATATACTGCCTCTGATCTTTATTTTTTCATTAGCTTTTAAAGTGAGCATACTAATAATGGGTTTCATTACGGCATTTTTACACTTTGTACTTATTGAACGCCCTCTCCCCAACCGTTCTCTTTCCCTTTGATCCCTTCTTGGTCAAACCCTCCCCTACCTTGCTTTCTGCTTTCAGGTCACATACATGTCATTACCTTCTCTTCTTTAGTCCTTCCTTAAGATCTCTTCTCCACTCACAATATCCTTCCCAGTTTTATGATCTACATGCACACACACACACACACACACACACACACACACACACACACACACACACACCCCACAAATCATAATAAAATTTAGGATTCGCATAGGAGTCTTTCTGTGTCTAGGTTAATTTTAACTTACAATATGTAATACAAGTTCATCCATTTTTCTCTTTTATGAGTTTCATAACTTCATTTTTCTTTATAGATAAATAGAATTCTATAATGTAAGTGAACAATATCTTTATCCATTAATTTTCCAAAGAATACCTATAGTGGTGCAAATAGTACAGTGATAAATTGAATCTTAACTGAATCAAATTGTCGTACGTTTAGTCATATGAGGGACCTCTGTCCTGATTCCCATAGTGGCTATACCAGAGTATAGTCCCATTAACAGTGTAAAAGGTTTTCTTTATCTTTTCCCACATCCATCATTTTTTTTTTATCATTTAGTTTCTTGATGATAGACTTTCTAACTAAGGTGAGGTGAAATCACAATAATGGTTTTAATTTGCATTTACATGATAATTAGGGACATTTTATGCTCTTAGTAACATTTACTATTTACTTGTGTTTCTTCTTCTTCCTCCTATGTGTATATGAATGTGTATGGTTTGTGATTTCTGTATAGCTGGCTTTGTGATGTGAACAAACTCCTGCCACTATGCCTTTCTTGCTCAGAAGAACTGAATTAATAAAGCATAAGTTAAAATAAATTGTATCTAAAATTAATTCTTGGTAGGTACTTCCTCATATTAATGAGAAAAGTAACCAAGGCAGTTGTTCACTAGGTTCAAAGACCTTGTTTTCTCCAATCACTGTCAACCTTAAATTTTGACAGAGGGTCTTACATTGAACATAGAGCTGACTGATTTGGCTAGACTAACTGGTCTACAAGTATCTTCCTTTCTCTGTCTCTGCTTGGTGGTATTACAAACACGGATACTTTACCAATGTATTTTTATCTCCTCCATCCTTATTTCTTCTTTAAGAAGTGTCTATTCAGGTGACTACCCCATTTACTGATTTTGAGATATTTTATTTGTTTATATTTTAGTTTTTTATTTACTATTCATATTTAAATTCTCTCTGATGCACAGCTAATAAGGCATTTTCTCATACTGTAACATTCTGAAACTTACTGCCAAAAGCCTGGATTGTTTTTGTTGAGTTGCATTCTTTTAATCTTACAGTTATTTTCTGTGCTATTGAAGTCTTATGAAACCCCAGGTCTGTGCTAACAACTTGATGTTTTCCTCCAGAAGCATCAGTGTTTCATGTTTGACCTTATAAAATCTAATTTTATTCTACTACATATTGACACCAAATTTTTCTCATGCCATGTTGAGGAAAGTTTTTTTCAGTATTTATTTTTGATATTACACTAGCTAATCATTGTCAGTTTGATTGGTTTGAGGATCACAAAGGAGCCACATACCTAGGTGTGTTTATAAACATATGGTATCTATGAAGGTATTTCTGAACATGAATTGTACCATCATATGGGCTCATACTTCAATAAAAGTAAAAGATGTGGCTTGGAAGAATCACCAGTGCTTAGGAACCCTTGTCATTATTGCAGAAGACAAGAGTTCAGTTCCTAATACCTACACTGGATAGCTCACAATTGCTTAGAATGCTGCTGTCAAGGATTTTATCTTTTTTTCCGGTATCTCTGGGCACCTATACTTATATACTAAGTACACACTGGCAGAGATACTCACATATACATAATTAAAATATAAATATATCTTCTAAAATAGAAGCAATAGAAAACAGTTGAATACCAGCCTTCTTCTCTTTGCTTTCCAACTACAAACACAATGTTACCAGCCAATCCTGTTACCACTGACATACCTTAGGACTATGACAGACTATAAACCATTTGTGTGAAAATGAAGCTTTTTCTTTTTTTCTTGTGGTTGTTGTTCTTTTGGTTGTTGTTGTCAGATAGTTCTTTCCAGCAATTAGTAACTAACAGATCCCTGGAACTCATCAGTATAATCAGTGGTATCATTGCTACAATAAACTAGATTTTTCTTCAACCCTTGGAACTGGCTTATGAAAGTAAAATGGGAGGTTTGGAACTGTGAGCTACAAAAACCTTAGAACACCATAAGAAATGCTTAAAAGGCCATAAAATATTAGAACTTTAAAAGAAAGACAGTGGGTATCCAGCTCATGAGGGTCTGCAAAAACAAGGACTATGGGAAGATGTGGGAGAGAGACCACTTAAATCCAGTTTTGATAAGGAATCTGGTTTTACTCTTCTGGGTTTTGACACCTGAGTGATGCTGAATTCAAAAGTCATGGATTAGTTTTTTTGGCAGAGAAAATACAAGCTCATCTTGCTATATTACTTCCAGCTTTTCTTATCCAGGTATAGCAGAAAGATATGAAAAAGTATAATTTGAAAGGATACTAGCTTGTGTAAGTTTAATGAATGATGCAGATTAGGACCTAGGATGTCAGGTCCAGTGACTTTATAACATCAGGGTCATTAGTGTGGCATATCTTTTATTTGTGAGTCTATTTCCAGAGAAGATTAATTGGATTGGAAGACCTTTCCCAAATGTCCCCAGTACCATACCATGATTTGAGAGTCTCTGAAAAAGACAGAAGGAAATGGAGAAAGCCAGATAAATGATAGTGTTTTACCTTCTCTGTCTTTGTGACTGTCCAGATATGCTCAAACTCCTGCCAACATACCATCCCTATGAAGAAAAACCGAACCCATAAAACATAAGTCAAAAATAAATTGTACCTAAAATTAATTCTTGGTACGTACTTCCTCACATTGATGAGAACAGTCAACAATACAGTAGTTTACTAGGTTCAAATTAATCCTCTGTAATCCATAGAGAGGTCAATTTCTATAATAAATTTACCTATTGGGGTAAGTTAATTTACTTTTGGATTCTTCCATCTATTTCAATTTTGTATTGACTACCAATTTGTCCTGACACTATCAACTGTGTCATTCCTTTCCCATTCTATGGCTTTCTCTAAGATGGGAACAAATGCCTATTCATCCTAGATCAGGCATCAATCCCAGACAAAAGAATCAATCCCATAAAAATTTAGCTTGGATGACCAGTAAGCTTATTAGGGTTACTTATAATAGGAATGTGGGTGAGGGGTGACCTACAATAAAGCATCCAGCCATGATTATCTCTTATCTTTGACAACCAAATATCCTATTTCTGAGTAGCAAGATAATCCTGCTCTAAGTCCTCAATAAGCTTTGAGGTACCTAGCTGAGAGGTTACAGGCATTACAGTCTTAGGCTCTTTCGGTGTTTGGGGTGCCAGCATGGAGTAGTGTTTTGCAGAGGAAGTCTGCAGTTCATCAACAGAAGTGACAGGAGCAGCTACTCTGTCCCTAGCTGGTCTGTAATGCTGGCAATGCAGATGTCTTGGTGGCTCAGTTTGGCCCTAATTGCCTTAGGCATGTGTATGCAAATAAAATGGGAAATTAGGCCAATGCAGGTACTACGATTAAAAACTTTTCTGAATTGTTTGACATCTGAGTAGTTTCCTCTTTTTTATGTAACTATGATAAGGCAGTCAGTGTGTACCTTAAGGGTGTCATGTCTCCATATATTACTCTCATTTGTTACTCCCTGTCTCTAATATGCTGATTATAAACTGTGTATATGTTGTGTGTAAATCTCCTAAATAGCTCTAAAATTTATGAAACATTTGCGTATGCATGTAGAAATGTCATAGTTCAGTCAGTCATGTAAAACAATTACAGTTGTATACCTATTCTATACTGATTACTTCACTAAAACTTAAAGACCCAAATTACTTGTCTGAATTTTGGAATGTCAAAGAGATTTCTGTTCTTTTTTCATTTGCTTTACAAAATATGTGATACCATAATATGTATAAGTATTAACTCAATACTTGTCTTTTTATAGACCCCTGATTACTTCAGGTCAGTTATTTTATGGCTCAATACATGTAGTATATCTCCATAAGTAGTGGGATATAACACACTCTATATTTAAAAGTATGGGTTTGACCCCATAATCTATAGTTGGACACTTCTAAATTTCACATACATCATTCTTATTGAGAAACTCCTGAAGGTAAATATAATGTTATTGTACCTAAAGCGATTTTCAGGGTTTCAAAGAAGAAGGCTCAACCATTGAAAACTAGGCTCACAGGCAAATATTTAAGATGTTTGTAAATTTGATTTGATATATTTTAGTGTGTGTTTGTCTTTATGCACATCTGTGCATCCTGTGTGTGCTGTATCTATAGCAAGCAGAAGATGACATTAGAAGCCTTGAGTTAAAGGAAATTGTGAGCTGCCTCATGGGTGGTGGGAATGAAACCTGGGCATCCTATAAGAGCAAGCACTGCTCTTAACTGTGTGTCCTGTATTTCTAGCCCCTGGACCCAAGAAATTTGAGATAAAAGAAAGCAACATTGTATAGGGAACAGGAAAAAGAGCCTCATCATTAACATAATTTATTCTGTGTATTAATTCATAAATTATTCTGCATATTGAATGCTCCAAATAAAATTTCCAAACCTACAGTTTACATTTTTAATCATAAAGCAGGTATGATGAGATCCCTCATACTATATGTCTCATATTCTTATAAGTATTGTAAACACTTAATAAAATACTATGCAGAAAAGATAAATCCAAGAAAAATTTTGGACCTTTTTATTTTCTTACATAAATTAAAAGTACTTGTCAAAGATATCATGTATTTCTCAGGTCATGTTTAACAGCAAGAGGGCATTGCTTTAGAGTATACTCCTCTGCTAGGTACCAATGCACCAAGTCAAACTGAACTGGAATGACTGATTTCTGAAAGCTACATAATCAGCAAGAACTTTTAAGGACACATATAAGGCATTTGTGGAGGACTCTGAAATAGACAAGTTGTTTTCTGAAGACATAAAGTTCCAATATCCTGAGTTAGCTCTAAAGTAAACTCTACTTCAACCCTTACCAAAAATAGTAATCTGAATTTACATTACATCGAACAATTATTATGTTTTCCCCCAATTGCTCTGTCTCCTGTTCATTTTTTTTAAAATAAATCCTACTATTTGATTTTCCTAGTGGGAAAGTGTTTTTGAAATTTTGAAGTGGCGGTTGTCCTTCCCTAATATATTCCACTCAAAATATAAAAAGAAAAATTATTAAGGCTGGTGTCTTAACATATTCTATTCTTTACATTGTTCAATCATCAATTTCTATCATTCTAGGATAAGTGGCCATGATGTTGTCAAAAGGATGATTATCAATATTTATGAACATGAGTATTGTAACAATTGAGGTTTGTAATTGTTATTTCTTTCTTTAAGAAATATAGTAGAAATAAACATGCTCACTCCATGTGGTTAAATAAATTTTTATTTTTTGTTCTTTATCAATTAAATATGCATTGAAATATATAAGTGAAATTGTAAAGGTTGGAGTGGAGATACCAGTTGAATTCAACAGGCAAGGCCCATGCATGGCAAAAGGCAGTTCACAAATTTCTTCTTTTTATTAGACAATGAGTAGGAATTTTTATTTGAAGAAAGAAATCTTTACATTGAAAAAAATCAATGTCTTTCATGATACACACCTATTAAGTGTGACATTGCCTACTTAAAAAAAGCATAATTTAGTTAAGTGCATTCGTAGTAATTTTAGACTAAAACAAGCATTTATTTCATACACAGGGAATTCCTGCTTTGTGAAGCCTCAAAACTACTTAAAAACATAGATATTTTAAAGCACTTTTCTGTATTGTGATTAATTTTCCAATAACCATATCTCTGCTCTTTGCATGGCTCTTAGATTTTAAAACCTAGAATTCTGGGAAAGGATATAGAATGGAATTAAAGTCACATTGAAACATAGAATCTACTGAGAGATCTTGAAGAAGTAGAGTGGATTGAAAATCTCAAGCATGACTAAAAAGTCCATTCCCCACTAGTCAGTAGATTTTGCTTTCTATTTGTCACTGCCTCCTTGGATAGCAGTGAGCATTAATAATGCATGGGTGCTAGGAATGTATTAGCAGCTAACCTTGAGAAGAAATCAGCTGGGGACCCTGAAGAGCTATAAAAGGAAGAAAGACTGAAGGAAGGAGGGAGAGAGGGAAGGAATAAAAGAGAGAGAGAGAGAAAGAAAGAGAGAGAGCATGTAAATATGCATCAACACCAGAGTATCATTTTTATTTGTTGGAAGGATTTGGAAAGCAGTGTCTAGTATGCAGGCAGCTATGCATCATTGTAAACAAAGCCTAGAAATCCTTGGAATGGGGCCATAATTGAGTTCATTGATCAAACTCATGTTCCACTTTCATCACACCCTACTACCATAATGCCCTACTCCCCTCAGAGCACTGCATTACTGACCTTTACATCTAACCTAAAGAAACACCCCTGGGAGATCAAACATACTCATACACTTAAGCAAATAAGAAGTTTTAGGAAATAGTATATTGAACAGCTTTCTTACAGCAGCACTACAAAATGTCTGTTGTACATTCATCATGTATGATTTTAGATTTCCTTTAGGCTATGTGTACACTGCAAATAGATTTACTGGGCAAATGCTCATTCTGAGCCCACATCCCTATTACAGAACAAGCAAAATAATAAACATTGAAGATTACTGGCACAGGAGAGTGAATTTAGTCAGTTTTTGTAATGAATTTTGAATTTATTAAACACGTGCTTACTTCAAAATTAAGTTTTAAGCTGTTATAATTTAGAAGCAAATCAGATTAGGCAGAACGTATGTATTGTCCCTGATGAAAGTCACATGTGACTACTTTGCTGCTCTTCAGTTTTCCCAACTTACTTCAGTCAAAATGATGACAGTGTCTGTGCTTTACTTTCCTAAAGGGCAGCACTCACTCTGGCACCATAGTTGAGTCTTTCTTATCCATGTGTTGGCTTGGCTGGGTTCATTTAGAAGATAGTAAAAGTGGTGAATACATTTGAAAATATATAACTAGCAAAAGAACCATTTTTTTTCCTACAAAAAATGCTGATTTAAGATTTTCCAAGCTTGGGATTTGTAATCCTAATAGGAGCACATGATAAAAATACAGAGCTTATAACAGCATTGCCTTACTGAACCATTGTTATATCTACTATAATTGTTTTCTTTAGAAATGAGTTATCCTGTCTTATTATTGCCTTAGCAGTTGTTTTAAAAGATAGAAGTAGCATTATTGACTTTCAATTAACTAATATCATAATTAGAATTATTATTTCTTTTTCTAGTTTTTCATTTTGGGAAGCATCACAGAATATTTTGATTTCCTCATGGTAAATTCACTCTTTAATGTTCTTTACTTCTCACTTGTATTATCATTATATGCATATATGCATTCAAAGCAAAGTGAGCTACTTTACAAAGGTATCAGTTTGGACAACATATAATACATTTTCCACAACTGTTTGTAAAAATGTTCAGAAAGAAACAAATGAGTGTTATAGAAAATTAACTAAATTTATTTACCTGCATAATACTGCTAGATATTCTTTGGAGCAAATGTCCAACTGCATAGTTTCATGTTTTGAAGTGCAAATAAATATTGATTAACTATTGCAAATGAGAAAATGTATATAATTACATAGGCACAAATAAAGACTATTTGAAAATAATACATATCCTAAAAACATAGATAAACACACATACAAACTCTTATTCCATAGAAAAAAACTTTTTATAGATTGATATTTATCAAAAATGTATCCATAGAGACATTATTTTGATTAAAATCTACCAATATATACCTATTACCACTGAGCTCTTTTTTTTTTTTAAACCAAATACCTAGTGGAGTTCTTGTAAAGAAACAAAGTGTTACAAAAAAACTGGTAGCTTTGCACATTTTGTTAACATCTTCCAATATTTTAACAGAAATTCAATTTCTTTGACTCTAAGTGAGGGATTGTAATTAACTCATTCTTCCCATAGGGCTATAGAAATGTGTAGAACCTTGCCTCTCTTTCCCAGTTAGCTGACACACTGAGATTCCTTTCTTGTTGCATTGAAAAATATTAATACTTTGGGGTTTTCAATGTAATCCCACTGGAATATTATCCAATTCTTCTTGATATAAATTTTTTACTTCTGAGCTAATTCAGTCCAGATATTTCTTTTTTGGGATACATTGCAGTAATCCATTAAATAAGAAAAATAGAATCCAAAGGAAATATTAACCAGAAGAGTTCAATTAAAAAAGTCATTATGGCAGAGTCGTGAACCAACAGGAAGATACGAGATGTGCAAGGAATGCAAACAGGGCTGTGCTTCTATTACAGCTAAACTTCAAGGTTATCTTCTCTTCTGCTCTTTAGAAAGTGTTACTCCAAAGAAGTCTGAACATGTTTGCTTGGTTTACTAAACCATGGGTTAATGAACTGATGCTTTTCATTAAAATTTCTCTAGTATCAAAATTGATAGCTAGACATTTCATCTTCAGTCTATTAAAATTTATATCAATTCAACTATGTAAAACAATATTCCATTCATTTATCAAAGATAGAGACTGAAGCATAAAATTTAAGCAGAACAAAGAGAATTGTGGCTATTGGGTGGGACTAAGATTGCAACTTTAAATATGATACTAGGGCATTATGACTGAAGATCTAACACTTAGGAAACACCTTGAATGTGGGAAAGGACAATCATACTTATATTGAGAAAAAATCCTCTAAAAAAATATTATAGCGTTCTGGGTCTTATGATAATGGAATGACTAGGGATCATATGGATGAAGCAAATGAGGACATCAGCCAGATAAGGCTGGGCAAACAGACAAAGCAGTCAGGGCAACCCTAAGTTTTCTAGTGGAGTCTGATGCTCTAAAGAAGGACCATTCATTTTGTCATGTCCGCTGAGTTGCAGCTCCAAAGTCTCTAGATGAGTACTATCAAATGGAGAGAGGAGGGGAGGAGGAGATTCATTTACCACGTTCATCAAGAATCTTTGAAACATACTCTTCCACTAATCCGATTACATAACATAATAATTTTCTGTTTGGGATTATAATGCATCTAGAAAAGACAGATGAGGCAATAGAAAAAATCTCATTATACAAGAAGAAAAACATACTCATAGGGATTTAGGGGGTTTAATAATTATGAAGAGTAAATATGAAACAATAGTCAAAAGCCAAATATAGAAATCATGGAAGATAATCACATATTTAGTTGACCCCCATATCCAAATTAAGCAAAAATGAAATAGAATAGAAATGTGAAACATATATGCATTGACACCTTTACAAGCCTACCTGGTTATAATACTCAACAAGAGTATAACTGTTTACAAATAGATGTAGAAGCATAAAATCTTATCACCTAAAGACAAAAAGAAGTTGGAATCTGTTAGAAAATAAAGACTGAATCTGAAGAAATAAAATCATGCAGTCTCATAATTCTCAGTAATAGTGTTTGAAGCTCTATGAAAATATTGCAAAACCTATAAATTATTATACTCAAAGAAATTGTAATCTAGTCAAATAAAAGCAAGTGATTTTCAACGTGGACGGCCATTAGATATTTTTCTGCTTATTGTTTATAAGAGAATATTTGATATGTATCCCATGATGAGGACAATAATCCTGGGAACTATGGCTGTAAGTGTACAGGCTTGTGAAGGGTTGTGCCATAGCCAAAGGTCAAATGCAACTGAGAAGTCAGCTTGCTGTTCCAGACAGAGCGAGGAGTATAGGCATTAGGTATAAGGCTGTTGAAGAAAAAGGGGTCAGTATAAAATAATGAGGAATGCAACTTAATGTTCAGAAAACTTGAAGATCTCAGATAATAATGTGGTAACTTAAAAGGAAATTAGAAGTGACAGAAAATACAAATGTGTAAATGAAACATGTAAAAAATCATGATACAGATATAAATTAAATTATTGTGAGGAATATCCCTTTCATAGCTTTCCCACTCTGTCCATGTTCCAGCTTGACCATTCCATTCTATGTTATCATTCCCCATCCCCTCTTCTCTATTTCACCCCTACACCTCCTATACCCACCCCTGCCCCATTTACTCAGGAGACCCCTTCTATTTCCCCTTACATCCATGCGTTCCTTTAGGGTTCTCTTGTTAGCTAGTTTCTCTGGAGCTGTAGGTTGTAGTCTGGTTATCCTTTTGCTTTATATCTAATATCCACTTATAAGTACAAACCATATTTGTCTTTCTAAGTCTGGGTTACGTCACTCAGGATGATATTTTGGGAGGCCTTACCTTTGCAGTAGAGAGGATAGAAGGTGGGTTGGGAGGAGGCTGGGGGTAGCAGGAGGATGGAGAAGAAGAGGATCTGTGGTTGGTATATAAAATAAACATTAAAAATTTGAAAAATGACGGTGAAGGGGACTTTAAATAAAGGACAATGCATTTTATTCTCAAGCTTAGAATCGTTTGCATTAAATTAGCTTGAGAAAATGATACTATAGACATAGGAAATAACAATAAGTTTTGTAGCCTGAAATTTCTGGCTTGGCCTAGCTGTAAGGTCCAGACCTACAGTTTCACAGTCAATTAGTCCTAAATAGTTACACAAATGCTTATATTAATTACAAACTGTTTGGTCTATGGCTCAGGCTTATTACCAAACTAACTCTTACAACTTAACCCATTTTTATTAATCTATACATTGCACTGTGGCTCTGTGGCTTTACCTGTGTCCCATTACATTTTGCTTTCTGGCTGACAGCTACAACATCTCCTTGACATTGTCCTTCTTCTTCTTTGTCTCTGCTTGGATTTCCTGCCTACCTCTAGGCTGACTTGTCATAGGCCAAAACTGCTTCTTTATTTAAAAAAGGTAATAAAGTATATTCAAAGATTATAACAGACATCCCCTATCACTTCTCCTTTTCCATCTAGTCAAAAAGGAAGTTTTAAATTTAAACATAGTAAAATTTACTGCTATTAAGCAAGAATTACAGTTACAATATCTATTTAATTTGTATTTAGATATGTTTTTAAATCCTCAAATGTGTTCCCCAATCTACAAGCAGTGGCTGGGAAGAGCCTCTGAGTACCATGGTCCATAAGAGAGACTGTGTAAGTTGGCCATGTAGCTTAGCTCATGGTGGCTGATGATCAGCTACATCTTGCAGGCAGCTTTTGGGAGACATGTCCCTGAGACTGAGAGTAGGAAGTCTAGTGTGGCTCTATTCCTGTGCATTTAGAATCTTTTTTTTTTAAAAAAAGCTTTTTCACTGTCCAATGGTGAGTGCCATTTGTATCTTGAAATTTCTGGACTCATGGTCCCACAGCCAACTAGTCCCAAATAAGCACACAAAGACTTATATTAATTATAAACTGTTTGGCCTACAGCTCAGGCTCATTACCAACTAGCTCTTACAACTTAGCTCAACTCATTTTTATTAATCTGTGCATTGCCACGTGGCTCTGTGTCTTTATCTCTATCCTATTGCATTTTGCTTTCTTGGCAGCAGCCTGCAGCATCTCCTTGATTCTGCCCTTTTTCTTTATTTCTGCTTGTATTTTCCACCTGCATCTAAGCTGCCTTGCCATAGGCCAAAACTGCCTCTTTATTAATAAATGGTAATAACAGCATACACAAAGACATACCACATTAAAGTTTAGTGCCTTATTTATTATATTATTAGATAATTAAATTAATCACTTCTGTAAGGAATATTTATTAATTTTAGTGGCAGCGCACTGATAATTTAAAATAGAAAGATTAAAACTACTATTGCAATTTATGTTCTCAGTTTAGGATCAATTATGACAAATTTATAACTTTAAAAAATTCATACTTGAATATAGACAAGTACTTGAATCTTGAAGGTAGAAAGTACTAATCTTATTGAAAAAATGTTGAGAAACAATGTAACTTCAATACATCAAATGTTTAAAATATGAATCTAAATAATATATTGAAAGAGAAACAAAACTAGACTTGAACACATCATTTGAATTATAACTGTAATCAAGGATGAAATTTAAAAAAATAATTTGGATAATAAGATGCAGATTGGAAATTTTCAATACAGAATAGTCATTTTGATTCTGTAATTGAATACTCTTTTATGAAAGCATGATAAGTTGTCAAAAGTATTAGAAATTTTAAATGATTAAAATAGTAACTAATGTTGTTTTAAATGAAGGAAGACAGATTCAGTATTCAATAATCACCTTGGGTCTCTTCACAGAGATAGAACTCAGACCCTTGTGTGTTAGAGGTCTTGGACAAGGAACAATAAAGCAACTTCACGGAGATTTGAGACTACTTTATAGGACACCAGATATATTGGAATAGGTAAATACTGGCTTCACAACACTTTAGTTATACTAAGTTGCACTAAATGGTCTGCTTAAAATGGCTAACTTTATGCTATATGAATTGCATCTCATTAAAAATGTTCATCAGTCAAAGCTGAGTTCAGAATGGAAGTGATAGAAATAAGCCACAGAGGGATTAAATTTAATCAAAAATATATGTATGCAATAAAATGTACTATCTCATGTTTGAATTATTCAATTAAATATTTAACTTTTAAATACCACAAATTTAGCCAATAACAGGAACAGAAGTTTATTTTCTATAGTGTTTTGAGTAAATAGAAAAATAAAATGTCAAATTTATTAAATTTAAAGGAGATACAATGTGCTTGTGACCTAATGTTTTATTTCATATTTCTTAAAAGTATTTCAGCTATTTGTTTGAATAACAAGCTTATGATAGTAAATAAATGAATACATAGTAGATATTTATAAGAAATAGCAAGAAATATGCAAAATATGAATCAAATATATTTCTTTAATTCATCATAATATTTCTTTAATCTGCATTAAAATCTTTGTCTGCTAATCAAGAGGTATGAGTCTTATCATTTTCTTTATTTTTACCTTTGAGTAGAAATATCTGTCAATGGTCTTTGTTGTCTTATAAATTAGATTATTTTACTCTCTGAAAAGAATTCTGCTAACCATCTAAGATAGTTGAGAAATTATCCCCATTTTAAATATGAGGGAAAGAATTTAAATGTGAAAAGATTCCCTGTAGGGGTATTGTGTTGTTTCATGGTAAGTAATTGTCCCACCCACTGGTTTAATATAAAGAGCTGATTGGCCAAAGGCAGGCAGGAAGTGTAGGTGGGGCTACCAGACTAAGAAAAATCTCTGAGAGCAGAATGCCAGACAGAATGCCAGAAGAGCACAAGAGAGAAGCCAGAGGAAGCCGAGGACAACTATGCTGCTCTAAAGAAAGGTAACGAGCCTCATGGCTGAACAAGAGACATGGGTTAGATGAAGGGTAGAGAGCTAGCAAGTGATATGCCTGGGCCTGAGGCTGATCAACCAAAAACTATAGTAAGCCTCTGTGTGTCTCTGTGGGACCGTGGGACTGTGGGACTGTGGGACTGTGGGACTGTGTGACTGTGGGACTGCGGGTCTGTAGGTCTGCGGGTCTGTGGTCTGTGGGCCTAGACCTTGAGGTTAGGCCCGAAAGTCTGGGCCAGAAACCTCTTACTACAATTCCCTCTTTTTAAAAATGTATTTTTTGTAATTTTTTTTTATTTAAAAAGATTTTCCCATATCCTTCACTGCTCCCCCTCCCTCCCCTGTGCCCATCCTTCCCCAGCCTCCCCCTACTCCACCCCCCCATCCATTCCCTAAGGAGGGCAAGCAATCTAAAGGTGGGTTAGTTTGGTCTGGCATATCCACTTGAGGCAGGTCTGAGTCCCTCCCCCAGGCTGAGCAAGGTGTTCCTCTGTAGGGAATGAGCTCTGAGAAGCCAGTTCAGGCACTGAGAATAAACTCTGGTCCTATTGTAAGAGGCTCCAAAAACCGCCCAAGTCCTTCAACTGTCATCTACATTTGGAGGGTTTAGTTCCTTTCTGTGAAGGTTCCTAGGCTGTTATTTTAGAGTCAGTTAGTTCCTAATACTTAGGTCATCTTTCTCTGTGGGTCTCCTCCTCATGATCCTGATCCCTTTGCTTATATACTACTCTCTCTTCTCTCTCTCTCTTCAGCTGGACCGGGAGCACGGCCTGGTGTTTCGTTATGGATCTCTGTTTCTTCCTCCATCGGTTGCTGGATGAAGGTTCTATAATGACAATTAGAGTGGTCATTAATTTGATTATAGGAGAAGTCCTGTTTAGGTCATCTCTCCACTATTGCTTGGAAACCTAGCTAGGAAAACCTTGTGGGTTCTTGGGTGTTTCCTTAGCACCAGGTTTCTCTCTAATACCACAATGGCTATTGAGGTATCCATTTCTTTGATCTCCCTCTTTATTGCTCCTCCTACTCAACCATCACATTCTCTCATGATCTCTTCCCACTTCCCTTTGCTTGATTCCCCATATGATTCCAATTTACCGAGGAGATCTCTATTCCTCCTTCCCAGGTGGGGGAGATCCATGGATGTCTCTCTTATGTTCCTCCTGTTACCTACCTGCTCAGGGTTTGTGGATTGTAGCCTGGTTATCCTTTGCTTTATGTCTAAAATTCACTTATGAGTGAGTACATACCATGACTATCTTTCTGGGCTGTGTTACCTCACTCAAGAAGATAGTCTCAAGATCCATCTGGATCACTTTTTTTTTTTTTTTTTTAACAGCTGCTCCATTACTACATTGTGTAAATGCATGCAATGTTTTAATCCATTCTTCAGTTGAGGGACATCTAGGTTGTTTACAGGTACTGGCTATTACAAATAATGTTCTTATTAACATAGTTGAGATAATACCCTGGGGATAAGAATGTGCATCCTTTTGGTATATCTAGTATTTCTGGATCACCGGGAATATTTTTTTTCCAATTTTTGAGGAACTGCCATGCTAATTTCAAAATTGGAAATGAAGAGGTCAAATTGTCATTATTTGCAGATTCACAGATTCTATGATAGTACATACTAGTGACAACCAAAATTCTACCAGGGAATTCTTACAACTGATTAAAAATAAAAAACCTTCTGCAATGTAGCAGGATACAAGATCAACCCAAAAATACCAATCCCACCTATACACAAGTGATTAAAGAGCTGAAAAAGAAAACAGGGAAACATCACCTTTTACAATAGCTGCAAATAACATCAAATATCTCGGGATAACTTTAATCAAAACAATGAAGACCTGTATGACAAGAACTTTAAGTCATTAAAGAAAGAAATTAAAGAAGATATCAGAAAATGGAAAGAACTCCCATCTTCTTGGATAGGTAGGATGAATATAGTAAAAAAATGAAATCTTACCAAAAGCAATCTACAGATTTAATGTAAGCCCCATAAAAATCCCAACAAAATTCTTCACAGATACTGAAGGAATAATAATAATCAGCATTAATATGGGAAAACAAAACCCCAGTATTACAAAAAAGAAATCCTATTCAATAGTAGAGGAGGCATCACCATTCCTGACTTCAAACTCTACTATAGAGCTACAATAATAAAAACAGCTTGGTACTGGCATAAAAACAGACTTGTGGATCAATGGAATCGAATCAAAGACCCCTACATTAATCCATACAACTATGAACACCTGATTTTCAACAAAGAGGCAAAAAATATACAATGGAAAAAAATCACTTCTTATGGCAATGGAACTTGTATGTTCTGAAGATTTCAGAAAGATAAAATAACTCTAAAATTTTCATTACTGATTTACTTGTATTGGAAGAAAAATGAAAATCAAATTAAAGATTAAAACAAAAATAGAAAAAGAAAATTTGTGTATCTCCATTCTTCAGAGATAATTATTTTTCTACCAATATAATTTTTCTGTCAAAATTCCTTCAGTTCAATCTTTAAAACTTTTGGTTTTTTGTTTACAAGTACAATGTAGGACACTATGTATTTAAATGAGTAAGTTTTGCCCTAATCTACAGTGGTGAAAACTGTCGGGCACACTTCAAATTTTTCAAGATTTGCATTAATGAAGTTAAAATCTTGTTTGTAATTACACCCAGATCAGCCTGGATGTTCAGAATGCTGTCAGCATGAGCCGTCATCCGTAACTAATCAACATAGCAGTCTAGAACCTTTTCTGAAAGACATTTCTAGATTCAATATACATTCTTCATTTATCTATTAGAAGTTGATTTGTTGTTCAATTTATTTTGAAATTTCACTAATTAAAGAGAAGATACTCCACTACAAAAAGGGGAAATGCAAGTGATAATTTTAAAAGGACACATTGATCTATATGATTTGGTATACAAATATCCTAAGAACTGCAGAGTTAAATATAGTTATTCTGCCATTCTAAGAAAAAAAGTAGTTTTGAAACAGTAAAAGCATCTTCTTGTTAATAAGTACAGTTTGAGACTTTGCTTGTGGATGACAACACTGAAATCAGATGTTCAATATTTTAATTTGTTCCCAAGGTTAAGTTGATACTATTGGTGGAATGTCCATTAATGTTTAATAAAGAGTATTAATTAGAGCTCAGGGTTATGTTACTATAGTAAAGTACATTTATACAGCTGAGTAGGAAGGTAATATCTTGTCAAAAATCTTAAATGTCAGAGTTACAGGTGGCAGAAAGCTTTTGGAGATGTTAATTGCATTGCCATACTTCTATGTTCCTGCTCAGTTCCTGGAGAATTGTTAGTGTTTGCAGATCACCTGTACCCCAAGATCACACCCTTCCATGAATACCTAATAAGCTCAATATTCACATATTTGGAAAGAGAAAAAAACATAAAATTTGTCAAACAAATATGATATCTACCATCTTCTACTGTTCATGAGTTAGATGCAATCCTCTCCATTTTTAGTCTTCATCGGTGTAACAGAGTGGTATTTTATAAGATTTAAAGTGCTGTGGTCAAGATATAAATAGGTACATAACCCTCTTAGTTTTACAAAACAGTCAAAAACATTCATCACTGAAGGGACCACATGCTTAGCAAATGGTACTGGGAAAATGAGGTCTCAGCATGTAGAGAAATGTAGCATGATGCATTTCTCTCACCCACATACAAATAAATTCTAAATAGATCAAAGATCATGACATCAGACCTAGAAATCTAAAATTTTAGAAGGAAGAGAAAGAACACACTTCAGGATCTAGGCTCAGGGAATGAGTATTTTACACAACATCCAAAAAATAAGAACAAGAATCAGTAAGTGGAACTTTGTGAAACTGAAACCTTCTTACTGCAAAGGAAACTATCAGATAATAGAGGGAATAGGAAGTCTAGTACTGAAGAGAAATCTTTGCTGCTCTCTATCTAATAGAGGCATAATATCTAGAATATAGAAAGAACTATGACAACAAAAGACCAAGAAAAATGGCTTAACCATAAAGTGGAGTATAGAATTAAACAGAGTTTTCTCAGAAGAATTAACATGGCTGAGAAATAAATAGTAACTATGTATACCCAGAAGCATACCAGAAATACACCTACCATAAGTCCAATGGTAACTACTATAGATGACCTTTTTGTTCAAATATGACACCCTTCACTTTATATGAGCCTTAAGCGCTATTAGCATATATTTATTAGTTGTTTGTTTTAATTCTTGAACTATTGGTGTTTTATTCAGAAAGCATATTTTTTGCCAGTGAGTTAAAGTCTATCCTGTACTTTCTTTTCTTTTAGATTTAAGTTATTTAGTCTTTTGTTAAGTTTGTTGATCCACATGGAGTTTAATTTTTCACATGAGTGTAGAAATGGATGTTTTTATTCATCTCCATTCAGCTACTCAGTTTAAACAATACAATTTGTTGACAATGCTGTCCTTTTTTTGCCAGCATATGTTTTTGGCTTCTTTGTCAAAAATCAGGTGTTTATAAGTATGTGGAATTATGCATGAATCCTCAATTATATTCAAAAATTGAACAAAAAAATAAATAACCCAATTTCAAAATGACATATAGAACCAAACAGTAAGTTCTCTTGAAGAGCACATGGCTGAGAAACAAAGATGTGTTCAATAGCTTCAACACTCAGAGAAATGTAAATCAAACAGACTTTGAAATTCTTTTTTGAGATTTTCATCTTACTTCAGTCAAAATGGCCAAAATAAATAAAACAAATGGAAGCTCATACTGGTGAGGATGCAGAGAAAGGGTATGCTTATTTATTGATGGTGACAGTACAAACTGGTACAGCTGCAATTAAGTGTTTAGTACAAGGTTTCTGGCCCTGACTTTTGGGCCTAGCCTCAAGGTTTAGGCCCACAGACCCACAGACTCGCAGACGGCAGAGACACACACAGATGTTTACAATTAGTTTAGGCTGATCAACCTAAGGCCTAGGCATATCACTTGCTAGCTCTCTACCCTTCATCTAGCCCATGATTCTTCCTGTTCAGCCATGGGGCTCAGTACCTTTGCTCACAGCAGCATGGTTGTCCTCTGCTTCCTGCGGCTTCTCTTTGGTATTCACTCTGGCATTCTGCTGCTGCTTCCTGTTATCAGAGTTTTTAGTCTGGTAGCCCCACCCACACTTCCTGCCTGCTTTTGGCCCAACAGCGCTTTTTATTAAACCAGTGGGTGGGACAATTATTTACCATGAAACAACACAATACTCCTACATAAGTGCTTCCCCAAACAGCTGAAATAGATTTACCAAAAGGTCCAACTATACCACTTTGGGCCCATACAGAAAGGACAATACATATTACTCACCCATATTCATTGATTTATATCTATAATATCCAGAAATTGGAAATAGACTAGTTATATATCATTTGACAAATGGAAAATAAAAATGTGGCACATTTACACATTTGAATATTATTTTGAGTTAAGAAAACAGTAATTACATAATTTTCTAGTAAATGGGTGGAGCTAGAACAAAATATCATCCTGAATGAGGCAATCCAGAAGACACATGATGCATGTTTTCCCTTGTTTATGGATGGTAGCTGCTGAGCTTTGGATTTGTGTGCATTTGCCAATCCAAGTCAACACAAAGGTTAGGTATCTACAGAGAGACCAAAGGGGAGAAGAAAGGAGAAATACAGTATATCATTATAAGGATATAAATGCAAACCAGAATAAAGAAATCAAATGCAGAGGAGGATGAGAATCTGGGGTAAAAGTTGGAATATGGGACTAACAACTAAGACCAAAGACCATTTGAAAAGCCACATTGTAACCTACTACTGTAGAAAATTCCTAAATTATATTTATGTATTAAATTTATTTAAATTGAGTTGGCATATAATGGGGGATGCGTTACTTTTATTTAGAGATGTTATGAAGCCTTCTAAGCCAGGAAGGAGTTATAGCTTGTTAAATTATCAGAAGTATCCCATAGAAACCCTAAATATAACAACAGGTTATTGCCAAGGTTATTGATATTCTTCATAATCTAATGCTTAAGGCTCTATTTCTGAGGGCACAAATTATATATGCTTTGTAAAATAGAGGAACTGTGATGGTTTCCAACTAGAAGTTTCAACATTATGATTAGTAACCGTGGAGCTGGAAGTGATGATGCACCTTTTATTATAGGAGAAAACTAGTCATCAACATCTTGATATCTATGAACCAAAATATGTTGATTCGATAGTCACATATGTCTTATATGGTAACCAACCATCTTTTGATTCGATTTAAGGCTCAGTTCATGAGATGGGACTCATGGCTGACACTGCTAAGGTGACCAAGAACTGGAGAACAGACAGATCATAGATCTTGGGGAAAACCTAATACCATAATTCTGCTAAATAAACACAGCTCTAAAAAGACTCCAAATGATATACACATAGATTAGTGCTTTGTTTTAAACTACATCAGGGAAGTTTCTTTCAGTAAATAGCAACTAATACAGACAGAATTGAACAATGTGAAGAAAGTAAGGTACTCTAAACACTTAGTCCTACATGGTGTGCCATTATCCAAATCCTCCCCTCAGGGCTCAGGGAACTATGTGGAGGAAATGATAGAAATGTTGTAAGAGTCAAAGATGGTGGATGAATTCAAGGAAACATTACCTTCCAGATACAATACGACTAAAACATATAAACCGATAGAGACTGTGACACACTTAGAAGACATGCATAGGTTCAAAGCAGAAAAAAATCTAATGCCAAGAAGGAGAATCGAACATAAAGTCCTACCTCTAACCACAGTAATTTAGCATCACATTTACTGCAAAAGTAAAAATTTGCTTTCTTCAATGGAATGCCACCAGACATCAAGTTTATTAACTACGTTTAATGCTAGACTTCATGCACAAGAATAGTTGACCAATACAAAAATAGTTTCTATGCCTTTTAGGTACTTTTTATTTTCTTTATGTATTTTTACAGTACTGAGGTTTTTTGTTTTTTTTTTTTTTTTAAAATCTGTTTTGATTTTTGTTGTTGTTGTTGCTTTTTATTTTTATAGAGATAAAAGAACATAAAGATGAGTGGATAGAAGGTGAAAAATGTGCAAGAAGATGGGAAAGACATGAAATATGATCAAAATAAAATATCTTTCGTATTCTATGAAATAATTTAAAAATTTTAAAACAAATATTTTATGAATTCACTCTCCTTAGTCATTACCAAAATATAAATAAAAACTACTTTTATATTTCATATTAACACAATAAGAATGGCTAAGATTAAGAAAACAACAATTAGTCTCTGGTTTTGGTCATCCAAGCAATGTTAAGTATAGATTCTAGCTTGTGGAGTGGGCCTTAAGTCTGATCAGTTATTGGTTGGTCACTCCCACAAGCTTTGTGCCACCATTGCCTTAGCATATCTTTCAGGCAGGGCATGATTGTTAATTTAGGGTTGTTTCTGACTGGTGTCTATGTTTCACATTGGGTAGCCTACAGAGTACTTTCCTTCACTAGAACATAGCAGTGAGACTCTCTGTAAGCACCAGCTGGACTTTTTCATGTTCAATGACTTGGTGTGATAGTTTTTGTTTTATCTTGTTCTACTATGTTTTATTATATTATTATTGTTGTTTCTTAGAAGTCTGTTCTTTTCTAGTGGGAACAGAAACAGAGTTGATCTAGATGGAAGGGCAGGGAGAGAGGAACTGGGAGGAGTAGAGGGAGGAAAGACCTCTTATCACCCCATATTATTTCAGAAAAGGATTTATATTTAAAAAGTAAAGAAAGGGGAAAAATTTCTCAGGAGTTTATGAGGAACGGAGAATCCTCATGAACTACTGATGGGAATGCACAGTAGTGGAGCCACTGTGGAAGTCAGTTTGGTGCTAACTCTCAAAACTAAAATCGGATTAACTATATGACCCAATTCTAGCACTTTTGAGCATATACCCAATAGACTCTATTATCTTCTGCAGTGACACGTTTATATACATCCATAGCTGCTCTTCTCAATAGCTAAGACATAAAAACAAAGGACCACAGGCAAGTAAGAAATGCTGACAGTGAGAGAAGCAACTTTCTTCAGAAAAGAGCACAGAAATTGGTTATCAAGTGTCAAAAGGTCACCCTGAATTCATAATACATACTATAACAGACTACAGAGGTTATATTTAGGCATACAATAATAATTAATATATATATATATATGGACATGAATTTGAAAGGTAAAGAGGGCTATACGGGAGGGTATGGGGATAGAGAAAGGGAGAGAGAAATATAATTATTTTAATCTAAAAATAATTGATACAAAACTCTGAAAGAACCAATCAGCTAATAATAAAATAAAACTGCTAATAAATTTTCTCTACATGTACATCTTTCTACACATAGATTTGTATAGCTCTCAGACTACATCAGAGAAGATTTTTTTTTTGTGCAGAGAGTGATTAACACAGAAAATTGTAAGTGACCAAAGTGTAGAGATAATAGTCAATGGAGTGGTTAGTAGCCACAAGTAAAATATTTGGAACACATCCCTTCATCAGATTTTAGGGAGCCTCATGGAAGAGAGAACAGAAAGGTATGAATTGGAAGTCAGGGAAGACCCAAGTAATACAGTTGATACAGTGTCCTCTGGACATGGCATGACCATTGCACTAATGAAGTTATCACCTATGGCTCTGAGTGAGTGGCATGCACAAAAGCCCTATTATATCAACATTTTGCATACGTTGAAAATTCTCCATGGTACACATTACTGATTTTAAAAGACTTTGGGTAGTGCTTATGATTCTAAGGTTGTGTTTTTCTAACATTCAGTATGACTGTTGGTTTCAATACCTTACACAGTAGGGTTGCTTTCTTCCACACTGAACATTTATAGGGTTCTTTATGTGACTTGATGGTAGAGACAGGGTGGTAGACTTGAAGGAAGTTTGTTATCATTGTTTATACTTCATAGCTACTAAGTTGAATTTCAGAAGTCAATATTTATACTTGGTGAGTGAGCAGCTAAGTCAGAATGTCAAAGATGGAGTGTCCTGTGAGGTTACTCAGACCCCAATCACCAATTGTTTGAAGATTGTGGTGGAAGAGGCCTGGTCAGATCAGAAATAATGAATAATGGAGGTAATAGCTATTTTTAGCTCAGTTTACTCTTGTTTGTGTTCCTTTCAAGTATATTCTGAATAGAGCAAAGGCTGACCTCTGCTATGGTGGACGTGAGAGGAAGGAAATCAAATAATGCCCTCCATTAGTTCTGGAGCAGAGATAAAGTTAAACAATTGGAATGCTTTTCACTACTGACAAAAAATAAATTTAAAAACATTGCCAGAAATGCCATCAATTCAGAACTTCCCCATCAATTCCTAATACAGATACCCATTTCCTCAAGATCGAGAAGCTTCCCAAAAAAGAGCCTAGTTGCTGCAAGGAACTATTAACTATGGACTACTAACAGAGTGGTAGAGTAACAAAGGCCATGGAATGATGCTTATAAGTAGTCACTAATGACATCTGGCAAGTAGAACATTCACTTTAATTATTTTAAAATATTTATTTTAATTATTTTGTATATTGACAAGATGTTAATCAACATTGATATGTGTAATCGGCATTTAACTATTATTATGTGATAAATATATTGTTGAGCAAAAAAAGAAAGGTACAAGAATTTTTAAGTGTGTTCATAAAAGTCATCTGTTTCCCAGTTCATAAAGATAGGCATGATAGTATCAAAGATTTGTGGAGCTTTGAGCAGCAGCATACAGTTACCTATAAAAGATTTTCATCATTGAGTCACCCCTCTATCTTTAAGAAGAAGATCTATGAATCGTTTTCAGAATCCACACAGTTTTATTCTTGTTTATTCTTTTCTGATGATGTATACCTAGACTGAGAGATTATATCCAATTTCAAATACTTTTAAAAATGTCTTCACTTAGCCTGAGTAGTTATTCTTAGACATTTGCTTCCAATACTCATATTTTATTTTTATAAGCTTAAATGTCCATGTCCCCATAAGACATAAGTAATCTAATTATTTTTAGATGTAGATATGTTGCTTACTGTGAAATGATATTGGTAATTTTAGGTCCTTTTGCTTCTTTCACTTCCAAGTATAATATGTTTTTAAATATGTAATTCTCCAACAAATGAGACATAGTTTTTTTCTAACCAAAATTTTTTTTATCACTTTTATCCTCTCTCTTCCTTATCTTTCCTTCCCTCCCAGACTCCTTGTGCCTCCTTTTCCTTTTTATTTATGTCATTTCTCACCCTCTCTCTTTTCTTTCAAAAATAGGCTATACTTTGTGAAAAATATGGCAGTTTCTCCTGATATCTTTAAATTTAGAAAATTAATTTCTTAAATCTCCATTTTGGGAAGACTTTCATGGTTGATATACTATTTCTCAGTGATGCTAAACTATTGCTGATCTAACTTCTGAAGAATTTCTGAGGTTTTCTTTTTAAATTTAGATTGACTGGCTTGTCTTAAAGTTGTCTTTACATGTTTTTTACTATTAAATTTAGTTAAGTTTCATCATAATCAATTCTACAACTTCATGTTAAAGGGTAGTTAGACATTTACAAATAAAACTTATTAGATTCAACAAATGTTCATAGGATATTACTTTATGTTTTGAAACAATATAGCACATAGAAAGAGTCTACATAGAAATTTTGTCTTATAAAGTTGGTCAAAATACTGAGTACTATTGGACTTCATTTTTTATTCAACAAATCATAATCATTCTACAAGTCCTCAAAATAGGTGAAAGTTGCTTGTATATGGAAATTCCTAATGTTTGATGTAGTGATGATACTAAACACAGGTTAAGCATTAATTATCAAATATTTTGCTCATTCATGTTTTATTATCAATAAATTTTCATAAAATAAATCAAAGATGTATCCTTCCCCATTTCTTTTGATAAATTTTGGATTTAAATCTATTAGGTATAGGAAGGGGTTCATCACCTTGCTTCTCATGCTCATTTGTCTGGAAGTTATTTTCTCACCATTTGCTCTAAGGTAATGACTGTCTTTGACTATAAGATGTGTTTCTTATTTACAGAAAAGGATGAACTCTGGTTTTGCATCCATTCTGTTAGCCTATGACTTTTTATTGAGGAGTTAAGTCCACTGATCATGAGAGAGAGTAATGACCAGTGATTGTCAATGCCTGTTATTCTGTTGTTATTGTTGTATTGTTTTTCTGGTGCGGGATGATTTATTTTCTGTGTTCTCATGGGTATAATTAATATCATTTTATCGGAAAACCGTTGACATGCATTTTTTTCCTGCCTGCGAAATATTCTCTGGCAATGGTGGTTTGTGCAGAATTTGAAAAAGTGGCAAAGCAATAACTGCTACTGGAGGACCATACCATGAGCAGAAGCATATGATAGATAACTGCCTGCATGGCCTGGAATCTGATGCTGGGTAACCTGGACCTAGCATAGAACCAAACAAAATAATTCCTAATGATATTCTGCTATACTCATTGATGGGCTTGTGGCCCAGTGGTCATCAGAGAAGGTCCATCAGGCAACTGATGGGAGCAGATAAAGAGACTCACAGACAAATGTTAGGTGTACCTCAAAAAAAAATCTTCCTAAAGAGATTGTAAGCGACAGAGAGATCCAGGACACCAGAACACAGCCCATAAAATCAAATAAGTAGTATCCACAGGGTCTCAAAGTGACTCAAGTCGTAACCATAGAACCTACATTGGTCTGCACTCAGTCTCTGCATATAAGTTATGGTTATTTATCTGGTACTTTAATGAGATTCCCAATAGCAGAAGTAGGGGGTGTCTGCGACACTTTTGTCGGCTCCTGGGACTCTTTTCTTGTACTTGATTCCCTGGTCCAACCTTGACGTGAGGTTTTAGTCTTATTGTATATTGTAATTCTCCAATCCATGAATATAAAGTATTGATCTGGAGGAAAGGGGAGGTGGGGGATGTAAAGAAGTGGAAGGAGAAGGAACTGTGAGTGAAATGTATTGTATGAGAGAAGAATAAATGAAACCAAGATTTAAACAACATGTCAATAAAACTTTGTTCTTTATTTAAACACTACTATGAAACTCAATAAAACTGCAATACTTGCCATCTAAACCAGGTACAGAACATCCTTGCTAATGTAGATGAATTAAATCGCATGATTTTAAACTTTATCTATGTTTACAAAATCTTGATTTGGATACAGCATTTTTATAAGTTCGATTATTTTTTTAGCTAAACATGGGTGACCTCACCTTAAAGAGATAGATAAGGGGGGTGGGGCTTTAGAGAGGATCCAGAATGTATGTCAAGAAATTCTAAAAAGGTTATCTAATTAATTATCATCTGAATTTCTTTATGCCTCATTTTATATTGGTTGGGTTCTACAGTCAATATTCTGCCATGGCTCAGAGCATGTAACTTGTACTAAAGGTAGAGACATATGCAGAATAATAACCTTAACTCTGAAAAGAAATCAGTAACTTCTTTACTGTTGAATAGTAAGCAATGTGTTCTTTCCTCCTGTAAACTCTGTGAAAAACTGACAGTTAGGAGAGTGAGTCTACAAGTGTTACCAAAACCTCTCCTTCAGTCCCTTTGGTCCTTCAGTATTGGTCTATGGTATGTATAACCTTATAAATGTAGGCAGGAGGAAACAATACAATTGAAATTAGCTCAGTATTCTTTTATTTGGATACTGCTATGATGTGGCCAAGGAATAAAATCAGTCCTATTGAAAGGCATATGGCCTTGGGGCTGTGTTTCTTAATATATGGAAATGTCATGATTTAATAGTTCTTTAATACTAATTACCTCTTGTGATATTTTCCCCAAATCCTTTACACAGACTAAATTGAACAAGAATACATATTTTTTTTTTCTTACATAAAAATCTCCTTTAAACCTGAGTCAGGTATGAGATCAAAGTACCTGGTTTTCACATTGATGCTCTGTAATGAATGTTATCCAGGGAAACTGCTTGCCTTACCATTTGCTGTTGAATAACACCACGTTTTATTAAAGATCTGTGAAATGTTCCCTGAGATGTTACATAGCCTGTTGTCTGTAGACAGTAGGTTTTGCGAAATCGTCTTGGCTTTGTATAGGTGATAACAGGAAGCAAGAATAATGAGATAAAACCTCCTTGTTCAGGTTTTTTTAATTGAGGAACAAATTATTTCATAGTTTCTCATTAGTTATTCCCATGGATTCTAATGACAATGTGCTAACTTTCACACTTTAAACAGGTTAATTAATCAGGTAGTAATGAAGTTGGGTGATACCTGAGTGTTGGGGTGCCGAATAATCACAGTTCCTAATAACATACTTAAATGTCTGGAAACCTGAGTGGATAAGTTGACATTCAGATATTCTGAGATCTGCATAAATAAGCATGTGCTAGCAATGAAAAAACTAATTTTAATTAATTATACTAGGTATAATCTGTAATTGTGTGATGGATATGTGGTGAATATGCATAAGTGATAGATGCATTAATAATCATACACATTACTACTTTCCTTTATATGACATAAGCATGATTATGTTTCAGTGCATTCATGTATTTTATCTTCTGTGTAGCTTCATTAAAAAATTTATGCTTTGACTGTTACTGTTTAATTGTGATTTCAGTTATGAAACTGGGTCAGAGTAAAATGTTAAATGAAGTTCTACAGTGTGACAATAGTGTATGTTAAATTTCATGACAGCTTTCCTAAGACATAAGTTGCCTCAGGGACCCAGAGTCTATATCTCAGAAAGATGCGTGGAGAAAATTTGAAGATTTTGTCACTAAATTTCCTTTTTTAAAACCTTAAGAAAGATAATAAATAAAATTACTTATATACCTAAAGTTTTCTTTATATGTGATATATATCACATGATATATGTCTATAATCACAGAAGATGATAACA
The DNA here is from genome assembly GCA_033318265.1 of Phyllotis vaccarum. Lineage (NCBI taxonomy): Eukaryota > Metazoa > Chordata > Mammalia > Rodentia > Cricetidae > Phyllotis > Phyllotis vaccarum. Next base: position 39,234,983 of record JARWLC010000002.1, on the reverse strand, counting down.
CTTTAAAGTAGGCTAATTATTTCTATTATCGTAAATGTATTGTCTAGAATGATCTGGCTCAAGAAACTGAGGAGACGGCTGGCTCAGACATTGATGGTGTTTGCAGCAAAAGCACAAGGATATGAGTTCAAAACACATAAAAGCCAGAAATAGACACATGGGCCTGTAACTCCGGCAGTGGGAAATGGAGACAGGAAGAGCCTGATAAGTCACTAGCTAACCAGTCTTGCTGAAATCATTTAGGTTCACTAGGAGACCGTCTCTCAAACTATAAGGTAGAGAGAGTGAAATACAAAAGTATCTGATGCTGTACTCCACATGTCCCATGGGACATATGTACACATATACCACAGTCATACATATCACATACACATATCGTCCACATCACAAGCACTGTATATGCAGAGAGAGACAGAGACATAGGGGAGAAAGAGAAGAGAGATAGGGAGAAAGGGATGGGGTGAGAGAGAACAGGAGGCCCATGATGCAAGACACTGTGATTTATTTCCATAGAAAGCGTTCTATTCTTGAAAATCAACAGTAGAGAAAGAAAAATATTTTTCACAATTGCAGCAATCAATTACATGCATTGCATTAGTTTTAAGAAAAATTAATTGGGTGGTAACTTATAAAATAATTTATCAGCTAATTAGGATAAAGGGAAGTACAGATGTGTGAGCAAAGCAAAAATGTTTTCATAAAAATATTAATACAATTTAAGTATTAGCTTTCAATGATCGAAAGTAAATCAGCTGTACATAGAAAGCAAGAAAAAACAATGACCATCAACAATTGTACTGTCCTGTGGCCAAGGATGTGGCTCAAGGGTAAGGATACTTGTCACTGAACTTGATACCCTGAATTCAATTCTCAGGATCCATTTGGTGGCAGAAAAGAGCTGACTCAAATAATGTATCCTGTAGTTCCTTGACACACATGCTATGTAATTTTTAAGATGATGCTGGACCATAGGTTACTCACATTGTTGTCCTTATCACAGCTCTCTCATACTGAGATCCATATTGCCAAGTTACAAGGATTTCTTATTAAGATTAGAGAGAAGATAAGAGTTCACTAGGAGTATGAGATTTAGAGGTACAGAGACAGATCTTGAGAGGCCCTAAAACTTAGAACCACCATGGACCCCTTGGGGTCAAGCAGTGAAAAACTGGAGTCACTTCTCTCACATTTTTCCCTTCTGAAATTGGTCATTTGGTTTGTTCCTGCTTTATACACCACCTAAAAGCAAAGCTCCCTGTCTTTCAGTGACTCAGCATCTTCTTATACAACTACCTACCTGTTCCTCCAATAAAAACTTATGTGCAAGTGTATTTATTATTGAGATATTTGCAGACATGTTAAAGAAGCACACTTTTCTCTGCTCCTTTACAAAGCTACTTTAGTTGATTTAGTGTCATTTAGTGTACATTTGTTTAGTGAAAAAAGGGGTCTTCTTTAGTTTGGACTTGAGCATCACTTTTCTACATGCCTGCATCCCCAATCACTTATGGGTTGATGTAGATTTACTATATCAAAGACAATGCTTAGGATCCACCTTTCATGAACACAATGAACAGAAGAAATATGCTTCAATGTAAGGATTGTAGCATGTAAGAGGCAGAAAAATAATATGGTTAATTGATTGTGTTAAGAAACATAAATATATAGTGCTGCATGATTGTGGATCTAAAGACTTTTTATTCAAGAAAATGAAAGATGTTCTTACACTTGAGTTTAAACTAAAGTTTTATATCCTAAGTGGTCTGATAGTCAAATGTTGTTCTATAATTGATGGTGCCTCAGCTACTGAATATCTAAACATTTCTCATCTTCTTTACACATTACAAGTCATGATCTCTAGTTACAGATTATTTTGTGTACCTGTCAATAATACTCACTGATAGAAGGATAAAATGAAGGAATCAAAATCTTTCATAATTGCAAAAGGCATACATCATTATGCACTTTACCTCTTTTGAAAAGCAGAGAATGGATAAATCCAAGCTTCAAAATGCTCTTAAAGCTTTTGTTTCAAAATGATAGGGCTTTGCTAAGTTGTGGTCAAAAAGGGAGAAAAATACAGAAACTTGTATATCATTAGCACAACTGCATTTCATTATTTTCTTTTGCAAAATAAATTACATAAATGGGGTTTGCATTGTTTGTTATACTTCACCCAGAGATTTGGATAATTAAGTCTCAAGAACTGAGATGCTTTAAAACACATTTAATTTAGTAAAATTGGTAAGGAAGCAACTCCAATTAAAAAAAAATAAACAACAACAAAAATCCCTACCAAAGTTTACTGTGTCTTACTGGGTAATTTGGAATGAATTTCGACTCTGGCATTAGAAGTACAAAAGGTAACTAAAAATGCCATTAAATGAAATGTTCCAAGTCTAAGCAATTTCCTTCTTAAAAGAAAGTAAAATGCAAACAGAGATTACTACAACCCTGCTGTGTTTAATTTAAGTGTATATAAGCCATTCACACACAGTCATCTTGTCTGCAGATAATCATGGCCATCCACAGTGGCCAGGATTGTGAAGCATGGCTTGTCAAAAGTTTTTCACTTTTTGATTTCACCTTGCTGTGTCAGCCATGGATAATATGAAGCAAGTTCAGCACATTCAGCTTCTTGTAGGATGAGCTTCCTGTCCCTGTGTTTATTAACCTGCGTCTGTTGACTTCAAAGCACTAGCTGTAGTCATTACAAAGTGGCAGCTTATCTCAGACAGGCTACAGACCTCTGGAGTTGTACATATATACCAGACACACATATGTCTTTATCTGGAAATGACTTATTCTATATATCCATATCTTTTTCAACATAAAATTTCAAGTTGCAATGTTTGCAAATCTCAAACCAACATACAATATAATATCAGAAATGATTAGATCTCTACAGATTCCACTTTGAAAAGGAAGCAAAACCTAGGTACTAGTTTTGAAAAGAGGAGATTCACTAATCTCATCTTTTAAATACAATTAAAGAAAATAATAAGTATATTCTGAATATTTTTTATTTGATAATTTTTATAATATTTTAAGTATATATTTTTAAATATGAGGTAAGAGCATTTCAAAGATCAAAAGATGCATTTATGTAAAAAATACTAATATGATTTTACAAGGTCTTTTCAATTTTTAGTTGCTAGATTTTCCGAGGAGAAGAGCTTACTGTAGTTTTATAATAACATCAATATTTTATTTGAAATCTAAACAATTTATATTGATTAATCAGTTCAGAGTACATAAATCCTTCATGACAGCTTTTATGAGCAAATGATGAATGTAACATTTTTCTAAGTGTCTATATAAAATATTAAATACTTAAGAATATAGCAAAATTAATAACTATAGAACATAACTATACAACATTCCCATATACAGATGTATATAGATTCTCTCTGGTTTGCATGAAAAAAGAAAATACTTCAATGTCTGCAATATGCAGTTCCAAACATCTGAAGTATGTATGAAAGTCACAATATGACAAATTTGTATTTGTTTTTATCATGGTCTAACTAATTATATCTAAAATCATTTCTCATTATTAATACATCACATTTAAAAATCTGGTTAACTTTTAGACAATGAAATCCAACAGACATGCACGAATCATAGGATCACCTGAGTGCTTCATGAATATGGGTCATCTTTCTACCTAACAGGGACAGCACCAAATAGAGTACTAAGTACTAAGTAGTCTTTAAGCTAATAGGAGTATTAGCACTGAATGTCATTCATAAATCTGGATTATAATCAATAACAAGCAGTTTTGAGTACCTAGAGAAAGAGAGAGAGAGAGAGAGAGAGAGAGAGAGAGAGAGAGAGAGAGAGAGAGAGAGAGAAGAAGAAGAAGAAGAAGAAGAAGAAGAAGAAGAAGAAGAAGAAGAAGAAGAAGAAGAAGAAGAAGAAGAAGAAGAAGGAATATAATAAGGTTTTTGGCCTGGTCTAGTCCCAAGATCTGTTTGCCACTGCTTAGGCCCTTAAAAATGTCTTAGATGCTTGTATTAATTATATTTTGTTTGGCCTCAGGAACATTGTTAGATAGTTTTTGTGTCTTAATTTAATTTAATTTTATTAATTTGTTTTGTCATATGGTCCATGGCTTACCTCTGATATTTTTATAGGTTGATTTTTGGGTAGCTCCTTTGACTCCACCCTCCTTCTACTATCTATGCCCCGATTTCCCCATCTACTTCTAAGATGCCTTCCATAGCCCAAGACATTTCTTTTATTAATGAACTGTATTCACAGCATACATAAAGACATCCCACATCAGAAGGGAGGAAGGAAAGGAGGGAGGGAGGGAGGGAGGGAAGACAGAGGTAGGGAGAAAAGAAAGAATGAAGAAAGAGAGATAAAAAAGAAGAAAGAAAAGAGGAAGGAGGGGGAGAGGAAGGAATGAGGAAGGAAGGAAGAAAGGATGAAAGAAAAAGAAAGAAAGAAAGAAAGAAAGAGAGAAAGAAAGAAAGAAAGAAGAAAAGAAAGAAAGAAAGAGAAAGAAAGAAAGAAAGAAAGAAAGAAAGAAAGAAAGAAAGAAAGAAAGAAAGAAAGAAAGAAAGAAGGAGGGAGGTAGAAATATACAGCAACATGCTGTCCTCTGGACGTGGCATGGTTATAAAGTAGTCGCATACTCATGAAGTCACAGCAGGGGTGGATACCTGCACGTGATCAACTGAACTGTTGTAAAGAGATTTCTTGGTCTTGGGCAGCCAGAGGCCCAGACTCACAGACCTGCCACACCAGATCCATTAGCCACCCGCTGCTGCTGCTCAGGCCCTCAGAAATGACTCAGATGCTTATATTAACTTCATGCAGTTTGGCCTATGGCTCAGGAACATTGCTAGCTTGCTCTTACATCTTAAATCAACCTATTTCTATTAATCTGTCTGCCATGTCGCCCGTGGCTCACCTGTGTTCCTTACATGTTGCTCGATCTGTCCCTGACTCTGCCCTTCCTTTCCTACCTATTCTGATTCCTCTGCCTACCTTTTCTACGGTGCCTGTAAAGGGCCAAAACAGCTCCTTTATTTAAAGACTGAGATTCACAGGATACAGAAAGGCATTTCCACATCACTGAACTAAACTTCTAGCCTGATAAAGTAGATTCCCAGGTTCCAGCCTTTACTGCTAAGCACTTGGCAGTGGATAGATACTGGGAGAGGAAGAATTATGCTGTGGATTATGAAGAATTATTTCTGTGATGTGAATATTGTTGCTCTCATTGGTTGAAAATAAACTTGTTTGGCCTATGGCAAGGCAGGATAAATTTATGTGGGACAATAAAACTGAAGAATGGGATAAAGAAGGGTAGAGTCAGGAGAGATGACACTGAGCACTCAAGAAGCAAGATACTAGAGGATGGGTAAATTCATGGACTATGTGGCAATACATAGATTAATATAAATGGGTTGATTTAAATGTAAGAGCTAGTTAGTAATAAGCTTGAGTTATTGATCGAGTACTCTATAATTAATGTAGGCTAAAGTGTGTTTATTTGGAATCAGGCAATTGGGACAAAAATTTAAAAATAATAAAAAAACCTCCACGCCCATTTAGAGCACTGTAACATTTTTCAGGCTGTGAATCCTGATATAATTTCGATGTTAAAGTGGATAAACACATACTATGTAGATACAGGAAGCAATAATTAAACTTTCTTGGGTTTTATAAAAAACATTAAAGGGAAATGTGTTGAGGGATGTGTAGTAAAAATTGGAGGGTAAGAAATGAGAGGTAGATATGATCATATTATATGGTATTCACATATAAAATTTAAACATAAAATAATAAAATAATATCTAAATAAAAATACCTAATTCAATAAATATTAAATAAATAAAAAATACTTTTAAAGAGAAAATTGTAGAAAACAATATTTGATGAGATGATAAATAATTTCCCAAACTTATTGAAAAGTTTATCTTTGTTTTAAAGAACATAAGTCGTGATGGTAATTTTTACTTTACTCAAAAATCATTTTGTTCTTTTTATTTCTATAGGACAACTAAAAATAACATGAGATTCCAACATCTACTTATACATAAAAATGATGCAGATGCTAGGTAAATTTGCTCAACTCAGTTTTTATGAATTGAAGAAAACTATGTACAGTAATCTAGGTTATGTTTATTTAAAACATAGCTGAATCCCAGACTCTAGTGACTTTGTTTCTGGTGTCTGATCTTGTACCATTTTCACTTTGTTCTCAGCAGCGTGGTAGTCCTGAAAACCATCATCTAATTCAGTTAAAACTCACCACTAGAATATCAGGCAGGTTCCTGAGATACTCTGTGTCAAAGAATTTATTTTTATTCTATTTAAATCCAACTTCTGCAGTGTAAACAACAGGCCTCCAAGTTTAAAAATATATATGAATAGATAACACATAAATACATAATATATATATATATATATATATATATATATATATATATATATATATATAAACAACTAACTAAACCCCAAAACACCAAAAACAAAAAACAAATGAAGAGAAACTAATTCACAAAATTCAAGACCTAAATATGGACAGCTAGGAACACATTAAATCACAGCCAATCAAAACACTGATTGTGGATCCCATACCTGTAGATACATCGACAAATTCCTGAAGTTAAGGAACCACTGAGGAAAAGAGATTATAAAGATTAGGAGACCAAGAAGATTAGGAAGTATGGTTTCCCACTGTATCTCCTAGGAATACTAGAAGCTACACCCAAGTTTCACCAAAATGAGCCCAAACATGAGCTGGACAACACCAATGGGCATGAAAGCGTGAACAAGGATAATTTCAGCAAGACTCAGTGCTACACAAAGGCTTATAAGAGACCAGGGAAAACTGAGAAGAGGAGATGTAGTCTTTCCAAGGGAAGAGCACAGCAATTGTTTCTTCAGTGCCAAATGATCAGTGTGGATATCATAAATACAAGTAACTTAAGAATCAGGAATACCTGAGGAATAGAGGTTCAAAAGATTATAAGAACAAGAGGTGGTGGATATCCATATGGAAACAGCATCTTGCAAATAAAATAGGACTGATGTACATATAAACACATAGAGACTGTGACAACACTCAGAGATTACACAAATTTAATAAGGTAAACAAAAAATCCAGAAAAGAACTTGGCCACTTGGCACTAAGTCCCTCTCCTAGGAAAGAAACTGATGCCTATTGGAAGAGAAAAAAATTAATTTTGTCCAGTGAGAGTCATAGAGTATATTAATCACACTCCAGAGCATGTACTTAGAACTGTATGGCCAATACACAGTGGTCTCTGGGAGATTTCTGTGCTTCCCCCCCCCCCCCTTTGTCCTTTGTGTTATTTTGTTGATGTTGTTGTTTAAAATTTGTTTTGCTTTTTAAGAAAAAAAAAACAAAACGATGAAGTTGGTTGGGGTAGGGAGTTAGTGAAGATCTACAGCTAATTGGAGAACAGGAAAGAACAGGGTCCAAAGATAATGCACAAAAGTTAAAGCCTATAAGTATAAAATAATAACAAATCTTTAAAAATATCTATGCTCCTTCAGGAGCTTGGTGTGTGTGAACGTAGAGTGTAATCTAGAAATTTTACATCATCATAATAATGTCAAATCCTCATCAGGACATGCTCCAAGTTGTGTGGTTCCTAAGTGTGAGGATGAAGCAGGGTTAAATGATAAATATTAAAGTCGTTGATAATAACAGTAGTAGGAAATCACTATGAACATCACCTCCCTTTGCCTAGGAAAGTCTACTCTCCCCCTCCCAAAGTTCTGTTTGTCTTTCTGTTAAAAAGACTATTTGGTGTGTGCATATGGAAATGTGTGACTGACAGGACCACATGTGTTTGAAGTATGTGTTCTGTTTGTATTAGAAAAGAAAAAAAATAAACAAATAAGGTGACCAGGTGGGTAAGTGCCTTCTTGACTAAAGTCAAAGACAGATGGGTCATATGACTTCCTCGGCAGGTTTTGTTTGTCGTCTTGGGAAGTTCTGTCTATTTTTGAGAAAGTTGTATGTGTTTGCCTTGTTGGAAAGTTCTGTCTCTGTTTTCATATGTGTTCATAAGTTTTGTTGCAAGCATGGAGCTGAAACAAATGGTTTGGACATTTTGTTGTCTCTGTTTCAGACAGCAGCTAATCACCACCACTAACTGCTGTGGCTGCATTTATGGTCTGGGCTCAGAATTTATCTCTGAGCGCTGGTCACTGGATTTGGGTTAGCAGGAGTTCAAATGTCTTCTTGATGTAGATACTGTTAAGGTTGTTTTACTATGTTCTTCTTTATTGAAAAGCTGGCTCTAGAGTTAGATTGTGGCTCTTCCTTCCCTAGACCATGGTATGAATTTAAAAGTTCTCATTATTTTTCTCCGTCAGGCTGAGCCCCTGATATAGTGGCAGGAAGAAGAAAGCAATGTAGAACAGTCAAAAAAATGATTAGACATGGTCTATATGTACATTCTGTACCATGAGATATATAAGTTTATTTTGTTAGATATAGTTAAATTTGTTAAATTAAAATTAATTAAACTAATAACTAAAATATGATAATTAAATATTTATATAGGAGGTAAATTTAAAGAAACCATATGGGATTATTCGATCTTGAATTGTAGCCATCTTTGGTCAGCCATGTGTCTGGCAGGCATCCTTCCCAGGGTTAATAAAGATGAATGTCTCTGATTTCACCACCATCTTTGATTAAAGATGACCAAGTAGAATGGGCCTACTAAGGAGGCAACAGCAGGTATCCAAAAATTTTTTGGATTGAAGTAGATTTTTGTATGAGAATTCCTGTCATATCCTGAAAACAAGGTTTATTAAAGATAGAATTTAAAAACAATATATGTTTTATAAGCTACTAAAGCTGCACCGCAATGCTTTTATACACAATCATAACCCTGATCTGACAGTTGAACTCCTGTAACTTACGAATCACCCAGGTGATGATGGTTTTTAAAGACATGAAGACATCATAGGGAAAAGATGAGGTTTGCAAGGGTAGAGTTCCAAAGAAAAGTCATTGCAATGGTGGACTTAACAGTTTTTTTTAAATGCCAGTGCCATGTAACAGTCCCCAGAAGCACCAGTCAGTGAAATAGAGCAGGCTGATCTAAAAGGCAGGCCACTTATATGCAGCCAGGGTGGGGCTATTGAAGTGATCCAAGCCCCCCCCCCCAAAAAAAAAGTGGTAAATGAATTTCAGATCCCAGATTTTGAACTTGTGATTGTTTGCAGTATTGGAGGTTGATTTTACCTTGTACAGATTATGAATATGCCATATTTTCTCCCTCTTGACATATAAGGATATACTTTATTTTTGAAATTTTGAGAAGACATTTGAATGATTTTAAACCTTTTAAGGAAAATTTTCAAATTTGTAAGGCTATGGGACATATTAAATTATAGACATTATAAAATGTTATATATTGCCAGTATTTGGAGTTAAAAGGCTAAAAATTAGGATCACAGCCTTACGCACCAAATACCAACCAGAGACTGGGTTCTTCTACTTGTAATTCTATTCATTTCGTAAAATAATTCCAATCCATTACCCAATCCTATAATCTCATCTTTCATGATCCTAACAAACAACCTACTTTATGAGGATTGTAGACTAGTTTGGAGCAAGCTCAACTATAATGCAGAGAAACCTCTTCAAATGAATGTAGCATACCCTTCAGGCCATGGATTCCCTGACTGAGAAACCCATGTTGAGATTATAATACTCCAACCAAGTGTTACCTTAGCTAGAGACCACTTTACATCCTGCTTCCTGACAGGTCTCCATAAACCAGTAAACAATGAGTTACTTCAAGAAATAGTTCAGGACAGACAAAAAAAAAAAATCCATCTCAGTTCCTTGAATGTCTCAAGAAGGCCCTCTTACAGTATACTAATCTAGACCCTGAAAACAAAGATAACAGACAACTTCTTATGATCCATTTCTTTTCCAAGAGTTTCCTCAAAATTAGGGTCAAGATTAAGTATATGAAAAGAGAGCCCCTGGACCCTACAGACAGAAGTCTTAGTACTGGCCTTTAAGGTGTACCATGGGTAAGATGAGAAATCCCATAAGCAAAGCCATCCAACTGGCCCTAGTGACTTTGCCCTCTGGGCCTTGCTGACCGTCAGGTCCCTGTTTCCAATATGGTCAGGAGGGTCACTGGACCAGGGCTTGCCTTAATCGCCCCCACCCCCTGAGCCACCTGGGACATGTCTGATGTGCCACCAAAAGGGACATCAATCAGTTGACTGCCCCTTTGCACTTGCGGCATGGGGACATCGAACACAGATCACACTCTAGCCAACATTCAAAGCCAGCCATGAATGATTGAGGGTGCCAATGACCACTTACACCTCTGACAGGGATACCCATGTAGTTATCCCAGTTTGGGGGGAATCTGTCTCCTTCCTCTTGGACACCAAAGCCACATACTTAGTCTTGACGGAGTTTTGGGGACCCACCTCTCCTTCTTGTCTCTCTATTGTTGAAGTAGGGGAACATCCTTATTTACCTCATCAGAACCTAACACTCAACTGCGTTTTCAAGGAGTGTCCTTCTCACCCACTGATCTTTGACTGTGCCAACCTGTCCTGAAACCCTAATGAGAAGAGAATTTTTTCAGTCAAAGTGAGAGCTTCTATTCCTTTTGCTTTCCTTATACGCCTGACCCCAGACTCACCAAAAGTTCCTCTTCTCCTAGCCACCCACCCTACTGCTTCCAGCATGTCCTTTCCTCTGCCAGCCTCTTTGGTGGACCCCTGTCTCTGGGAAACACAAAACCCTTCTGTTTCTAGACACCATTTCCTCATTGTCATCTAATTACAGGACCCTATCTAGTACATTCCCAAGCTCAGTTTCCACCCTCACTCCAGAGCCTTAGGGAACTTAGGGGACTCTGACTTTCTAAGGAAAAGCTATATCACCCTACCTCCTCTCCTTTTATACCCCTATACTTGCAGTTAAGGAATCTAACAGAGGTGTAAGACCTTTGGCTTATTAATTCTGCAGTGATTCCCCTCTACCCTGTGGTACCTAATCCTTATACACTCCTCTTCACTATCTCCTCAAAACCTCCCATTTCTCAGTTCTCAATCTCAAGGATGCTTTCTTCTTAGTTTCAAAATATCTTTGCTTTCACCTGATCTGAGCCTAACATTCACCTCTCCCCACACCTTACCTAGACTATCCTACCCCAGGGATTCAGAGACAGCTGGCATCTCTTTGGTGAGGCCCTAGCTTCTGACTGATTTTCCTTGTCTCTCCCCAAATCTAAACTTGTACAACATGTGGGTGATATTCTCCTTTGTATTCCATCATTACTAATTAGCCGAACCAACACCTCTGCTTTTCTTAATTTTTTTGTTTAGCCAGGGTTTATAGAGTTTTGCCTTCCAAGGTTCACCTGAATACTGCTAAGTTAACGTATTTGGATCCAACCATTACCCCAACCTACATCCTCACAGTTACACCTTGACACGTGACAAATTCTGTCATATGCATGCCACCAGCTCTTTCATCCCACAACCAGGATCTGTCTCATATTGTCAAAGCCCCTCAAGACTGAAATTTCTCAAAAATTCTAACTACCTCTTGTAGAAATTGTCAAAGTCCATGCCATAATTCCAAATATTGTTCCTACTCACCAGGCTAGGGGATCTCTTTTGGGGACATACTGGCAACATGATTTTACTCATATGCCCACAGTCAGACAGGTTAAGCCTTAGTAGAAATGTTTCTCAGGCTGGATTGATGCTTTCCTAACCACTAACAAAAGAGCACAGTCTCTTATCTCCATATCCCACAGTACTCAGGAACAATAAAACAAACTAACCACTTAAAAACATTTTCTTATTAAAATGCCACAAGAATTCCATCTTAACTGGGTTAAACTCTTGCCTCTGGCTCTTTTCAGGCTTCAGACTTTCCCCAAATGACCCCTCTCAATCACACCATTTGAACTCCTGTGTGGAAGGCCAGTTCTAAGCCTTGGCCTGTCATCTAAACTCTCACCCCTGACCTACTCACCCCCCCACTCTATCATCTTCTATGCATCTTTCTTGACTATTTCCTACACCAGCCATGTGTCAACCCTGCCCATCCCCAATGAATATTTGGGATCAGTTCCTTCTTTCTCTTCTTTTCTCTCACTCATTTTACTTAAATATCAGGGGCCCTTCAAGGTAATTCTCACATCCCCCCCCCCCACCAGCAGCTGCTGAGCTTGAAGGCCTTTCCCATTGGGCTCATGTATCTCCTCTCAAACCCTTTACTCCCCCAGCCCATGATAATCCTTCTTCATACACTGTAACCCAAACAGAGCTCTGCTCTCTTAAGTTTCAGAAGACACACAAATTAATCACTTTGTCTTCCAATTCCAGAAGAAAGAGATTTTAACTCACAACCGTACTCAACTCCATTGACTTAGGAACCACATATGCTTTCCTTCCTGAATCCCCGCCCCATGTTCAACTGTCTACTTATCACACCCTGCTTCCTTAATTTCCTCTCTATGTGTCTCCAATGACATATTCAAAATTTCTAATTAACTAATCAGCTGTTGCTATAGGACTACCATTAGCCACAGAGCCTGAGGAACAAAGACTATCAAATGTGCCCAGGTGATAAAGAATAGCAACAGCACCCCAGAGATATGCACACCTCCAGACTAAAAAGAAAGAATCACAGAGCAGATTTGAATTTAGCAGTTTACTATTGACTACCCTCAGCAATCAATCAACTGTGTCTCCTGAGTATTAAGGTGATATCACGATAATAGAAAAGGAAAAGGTGTTTTAAGGTTTGTTTATGTGAAGGAAGAAAAGCTGTCTCTCTTCTGCTTATTTATATATTCTTTTTAGCGCCAATAGTGTGTGATGACCAGGGTCTTAAGATTTGCTACTTAACAGCCTCCCCACCACACACACACATTAGAGGGTGTATGGAAGCTTTCCACCCTTTGTTATAATATTGATATAACTCTTTTTCAGTTGTTTTATTGACACCTACATTTTCTGAACATGCTCATCCTTCCTGCCAGTCTTGTCCCAAGGCCCAACCCACAAGAGCTTTCTAGATAATCCAGCCTCTGTACCAGCTCCAAGGATGCCAACCATAATGGATTTACTTGTACCCTCGAGGGAAACAGAGGATGGGATGGCTTATGTACTCCTGAAACATATCAACTCTCAATTTGTTGTGCTTCTGGGACATCACTGCTGGTACCACCTCTCTAGGTTTAAACAGGTACATATCCAGAAACTGGAACCTAATTTCTCAAAATGTCCTAGTGAAAGGCATATCTGCTCTCATGTCTTGCTCATACAATCTTGTCTCTTCTGTACAATCAGGGCACTTCTCCATTCCATGTCTTTTGTCAGGCACATCACTTATCCCCTACCTAACCCCATTCAGAGGACTAGTGTTAAGAATCTATTTTTCTTACCAACCTGCTTTTTAGCTCCCTCAAGGAACAGCTGTCTGAGGTATCCAGGATGACAACTATCTGAATGCTTCTTTACTCAGGAATGTTTGCATTAAGACCTGCCCCTTTGAGACCTGATCAATAAAAAGGCAATACCTTAGCTACTCCAGGGTCTTAACAGCGTCATTCTATGTAAAGTCTTCTTTAAGAGAAAACCCTTCACCCTTCTCTCTCTCTTTCTTCTCTTCTCTTCAAATGATGTCGCAGTCATTTCTGTACATCTACTCCTCTTCCTCTTTCTTTTCTCTGTTCTTTTTTTTTCTTTTCCCACTGGCTACTCTGAATCCACTTTCTCTCTATTTTCCTTTCCCTTCAACAAACTTTTCATTGAGCACCATCCTGATGGTGTGTCTCTCTCCACATTCTCTCACCAACCATGGCTGCTGCCCACCATGTCTGAAGGTCATGTCATGTCCTTTTCACCTGCCATGGGGCACCTTGGCTCAAACCTGCCAAGGCCACCACATGCTGTTTCTAAAACAACTCAGGTACTATGTAGAAATGTCTCACTGTGGTATGAGATGTTATTAAGTTTTCACGTTTTATGCAAGGCATGTGTTAAAGTACTAATGGTTTGAAGTCATCCAAGGTGGGAGGACATTCTACAAAGCAATGTTTATTTTTACAAATTACAAATTTATTAATATACATTATATGAATAAATTCATAAATTTATAGACATTGTTATAAATTAAAGACTTATAGCAGTGTTAACTAAATCTATATGCTAAAATATAATAGGTATAAAAAGAAATGGATTTTATCACATCTTATTTAGAATTTCTTTTAAATTAAGATTTTTATATTTAGAAAAGCAGTACTGTATTTTAATATTATTGATATAATTTCTTTATGTGATTTACAGAATATTAATTCTCCCCAGAACACTACTTATTGCAAGCCTTGTCTGCAGATCCTGTTAGCGATCACCTCAATAGTTAGTGGAATATGTTTAAGTCTTTTTTTAAAACTCAATATGAAGTCACACCAGAGTTATCGCAATCTTATCCATGCATTGATTTCTCATCAACAGAAGAATTGACTTCAAGGGATCTTCACATTTTTCTTGTTTTAGTTGGATTATGAAATTGAAGGCTTTGTTTCTTGGTTTTTGATAACAGTAAGTACCATCTAGTCTTCACTCTAGGGACCAAGTATTATTAGAATTGCCAGGGTTTACCTGATAAGTGAAATAATGTTACCCTGTCTTTTATGAATCTACATTTAGGAATGCAGTGACCAAACTATTTGTATAAATTTATTTTATCTCAATTCATTTATTTTTAATTTGGTATTGCTTCTTAGTATATTGATTTTAATCTTAAGTGTTGATTTTATTTTCAGGAATCATGAAAAAAAAATTGTTTAACATAAAATTTCCCAAAAGGTGTATGCATGCTTTTACTGTATTGTTAACAACTTCAAGGTGAGACGGGATTTTTAGGCATTGTTTGGAAAATATCTCCAAGCAAGGCTGGCCTTTGAGCTGTGCATACAGAGCTAGGCTTTGTAGTGTAGAAATAGACGGCACTTACCAGAAAAATCTTGTGTTGGATCTGTGTCATCTAAGCTAGGTTTGAGACTGTGGGGAGGGTGCTGGTGTCAAGATTTTGAGTAGCTGGCCAGACAAAGCTGTGAGTGTGTAAGCTGTAAGTACAGAACTGTGAGTGTGTAAGCTGTAAGTACAGAACTAGGCCTGAGAGGAGCTGGAACAAATCAGCTACAAAGGCCCAGGGCCAGAGATCGGTCCAGGTATCTAGAAATGATGTTGATGTTGTTAGTTGTTGGGAGATCACTGGGCAAAGCTAGTGCAATAATTGTGCAACTTGAGCTAGTTATGTATCTGCCCATCCTGATAGAGGCGAGAAGCTAGTGTCATACATACAACCAGGAGGAGGAGTTCTCATGCTTATGTAACATCAGCAATACAAACAATGTAAAATACCAAAGCAGTACTCTAAGCCCAAAATTCATTATCACTGTAAAACTGTTCTCCAGTGAGCATTATCTAAATGAATCTTAGGACACAGAATTTAATAGAAATTTGTATTGTAGGATTCTTCAAAAAATATTAAATATTAAAAAAATCAATAGAAAGAATATTTATAAACTTGATCAAAGAATTCAAGTAGTTTTAAAGAGTTCACAAACAGCTCAACAAATATTCAGAAGATAGCAATAAATGCCTGAATACTGTCATAGAAATCATTTTTATATGGTTAATAAATGACAAAAACAATTCAGAATTTGAAAAATATAATTAGTAAAGAAATAGAAATATTGAGAACTCTAGCAGAAATGAAAATAAAATTGAAAATTTTAATTTATTAGATAGAAAAAGGAACAAGGCAAATCTTTTCAAGTAGAATGTATTAAGGAGATAACAATCAGACTCTAAAATAAAGTAGACAGATTTGTCCTTGAGAGTAACAGATATAGAAAATTAAAAGAGATAAATCAGAAAAGAAACATACAGATTTTTTGTTGTTGTTGGTTATTTTTTTTTCTACAACTAGGAGTTGGTAAATTATCTTTCTCCTTAAAGCTTTAAGTTAGGATTCTGTCTTAATGAATACAGGTGAAAGTACAGGGAGTTTAGAGGCCTAAAATCAGTTAGCTCCAGATAGGTCTCTTATAAGTAGGGGTGGTAAATGTGGGGCATATCAGTGTGTCCTCCATTTGTAGCTGGCCTTGGATACCTGAGTAAAGTTTCAAATGGATGGGTTACTTTGTCTAGGGCTGACTCCACACAGAAGTTTACTAGTAAAGATAACTGTAGAGGAGGCAGACAATGTGAGTCAGCACTGGGCAGAGGAATAAAGACCTGATTTGTGAGATAAGAGTTCCTGTCTGTATGACTGTTTTCACACAAAGATAGGAGAGAATATCCATATGCCCTCAAATGTATGGGGAAAGTTGTGCCCAACAAATGAGCAATCACGCTTCTAAAATTTTCTGAGAAATAAATTCCAAGGAAATAGCAAGTGGGGAGGCTGAAACCACACACACACACACACACACACACACACACACACACACACACACACACACACACACACACACACACACACAATCTTCTGTAGGAAATAGATAACACATTTAAAGTCAATTAATAACAAAACTCCTTGAAATTTTGACTTTTCCTCTGCCAGGACTCCTGGATATGATGGGTCAGCCTTGTTGGTGCCAACTGAGTTCCTACTTCATATTTCTGCTGCACAGCAAGAAATAGTATTTTTATTTATAGATCTTCTTTTTATAAGATCTTTTATAAGTTTTGGGGGAGATTAATGAATTAATACTTTTACTTGGTGTTTCTCCAGTAGTTGCATGCATGCTCATGTTGTGTTTTAAGTAGGGGTTGGCTTGTTAGGAAGCCAGAGCCAGGGTCCATTTTTTGAGTGCTTAGCAGTTATGTGGAAATGCCAGGTGAACCTGGATAAGATGTTTGATATACCTTTTCAATAACTTAAGTAGATAAATATAAACAAACATTGGAAATAGGAAAGGGGGCCTCAGAATGAGAAAAAGAGAACCAACACAGACAGGGAGCTTACCTCCAAAGTTCAATGAAGGGCCATGACTTTATGCAGAACTAAAAATGGGTCAGCAGGATTGGCCACCAGGATGGAGAAGGCACTTACTCAAGTCACAAGTAGTGATCACCACACCAGACAAAAATAAAAGCCAAAAAATAATTGCAGCAATAAGAAAGATAATCCTAAACCAGGGATACTCTATAGCCATGCTGTGTGCCAGATGATTCCTATGCTTAGTTTAGTTTAGTTTAGTTTTGTTTTGTTTTGTTTTTACCTGGTGGAGGGGAGAAGAATACACAGTGACAATCACTTAGATTGTGAGAACTATTAGAAACAAATGAATTTAATTTATTGAGGAAAGGGAAAGCCTTAAATATCCTTGTTTTTGTTAGAGGAATGGACTTTCTTTGCTGGCATTTGCTGCTGTAGTGTGGTTGTTTTTTGCTGGTTTAGGCTATTTTATATTAGAACTTTGTCTTTGCTGTCAAGACCTCCCTCCAGATATACCCAAGTTTGGCTTATGAGGAAGTACCCACTTTAGGATCATGTATGACTATGAGGAAATGCTATGAGCACATGTTTTAAGGCACCAGGTATAACCAGTTTTAACTGGCTGAGGCTAGACCTGTCCCCAGGATCTTAGAAGCTTCCAGGGTCTATATATTCCACATTGAGCATAGAATGAGAAATCAGAAAACTCTCCTAAAAACAAGCCCAACAAATATGGCCCTATTGTAAGTGAAAGTTTCCACCTTAGTACATGTGGAGACCCTAATAGGGTTAATCACACTATTTCTACCCTTCTTTGTAAGGAGAAGTGATGAAGAGTATTGACAACCAGGGTAACAGAGCAAGATAGACCAGTGAGACAGAATACTGAAAAAAAAAATAAAGAAATGATGAAAAGGTAGATTATTGAATCTACTTTTAAAAATTAACTACTAGTTTTGAATATACTGATAGAAAGTTAAGATCAATTTTGTTCCTGAACATATTTTTACTTTTGTTCAAGTTATTGTACCAATACAACTCATCTAATAATGTAATGCTAAATTGTTAGTCTTTGAAATTATTATTCATGAATTGAATTAGGGTCTAAAGAAATGTAAGTTAGTCATTAGACATTACAATCAAACTCATAGTCATATTATGATGTGGGAATGTGTTTATGTATGCTGTGAATCTCAATCTTTAAATAAAGGAGCTGTTTTGGGCCATGGCAGGCACCATAGAAGAAGTAGGAGGAGAAATCAAAGCATAGGTAGGAGAAGCAGGGCGGAGTCAGAGGCAGATGAGCTGAAGCTGCCCAAGGAGCAACATGTAAGGAGCTGGGTGAGCCACAGGCCATGTGGCCGACAGATTAATAGAAATGGGTTGATTTAAGATGTAAGAGCTAGCTAGCAATGTGCCTGAGCCATAGGCCAAAGAGCATGAAGTTAATAGAAGCGTCTGAGTCGTTTTGGGGGACCTGGGCGGCTGGGCGGCTAAGAGTGCTTGGGCGGCAGGTCTGTGGGTCTGGGACACCCGGGACCCGAGAACCCACTACTACAATATTAGATATGTTTTCAAGGTCAAGCGAAAATATATTTTAGATAGCTCATCATCAAATACTTCAGAGATCTAAAGAATATGGCATTTAACATATTATAATAACATTCTTTTTATTTTTATGATAATGAGACATGTCCACTCCTGACATCACCAATCTACTTCAGAGGAGATGATGGTTGATAAAGAAACTCCATATCGACTTTACTTTCTTAGTAGCAAAAGGTAGACATGGGGCAAGAGTGTGTTCTTGCTTTGACTAGCATGATTTCCAAAATGGACAAACAGGACACACAAAAAAGAACTGCACAAACTTGTTGAGACAAGGTAGAAAGGTCTTTAAGGATATTCTGCTTCACAAATAAATCTAGTCAGATAGGCTAGGCCTGTAGGCTGAAGATGGATGCCCGAATGTAGCAGAAGAACCTTGGGTGGCTATTTAAGGAACCAGATGTTTCTGTCATTTCTCACATTCTTTGGAAGTTGCTTCATGCATTTTCTGCTTACTTAGTTAATATTTCCTTCTTAAGTATCTAAGGGAGGTGAAGCCTGGATAGTTATAGTTTTTCTAGTTCCAGACTAAGAAAAAAATTCACTAGAGAAGTATAAAGTCTAAGTATATACTTATTACATATAAGGTTGAGAGACATCAAAAGCATTTTCAGCTGGTATTACAGGTAAGATAGAAAGTGAATTATGTACAATCTTTTGGACTCACAAAAATAGTATAAATAATTGTTTTCTCTAAATTTGTCAATTGTTAATGAACTAGATTTTATTGATATACTTATTTCCTATACATGTATATATGTAATTTTTCTTTTTGTATATAGTTTTTTATATTGGTTATAACTATTTTTTGTTTTTGACAAAAAGAAGATATGTGGTTATGATTATATATTTAATTAAGTTTTCCTGAAGATCAGAGGATAGAGTCAGCCATAGATTTAGCCATAAAGGTTTGAACCAGGAAGTACTATTGCTGGGCAGAGAAAGGTTTATATGAGAGGAGACAGAGCTTGACTCTTTCCTTTTGGAGGATGACTCAGAGGCATTCAGTCTGAGGATTCCTTAGATGTGGCTAGGAAAGAAGTAGCTGTGGCTTGTTCCTCTGTCTCTCTGATCTTTTAGCTTTTCCTCAATATCTTGGTCTGGGTTTTTATTAATGACACCTAAGTAGAATTTGTGCAACAACACTGGGTGAGGCAACACATACCCAGAAATATAAACAGCTTATGTTCTTTTATCTGTGGACTATCTAACTACTTATATGTAACTGTACAATGTGGAGGAGAATAGAGGATACAGGTGTTATGGAGGGGGAAACAGGGATAGAAGCAAAATGGGTATTATTTAACTGGAAAAAGAAAAAGAGTTTGGTAGAGGGAGGAAATAGGGATAAGTATAAGAAAGATGTTTTAAGAAACTACAGTGAAACACATCATTTGTTTACTTAAAAACCACGTATAAAATGAAGCTGATGTGAAGGCTCCAAATGAGAAAAGTATTTACAGGTCATCAGAGGACCTGAGTCCATATTCTAGCACTCATGGGGCAGTTTACAACATTCTTTAACTATAGTTCTAGGGAATCCAATGCTGTCTTCTTGCCTCTGCATGTACCAAACACACATGCAGTACACACACACACACATACACACACACACATACACACACACACACACACACACACACACACACACACACACACACACTTAGAAGCAAGCACATCTTCATATACTAAAAATACAAATATTTGGAAAGTAAACATATATAAATGAATATAAGTATATATACTTTTTTATGTATATGTGGCTTAAATCAAATTTTACCACTTGTGGTAATATGTTCCCCAAAGAAACACAGAATATCTAATTAAAAAAATCTTCCAGTGTTAGATATTAAAAAATTTCCTTCAAATTGTTGCTCGGAGGAGCATGAGAGACTCCTCAAATGATATGGGCCATTGCCATTGCCTTTGATGCCTTGCAAATTTTAAGAGTTTTGCTGAAGATAGGACATACTTTGGACACAGGAAATTGAGGAATCAATTGGAACATGCCTAGAATTTTATTATGTCTCTCTGTAAGCTACTTAGGAAGGAAAAACAATTACTAGTTCTACTCAGAGGTAAATTCTATCAATGGCTAGCATTACAAACTATCCCAAAGGGTATAATAGTAACACCTATAATTTGTCAGTAACCACCAACTGTCTAATTAGATTGAAACTGGAATGATTCATGCTTGTTACTGTAAATGTATCTAATTACCTGTGGCTGTTAAAGTCATGGACCCAAGAAGAGAGATACTCTTGCCACTTTCCTAAATCAACGTAATCTCTAACTGCATTCCAAATATTTATCTATCCTTATATTTACAGATAAGTGCAGCTGTTAGCCCTCATCAAAGAAAAAGAAGCTTTTTTTTTCTTTTATGGGTTGAGACCTTCACAGAAATCTCCAACTGATTAAGTGCTTAACCTAACCCTAACAGGTAAAGCTCAGGGGGAATTTGTGGATAGGGGAGGGCCAAGGAGATTATAAAAGCCAGAAGGCCAGGACATCTAATGTGAGGTATTCTTTTTAATTTTTAAGAAGTATTTTTTTTTAATTTAAAAAGGTTTTTCCCATTCCCACTACTGCTCCCTGTCTCTCCCCTTATCTCTGCCCTCCCTCAGCCTCCCCTGCCCACCTCGCCTTGCTTCCTGCCCCATGCCAACATCCTTCCCAAGGGACAGCAAGGAATCCCAAGGTGAGTCAGTTTGCTCTGGAATATCCAGTTGAGGTAGGTCTGGGTCCCCTCCCACCCCCCCAGGATCAAGGCTGAGTAGCATGTTCCTCTATAGGCCATGGACTCCAAGAAGCCAGTTCATGGACTAGGACTAAGCTCTGGTCCTGCTGCAAGAGGCTTCACAACCTACCAATGCCACTCACTGTTCAACTGTCATCTGCTTTCAGAGGGTTTAGTTCCTTTCTGTTCAGGTTACTCAGCTGTTATTTTAGAGACAGTGAGCTTCCAAAAGCTTTGGTCATCTGTCTCTATGGGCCTCAGCCTCATGATCCTGTTCCTTTTGCTCATACTCTCTCCTCTCTCTCTTCACCTGGCCCAGGAGGTTGACCCTGTGCTTAGTAATGGATCTCTGTTTCTACCTCCATCAATGTCTAGATGAAGGTTCTATAATGACAATTGGGGTTGTCATTCATTTGATTATAAAGGAAGTCCTGTTTAGCCTCCCTCTCTACTATTGCCTGGAGTCCTATCTGAGGACATCTTGAAGGTTTTTGGGTGCTTTTATAGTACCAGGTTTCCCTTTAACTCTACAATGGCTCCCTCTATCACAATAGCTATTTCTTTGTTCTCTCTCTCTCTCTCTCTCTCTCTCTCTCTCTCTCTCTCTCTCTCTCTCTCTGTTTCTCTCCCAACTTTTCCCCTCTCAACTATCCCATTCTCTCATGTTCACTTCCCATCTCCTCTTGTGTAGTAGTGGGGTTTCTGGGTCCCAGGCAGCCAGAGGTCCAAGACCCACAGACCTGCCGCTTGGGACCTCTTAGCCGCCCACTGCTCAGGCCCCCAGAAATGACTCAAACACTTAAATTAACTTCATGCTGTTTGGCCTATGGCTTAGGCACTATGCTAGCTAGCTCTTACATCTTAAATCAACCTATTTCTATTAATCTGTCTGCCACGTGGCTCACCTGTGTTCCTTACATGTTGCTCCTTGGGCGGCTTCAGTTCGGTCTCTCTCTGACTCTGCCCTGCTTCTCCTACCTATTCTGATTCCTCCTCCTACTTCTTCTATGGTGCCTGTCATGGCCCAAAACAGCTCCTTTATTTAAAGATTGAGAATCATAGCATACAGAAAGTCATTCCCACATCACTCTTTCTCCATTCTCCCCTGCCCATATGATCCCAATTTACTTAGGAGATCTTCCCTATTTCCTGTTTCCAGGGGGATCAATAGATGTCTCTCTAAAGTTCCTCCTGTTACCTAGCTGCTCAGAGTTTGTGAATTGTAGCCTGATTATCATTCTCTTTATAACTAAAACCCACTTATGAGTGAGAACATACCATGTCTATGTTTCTGAGCCTGTACCTCACTCAGGATGATGCTCTCCAGTTCTATCCATTTGTTTGCTAATTTCAAGATGTCTTTTTTTCCTGATGAGTAGTATTCCATTGTGTGAATGGACCACAAGTTTTTAATCCATTCGTCAGTTGAGGGGTACCTAGGTTGTTTCCATGTTCTGGATATTATGAATAATGCTGCTACAAACATAGTTGAGCTAATGCCCTTGGGGTAAGAGTGTGCATTCTTTGGGCATATGCCAAATAATGGTATTGCTGGATCATTGGGCAAATTGATTCCTAGTTTTCTGAGAAATCACTATACGGATTTCCAAAGAGGCCATACAAAATTGCATTCCCACGAGCAATGAGGAGGGTTTTTCTTCCTCCACATCCTCTCCAGCATAGGCAGTCATCTATGTTTTTGATCTTAGCCATTTTGACAGAGGTAAGATGATGTCTCAGAGTTGTTTTGATTTGCATTTCTCTGATGTATCTCTCAGCAATTAGAAATTTTTTTGTTTAGAATTTTTTATTTAGTTCTGAATACCAGTTTTAATTGGATTATTTGAGTGTTTAGACTCTAGTTCATTGAGTTCTCTATATATTTTAGAGATCAGTCCTCTGTCATATGTATGGTTGGTGAAGATCTTTTTCCTGATATTTAGTCTTATTGACTATGTCCTTTGCCTTACAGAAGCTTCTCAGTCTCGGGAGTTTCCATTTTTAATTATTCTCATTCTTAGTGTCTGTGCTACTGGTGTTATATTTAGGAAATGGTAGCCTGAACCAATGTGTTAAAGGGATTTTCTCACTTTCTTTTCTATGAAGTTCAGTGTAACTGAGTTTACGTTGAAGTCTTTGATACACTTGGACTTAAGTTTTGTGCAGGGTGATAATTATGAATCTATTTGCATTCTTCTACATACCACCATTCAATTTTCCAGCAGCATTTGTTGTATATTTTTCTGCTGTATATTTTTGGCCTCTTTGTCAAAAATCAGGTGTTCGTACGTATGTCGATTAAGGTCAGGTTCTTCAGTTCGATTCCATTGATCCACAAATCTATTTTTATGCCAGTACCAAGCTGCTTTTATTTATTTATTTATTTATTTATTTATTTATTTATTTATTTATTTGTTTGTTTGTTTATTTATTTTTATTACTGTAGCTCTATAGTATAGCTTGAAGTCGGGGATGCCTCCTGAAGTTCTATTATTGAACAGGAATTTTTGGCAATCCTGGATTTTTGTTTTTCCATGTTAAGTTGATCATTATTTTTTTCTTCAATATTTGTGAAGGACTGTGTTTTGATTTTGGTGGGGATTGCATTGAATCTGTAGATTGCTTTTGGCAAGGTTGCCAATGTTACTATGTTGATCCTACCTATCCATTAGTATGGGAGATCTTTCCACTTTCTGATATCTTTTAATATCTTTCTTAAATGACTTAAAGTTCTTGTCATACAGGTTTTTCACTTCTTTGCTTAGAGTTACCTCAAGATATCTGATGATATTTGCAGCTCTTGTAAAGGGTGATGTTTCCTGATTTCTTTCTAAGCTCTTTTATCATTTGTGTATGAGAGGGCTATTGATTTTTTATTTTTTTGAGTTAATCTTGTATCCTGCTATATTGCTGAAGGTGTTCTACAGATGTAGGTGTTTCCCACTAGAATTTTGGTGGTCACGTATGTATATCGTCATATCATCTGCAAATAATGATGGTTTGACTTCTTCCTTTCCAGTTTGTATGCCCTTGTTATCCTTTTGTTGTCCAGTTTCTATAGCCAAAACTTTGAGAACTAAATTGAATAGATATGGAGAGAGGGGACAGCCTTGTATTATTCCCTGAATTTACTGGGAATTTCTCTCCATTTAACTTGATGTTGGCTCTGAGCTCGCTGTATATTGCACTTATTATATTTAGGTATTTTCTCTGTGTTCCTGCTCTCTCCAGAACTTTTATCATGAAGGTGCATTCGATCTTATCAAAGGCTTTTAAATATCTAATGAGATGAATATATGTGTTTTCTTTTCTTTCAGATTGTTTATACGATGGATGACAGTGACAATTCTTTGTATGTTGAACCATACCTTCATCTATAAAATGAAGCCTACTTGATCATGGTGAATTATTTTTGTATATGTTCTTGAACTGGTTTGCCAGTATTTTATTGAGTATTTTTGCATCAATATTCTTGAATGAGATTGGTTTGTGAATCTCTTTATTGTATTTTGTGTGTTTTGCATATCAGAATGACTATAGTTCATCCAAAGAGTTTGGTAATGTTCCTTCTGTATCTATTGTGTGGAACATTTTGAGGTGTATTAGTATTACTTCTTCTTTAAAATGCTGGTAGATTTCTGAACTGAAACTATCTGGCCCTATGCTTTTTTTTTTAAATTTTTCCTTGGGAGACTTTTAATAACTACTTCTATTTCCTTAGGAGTTATAGTTCTATTTAGGACACTATTCTGATTTTGATTTAGTTTTGGTAAGTGATACCTGTCCAGAAAGCTCTCCATTTCTTTTAGGTTTTCCAATTTTGCGGAGTACAGGTTTTTGAAGGATGACCTAATGATTCTCTGGTTTTCTTCAGTGTCTGTTGTTTTCTTTTCATTTCTTATTTTGTTAATTGAGATATTCTCTGTCTACGCTTTAGTTCGTTTGGATAAGGTTTTGTCCGCCTTGTTTATTTTCTCAAAGTACTAACTCTCTATTTCATTTTTTAACATTTTTTCTTTTGTTTCAATTTTATTGATTTCAGCCCTGAGTTTGATTATTTCCTGCTCTCTACTTCTTCTGGGTGAGTTTACTTCTATTTGTTCTAGAGCTTTCAGCTGTGCTGTTAAGTCTCTTGTGTGAGAATTCTCCTATTTTTTCTTACATAGCTATACAATGCTATGAACTTTCTTCTTAGCACTGCTTTCATTGTGTTCCTTACACTTGGGTATGTTGTGGATTCATTTTCATTAAATGCTAGAAAGTCTTTTATTTCTTTCTTTACTTCCACAGAGGTTGAGAGATGTTTAGCTTCCACGATCTTGTCGGCTTTCTGTGCTTTGTGCTGTTGAACTCTAACTTTATTCTTTGGTGATCCTCCAATATTTTCCTTGTGCTTTTCTCTGTTTTCTGAAGAGATATGTTTCATTTCTTCTCTAATTTCCTCTATAAAGGATTCTATCATCTTTATAAAAATACTTTTAAGGTCATTTTCCTCTGCTTCTTCTATGCTGGAATGTTCGGGTTTGCTATTGTAGAGCCACTAAGTTTTAGTGGTGCCATATTGTTCTTCGTGTTGTTGAATGGATTTTTTTCACTGATGTCTACCCTTCTCTTCTGCTGATTTGTGCAAATGTTGTCTGTGTTTCAGCTATTTGTTTTTGGTCTACTGAGGTGCTTAGTACAGTGGAGCTCTTGGAGAACCTAGATGCAGTGGAATCTGTGGAGCTGAGCTCCTCAAAAGGAGCTCTCCAGGTGCTGTGTCTCAGGAAGCCACTCTTGTGCTAGGGCTCTCCCAAGCCTGTGTCTCAGGGAGCAGTTCTTCTGTTAAGGCTCTCCAGAGGCTATGTCTAAAGAAGCAGCTGAGGTTGGGGACATGGGTGGTTTTGGGAAATGGCTTGAGGCTTAGGAGGTAGAGGGTCCCATGAGTGGTGTAGATAGTCACACTTGAATGCAAAAGTCCTGCTTACTTGCCGGCAGCTGAAGCTGAGATGAATTAGGGAGTATGTTTTGTGCCTTATTCTCTGGACCTGGGGCCTGTTCTAGCTGGTCTGGCTGACCAGCTTAGAGGATGGAAACTCAGCTCTTCTGCTGGGGTTCTCCTGAGGCTGTGTCTCAGGAAGCAGCTTAGGTCAGGGGTGGTGGTTTTGGGAAATAAATTGAAGCTTATAGGGTAGAGGATCTGATGAGAGGTGTAGATAGGTTTGCAGGCAAAGGTCCTGCTTGTTTGTCTGCAGCTGGAGCTGTGATGGGTTAGGGAGCATATTTTGTACCCTGTTGTCCAGACCTGGGAGCTGTCCTACTGGCCTGGTTGGCTGGCTGCAAGGAAGGTTGGGAATCATCTTCTATTTTATGACATGTAAATTGAATTCATGACATTTCAACAATATTGTCACCTAAGCAAGATTTGTACAGTGACAGTATCAGTTGACATCTCAAAATAAATTAGGGAAATCTGGCAAAGCTTCACCCCTTGCTGAGAGATGAAGAACTGGTCTTCTCCATGGACAAGTCTCTTTCTAGATTATTCAATTTTAAAAGGCTAGCTTTAAGTGCATATATATTCAAACAACATCAAATTTACTCAGCTATTGGTTACATTATATATACTTACCCACACACATATCTATCTATCTATCTATCTATCTATCTATCTATCTATCTATCTATCTATAAACCATATGAAGGCATGTAAATGTAACAATAATAATGAAGATGAAAAATTTTGAATATGAGAGGAAGCTGGTAAACACAAGAGTTCAGGAAAAGAATGGTGTTTGATTATAAAACAAATAGGTACTCATATATTTTTCTCAAAATAAAAAAATTAAACCAGATTGGAC
This sequence comes from Phyllotis vaccarum, assembly GCA_033318265.1. Taxonomy (NCBI): domain Eukaryota; kingdom Metazoa; phylum Chordata; class Mammalia; order Rodentia; family Cricetidae; genus Phyllotis; species Phyllotis vaccarum. The sequence continues at coordinate 39,207,787 of JARWLC010000002.1, read as the reverse complement.
TTTCTAACTGGGAACAGATGACTTTAAAACATTATTTCAGCCAAGTTTAGATGAATTTATACAATTTTAGAACTGTGAAATTATTTCTTGATTTGAAAAATCCATAGGGCAATCAATCTAATGTATTGAGATTTTTGAGACCTTTCTTCACAAAAGTGTTGTAAAAATGAAAATACAATTAATTTTGTATTACTAATCTTAAATAAAGAATGTGTCACAATAGTTAGTTATTATATTTTGTATATATTCTTTTTTGGATGATATTAAGTATTGGGTTTTTTCTTTTCTTTTGGGGAAATAATTGAGTAATACAGAATGAATCCTTCTCTTTTATATTTTATGCAACTTGTTCACAGGTGGAGATCCCCTATTTTATCACACAAACACTGCCCAAACGCCTCTAAGTTAATGCATTTTGTAAGGACATTCCTTGCTGTAATACTTCCAATTCCTGAAGAAAAAAAATGTTGAAAGTGATGAATGAACCGTTGAAATGTATATTTCCTCAAACAAAGTGGGCTTGTGGATAAGCCTAGCATTGCATGAATGGTTGTGATTACCTCTCAGGACTAGAGATCAATCACTGATAAATAAAGTCTTAGAGAGAAAGACAGTATGAATGGCAGCAGTGGATGATGAATCTTGATGGACGTCAATAGAAGTGAAGCTCTATGTTCCCAGAGAACAACAATTTCAAATATTAAAAGCCTCTTTTCAAGCTAAGGACAATTTAGCAATACAAAGTCAGCCCCAGATTAGTGAGCACTAATAATTAATTAATTAAAAATATATTTTCCTAAATCCAAGGTTGTTTAATGCCTTCAGTTATCCTGGGAACTAAACTGAGTCATCCAATACAATCCTGGATAATAAGTGAGGTGTTTCTAATTGGTCTTCTGTGTGAAGATTTTGTTTCTTTTTAGAAAATCATATATGCATTAAAAGTAAACTCTGGAAACATATTCATCATCATACTGTAATGGGTGGGTGCCCCTAGAGAACCCCTAGACACCCCAAGACCATGGCTAATGACCACTGTTAACTTTAAAGAAAAAGAGAGTTTAACAAATATGAATGATATACCGGTACACACGTATGTGTGGGCTCCAGGCACTGTAATGAATGAATGATAGAAGCCAAGAGCCCTGTATACTTTCAAAGTAGAATTCTTATACTGCACTCTGGGAAGGGGAGGAGGTATGGGCGGCTCATTGCGATAACAGGGCAGGGCCAAAGGTCGGTTTAGGACAGAGTTTAGGAATGCAGGCAGGCAGGCAGACAGGCAGGCAAGCATATTTCCTGTGAAACAATAGGACCTTCTGAAGACATTCATTTCCTGGAGCAATGGTCACAATGGTCACATTATGCAAGCTTCAGAAAGTTACTGCCTGCTTCGGTTAACAGTTCTCATGGTAGGGCTTTCCTGGGTGATCCCACCCAGGTTGCTACATCAGGAATGAGGAATGCAGTCCCAGCCAAGTAATGGAGGAAGTATACCCTGTGTTGCTCAGGAGGGGGTTAGTGAACAAGTATCTTCTTAGCAAACAGAAAGTTAGTGTGACAGTACAAGAGGTCAAATCTTACGTAAAATCTCATCTTTACAATATATTGAAGCACAGCTATAATTTTAAAAGTTAAATTGAAAAATATTATCAATTGAGAATGAATCTACCCTATTTCAAATATTATATTTAAGTTGATATTAAACTTATTTTCTTTCTTAAAATTTATCGCCATTAGCTACAAGCTGTGCCTTTATTATGACAATCTGGTGATATAAACACAGAGCTAGAGATCCTGATTTTGGGTGCATGGCTTCTTTAATTTAAATTTTACATTGAATTCCCTGGAACTGGAGATATTAATGGCTCTGAATCACTCTGTGAGTAACTTTCTCTGTAAGAGCAACAAGTTCTCTGAGTCACTGAGCCATTTTCCTCAACCCCCTCCATATTTCACCGAAAAGATATTCTGAAAATAACACTTCAAGTCAATATTTACTTACATGGTTTCTAAAAAAGTCTATTTTAAAATGAATGAAATTAAAATAAAAGTTACCTTGATATATTGCCCTTACTGAATGTTATTCTCAAAGGACTTTCTAGTTTACAATTTGTATTTTTATTATTGACTAAGATATTTAATAAAAAAGTAGGATATTTGATTATGAAAATTTTTTGTAGACTAGATAAGTGTTCCTTGAAATATTAAGAAATTAATATTTATATTACTTATACAAAAAGATGAAAATACTTTATAATTTGTTACTAATTAAATGACAGTTGATTTTTTTTTTTTATTTCCAAGCACTGGAATGATCTTACATTGATATTTTTATAAGGGATATTAGACTTATGTGAAAGTCTTATGAAGTTTTCCCTGTCTAATGTGACTGATTAGATTCAAATTTACTAAACTCAAATGATAATTATGTTTTGGTATCCAGTTTCTTTAATTTTATACAAAAGATTATATTTAATCTGAGGATGGTTTTATTTTCTTCTTTGTCCTACATGTTTATATGCGAGGAAAAGTATCAAAAAGTACAGTTTTCAACTTTTGAATGATACTGTTTAACTGCTTATTTGATAAAACTGGGATGTGTGTAATAGTGAATCTTAATTGTAAAAATCTTTCTAACATATTTTTTTATTTTATGATTCTTTTTTTCTAAATTTAATTCAATTATTGTTGGTCATTTATTGCTACAAATACTATCTTAGTATCATAATATTGAGCCTGAATAATAACTTTACAAAAGTTAAAATGTGAACTGTAAGTAGAACTCCATGGTGTTCTTGAGAAGCAATTTCATAAGCAAAGATTTGTTTATTTCTTCTTACCTTCATCTTTTGCTCCAGAATGTGTGTATATGCTTGTATAAGGTTTTATGGATCTATTATTTATTTGAAGTTTTTTTTGATTGGAATTTATTTATTCAAAGTTTTATAAAAAATAACAGTAATGAATCAAATTGATGATATCGTAGTTAAAACCATCATTTCCTTGGACTTTCAATTGATTATTTTCAAGGCAAAAAAGTGACTCATTTCACTATTTAGGAAAAAAGAAAATAAATAGAAGAGAAGAAAATTTTCAGTAATTTTTTGGATACAGTTTGTTATGGATCTATAAATATTTTTAATATCTTAAGTGTGCCATCACATTAAAATCTAATTATAAGTCTGTTCATGTGGGTTATATACCATTGGATTTAACTTTCTGGTTGATTAGGAAATATAAAGGCCAACTGAAGTTAAGGACCAAACATATTCAATACCTAATCATTTTGCCTAATGGCTGGATTTATCTCAATAGATATGACCAAAACTTTAAGCACATGATACAAAATGATCAACGCATCACCATAATAATAGAAATTTTTCTTCCAGGGGTATTTTACACAATATGTGTAGTGAGAAAAAAGTGCTATCGAGAAGTAATTCACTGTAATTTCTTCTTATCAGCATGACTAAGCATTGTTTTTGTTTTTTTTTGAATCAAGTACAAATGAATCAAGGAGCAGACTGATGACTGATATATGCTCATTAAACTACAAAAACTTTCCAGACTATCATTTTACCATGCACTAGAAAGTCTGATATAGAGCTATGCTACATTATCCAATTCCAGGGCATAATTGTTACTTTTGAAAGGGGAAATTGACTGAAATTTATATGTGTTATTCCAGGAAATTACATATTCTCCTTAAAGTAAAATAAACACTTGACCAAGTTGTTAATCATCCCTAGTGGGAAGGATTTGCAGATTCAATATTAAGATGATGAGCTTCCCACTGGTCTTAGAAGCATTATAGTCAAATGAATCCATTTTTCGGAAATCATTTAGATAAAAATTATATTCACATTGAAGAAGATGAATAGTTTGAAGGCTAAAATGCCACTTTAAAAAATGTGTTGTCCTTTCTATGGGCTTCAGTTAGATTTCAGTTAAGATTTAGTTAAGAAAGAAAGACATCCAAAATCAAATTTTTTTCTTCAATGGAATAATAAGTAATATAGAGTTTCTATATTTAAAAATTGGGGGGGAGATTCAGGATAATAACAAAAGCAAGTGAGTGTGTGTTTGAAATTCAGTTCATATTTATATATGCAGTTCACTTCATTAAAGACTATACTATTACAAATTAAGACTGTTTTATAAAGTCTGTGTCTTAGATTTGGGGTTAGATTGAAATAATCTTTCCATTATCATATAGTTTGAAATCTACCTGCAGTGATATTGTAGCTGGTAACTCCCAAAAAACAATTTTTAAAAAATTCTCTCTTCACAGAGAGATTGTGGAATTTAGCGATTAGTGATGTACACAGTCTGATATAAGTGCATTTGTTTCCTGGGAAACGAATCAATACTATGCCATAAAGAAATTTGTACGCATTAAAATGTTCTGTAATCAAGCCCCAGGAGAACATATTAAAAATTTTAAGCAGAATAAGTATTTGAATCCTAGTTATTTTACAAATATACTTTTAGATGAGGAAGGCTGTCAAGGAGCTCTATTTCTATAACAAGAATGAATGACATCATAGGTGGGCCAGGAGCACATATTGACTGCTCAAATGACTGATCCAGGCAGCAGAATAAGGTAGGTTTCATTCTGAATGACTAAGTGATTCATACCAGGAGGCCTAAAAATGGCAATTATTTCAGGGTCATGTAAAAACCTGGAACAAGAGAATCTCCCAGGAATCTCCAAGGAAGACCCCACTTAAGACTCTTAGTAATGCATATATGTAACCAAACTGGCCATCTCCTGTGACCAGATTGGGGCCTATTTCAATTGTCATGAAAGGTGTCATCCCGCAACTGATGGAAACAGATGAAGACCCACAGCCAAACATTAGGTGGATACCAGGAAATCCTGAAGATGATGGTGAGAAAGGATTGTAGGAGCCAGGAATGTCACAGACACCCTAAGACCATTCAAGGAATTAACTAACCTAGGCTCATTGGGCTCAAAGAGACTGAAACTGAGAGCCAGAGAACCTGCATGAGACTGACCTAGGCCCTCTGCTTATGTCACAATTGTTGAAGCTTAGAACTCTTGCCGGACTCCTAACAGTGAAAACAGGTGTTATCTCTAACTCTTTTACTAGCTTTTGGGACCTTACTTTTCATATTTGGCTCCCTGCTCAGCCTTAATACATGACGAGATGCTTAGTCTTACTGTAGCTTGATATGCCGTGCTTGGTTGTTACTCATGGGAGACCTGCCCTTTCCTAAACAGAAGAGGAGTAAATTAGGGTGGGGATGAGAATGGGGGAGGGGGTGGGAAAAAAGACAGGGATGAGAGCAAGGAGGGAAACTGGCCCAGATATAAAATAAATAGATTTTTTTAAAAAAATGGCAACTATAATGCGGCACAGAAAAACTAATTTTAGAATAAATATTTAGATACAGGAATAAAAGGACAAGGAGAATTCAGGAGAGCTCAACTATATAATAAACATATATTATTTATATGTATATACATTATATATTATTTATTTTCTAAAGCCAAGTTTACAGGCTGCCAGCTTATGACGGTTTCTCTAAACCATTCTATCTTTTGGCAAATTGACAACTCAAGAATATGCTATATTTATATTTTATATGTTTTATGTCTACTTATTATGGTACTTGATGTTTTCACCACTCAGCTATTTTGGTAAGTCACCTTCTGCATGTCTCTGACTATGAGTGACATTTGAATATACTCTTGTGACATTATGTTATAGTGTAGTAGAAAAGACTGAAGATTATGATCTGCCTTCTCATTTGTAAGTCAAGGATTCTGAAATTTAATTCACAATGTTTTGAAAGTTATTTAGCTTAAAATATGATAATATACAATAAATGTGTTATAGTAAGCACTCAGTACATATTGCTACTTACTATCTCTATTATTAAAAATTGACCCTCCTGTTACTAGAAATTACATTTTGGACCAACTATTGTGCATGTGGGCTTCATCTTAGTGAGCTTTGAAAATGATAGATGAAAAAAATAAAACACATGTATGCATAATGTATAATATAAATGATTATGATACTGAGATTTTTATCTGAAGACAATGCAGAAAACAGTAGAATTAAAGCCAGTTTTAAGTCTCGAGATTTGTCTCAGTGTAATAGTCCTAACACAGCAAGCATGGGATACTAAGTTAAAATACCCATCAGCCATGGTAAAAGCTGGAGTTGTATGCCGGTGACCCTGCAGTAAGTTTGGAGACAGATAGATCCTAGAATTCAATGACCAGCCAGCCTACCTAAACAAACAACCAACCACTATCTCCTCCGTAGTCAAAAACTTAAAAGTCATAATTACAAATTAAAATACCTCAACATGTATTAGCACCACACTGACTATACCCAGATGTAATATCCAGAGATAGTGAAATATTTAAAATTTACTGTTCTATATTTAACACACTCTTGTTTAGAAGTTTTAATGCCCCATGTTTTATATGTATATATATGTATATATATGTGTGTGTGTGTGTGTGTGTAGAATGTAGAATTTATAATTAAATATATTTATATAAATAAAATTAATTGTTAAAATTAAACTAATTCTACTTATTTTCTTAAAATGTTACTAGAAAATTCCAAACGATTCTTATTTAACATTTGTGACTTGCATGACACTTCAATCTGATTGAAGCTTTATTTGCCTGCATTTCAGTTTGGTTGATACAAAATTCATTCCAGAAGAAATCAAGTGTAGTGAATAGAGGAGAGGAGAGCAGTGTGGTTTTGCTCCCAATTGTACAACTAAATCCAAGCAATATGACAGTTTTTGTGTAATCACAATTTTTTATTGAATTTCTATAAGCTTCAGAACTTGAGGCTATAAGGAACTAAGCCTAAAGTTACAAGAAACAAATTCACCACAACTCCAGTTTTCAAATGAGATTAAGGTGATTTTAATTTTTGTGTTCTAGAACTGGAAAAGAGATAACTGGACTGTTTGTGACCCATCTCTAGCGACTAGTTTTTTTGCTAACTCACAATATTTTTTTTATGTTATTTCAGTTCAAATAGAAATGAGACTGATAATTCAATAAAGTTTTGTACTTGTGTACATTTACTTCAAATACTAATTATTCTGTTTTGTATGGAACAAATATTTTAAATAGAAAAATATTCTGTCAGAATTCTAAGCATTTATCAGGACATAGAACTATAAAATTGCAAGCAAAAATCAATTAAAAATTGATTTCCTCAATAACAATGATATACTCAACATCATTGAACTGGTGACTAGTATATTTTTAAAATTATATTTTAAGACAAAGTGTTTATTTCTTTACTTTCAAAACTTCTTCAGGTAATGGAAAGATGCCTGGACAGTTAAAATACTTTGAGCAATAGATATGGGTGCTATCTAGTAACCCACAGCCACTTGCAACTCTAGCTAATGGAGATCTGATATCCACACACATGGCATATACACACGTGGACATATTTGCATATATTTAAAAACAATTTAAGTCTAAAAGTTTCTTTGCCTTCTATGTCAAGTTTTTTTTTCTGTATTTAAGGAAAATATTACTATCTATACAACCATACTGAAAATTTCCTTTCCTGCCTAAAATTAGAGCTATTTTCCAATGAATGTAATTTTTACATTCACATGAATAAGGGAACTTATTTGTTAAGGAATAACTTATTCTAACTGTTCAAAGATGAACACTTCTCTTCACTGTTTAATACAGTGACACATGTTTTATTTTCAGTATATTGATAGATTGATTTCCTTTATTTTTTTGTAAAGCAAAGGAGTTAAGGTGGCTAACATGAGTTCCATCTCCAATCAAATGGCATTTAATAGAAGAATCTTTATGTATTGAACACTTTGAGTAGAATATCCATGGCTGCTCATTACCCATGAGAAAAACGGAGGAATATAAAAACAAATCTGCAATCTTCAGTGTCCAGTGTCCTTTCCTCAGTGTCATCAGAGATATTTAACAATGAGATGCATCGATAAATTGCTGTTTCATAATGTAAAAACCCTCTGCCGGTGAAGTAATTGTCTTATAAAAATCATATATTACTCTGAGAATGAAAAGTGCGTTCCAACGCAGACTCCTGTACATCTACAAGGGGCACCCCAGACTTCTCCAACACTATTGTTCATCCTCTTACATATACACAAAATTATCAAACATATATGTGAATGGGAAGTACACAAAAAGAATAGATGGGGTGACTGGTTTAAAGTATTAAGAGGTAAGTGTGCTTATATTGCACTGTTGTTATGCCTTCTATAAATTGCTTCATCACCTTTATTGCAGTCTCATTTCTGTGCTCATCAGGTCCCCACACATTTCTCCAGAGTCTGCTGCCTTCTCAGCTGTCCAAACTCGTCTTCTGCATGAGTCTCTATTGGTATGTATTCAAAAGTCTGTTTCTAGAATGTGTGACCACTTTCTCCTCAGAGCATTGCCTTAACATTCATGCGCCTTCTGATATGCTCTCCATAGAATTTTCTCCTCACTTAGGGTAAACGTTTCCTCTTCAGGGGGAACTCTTTCTGGACCTACCTGCACAGCATTCTTTTTGTAATTTCTCCTTCTTGTTATTTTTGTTTTATCTTGCCTTATACCGTTGGTATCTGGCAGTGTTCAGATTGATTTGCTTGCCTTTTAGTTATCTGCATTCCTTAACAAAAATAGCATTTCCATTCAGGAAGTCAAATTGCTTTAACAACCACATCTATTTTGGTTAAAAAAAAAAAAAAAAAAAAAAAACTGTATTCGATGTTATTGATGCTTTGACAGTTAATTTTTCTCAAATTCTGTTTTGAGACCTTGAGAGCTTCCAAGTTAGACTTGTGTTTCCTCTTTTGATATTAACGTCATAACTCTCCTCCTTTTTTAGATTTTTGTTTATCTCGCCAACAACTTTATACTAGTTAATAATTTCTAATATATTGATAAATTAAGATAACTGCTTTATAGTTGATTACATGGAGAGAGAGATACATATCTCTACATCCTACTCAATGACAATGCATTCAAATATTCCACTAGGAATATTTCCAGGGAAAGTGAGAAACAAAGTACAGTAAAGAACTTTGAAGTGTGATTGTTTTCTTTTTGAAAAAAAGGAGATATTTTATTTTGTGTGTGTGTGTGTGTGTGTGTGTGTGTGTGTGTGTGTGTGTGTGTGTGTGTGTGTGTGTGTGTGTGTGTATGTCTATATACCATACCTGTGTGTGTACTACAAGGACCAGAGAGGGCAATGAATCCTCTGGAGCTGGAGTTTTAAGTGACAGTAAAGTCACTGGAATTGATGCTGCAACCCAAACCCTGGGAGAATAACAGGAGCTCTTAACCACAGAACTATCACTCCAGTCCCATGTATAGTTACTCTCCAATACATACATTTTACTAACAGAAGTACTCACGAAAAAAGCTGACAATTAATAATAAAGTCGAAAATTTATAACACAGAATTTTGAGTTCTCTCTTACCTCTCCTTCATTCCTCTACATATTTTACTGTACTTTTCGTATTTTGCTTGATGTGAGATGATACATTACCTACACAGATATACAGACTTTAAGGCAGGTGAACGATTTAGGAATAGAAACAGCATTAGGCTACTGTGGTAAAAATGATATACACATAGGCATTGCAATACTTCAAGAGTCAATTTGATAACCAAAAGCTAAGTAGTGACAGGTAATAATATGTGCAGCAGGTACATTTCAGAATAATGTATGATTAACACCTGTAGCAGAATGGAAACAGAAAAATATTATTTCCTCAGCCTATGTAAAATGAGAATGTAGTATAGAGTATGTAGTGTATACAAAGGCTTTCAAATTTAGATATTTTTTGCTTCTGAAATTTTTCATTTAATATTTTTGACCATAATTAAACATGAAAACATAATCAGCATAAAATAAATTCATAAATAAAAAACGCATCTGAAGACACCCTCCAAACACATTGCTGCCCCCCTCCACACAATAGCTACAGATGCTGCCTCCCAATATCTATAGATACTATGTTTATTCCACTGTTGGGTTTGTAAAAATCTAGCTTATCTCTTTCTAGAAATATCTCGTTTTTATACTTTCTTAAACTCAGAGTAGTTGTGTTTTCTTCTGTAAGTGAATTTCTTCGAGGTGGAGGAAAAAGCAGTGCTCTGTTTTTCAGATCTCTGTTGCCCTGCCATTCTAAATGTGGTAGTGCCTTAAGATATGAAAAGAAATCACTGTTCACAGAGTAGTCTGATAAGGCCCCTGTTCCCAAAACAACTGGATGTGGTGGTTGATTAGCTGGTTTTACTGGAAAAAAAAAATCACATTAAGTTTTGACATTTAAAAAAATATGCTGTATCTTATGATTTAAGAGCTTGCTTCCTTGTAGGTGGGCAGTGTACAGAATTTCATTGCCACTTCCTGAATTTATACCCCAATACAAAACCATGTTGTCAAGGTAGACACCTGCACTGTAAGAGATATTATGAGTGCTTGCTTAATGTCATTTTAAGTAAAACTTTCAGAGAAAGATATTACCCAAATTTAGTGATGGGAAGAGTCTCAAAGGAAATGGAGAACAGCTGTAGAGGGAAATATTTAGGCCAAAATAGAGAGAAGAAAATAGGTTTCAATAGCAAGGATCATTCTGGGCCACATACATCAGTAAAATGTTGGGAGAGAAGCAGGGAAATGATTTGAGCTGTGGTTGCTTTTGAAATGATGCAATGCACGAAGGACACTCCCTAGTGAGGATGTGATTTATATGAGCACATTTTATTTTTTCCCGGTTGCCTTTGATTTACTTTTCTTTTTCTAAAAAAGATAAATTATCTAAGTCTGTAAACAATGTCTTGTTCCTTTGGTTATTTTCATGATCAAAAGTTATTTTAAGTGAGTATGCTAAAGTTTTAGAACAACTATTTAGGGTAAAAGTTCAACCCAACTTTCTCTGGGGAACAGATTAGAGATTGGCCACTTGCTGATTCATGGGGAAAGATCTCTTCTACTAATATTTTAGATTTGATTCCTTAGTGTGATCTGATAATCTATTAGTGAAAATAAATGTATTTCAGCTGTGCCCCTCTACCTTCTGCACACCAAAGAGCCATGATAGCCAGGGTACTTAAAATGGAAACAAGCAAACAAAACAGGGAAATATTGTAAAAGAGCAAAATGCTCATGGGAAACAAAATAATCAAAACTCCAAGGTTTGGGCTTATATTTCATATCAGACTTCAATACTACTTATGCATGATTATTAAATTTATAAAATACAGAGAAAATATCTACCAAGTACTTTTTAATGTTCAACAAGTGTGTTACCTACTTGGATGACTAATTAGCTGATAATCCAATTAGTCATTTTCATAAAGACTTACCATAACCATATCCTATATACCATGGGTAGTCAAGTCTAAGTTTATAGATGGTAACTTGCATTTTTAAAGTCTCTTGCTGAAGAAAAGTTTTAGAATCAACTTTATCAAATTTTTTAAATGATGAAAATAATATACATTCTAACACCCACAGAGCATAACTATCTACTGTATAGTGATCATTGCACCAGAGGATTTAGGGAGTGGTGCAGCTCACATAGTTAGTAGAGGCAGATAAATGAAACTACTAGGGGGAAAAGGAGGAACTGAAAAATTGCCAGCTAGGTGACTCGTATTTGAGGAAATCCAGTGAATGACCATGTACATTGCATGTTCTGTAGCATAACAGATTAAACATGTTTCCTCTCAGAGGTGAAGCAGTATATGACTGTGCACAGGGAACAGGGATTCAGAAAAGCAAAAACTGATGGTTTTGTGGTTTCTTAATTAGCTTTTAAATTTTAATGCCAGCGTCAGGGAAAGAATATCACATTTCATAGCATTGTTAAAACAATGAATACAATGAAGTCTTAGACTATCAAAATCTTTCTGAGAAATCTTTTTCTCTTCATAAATAAATATTTCAAGATTATTATAAGCAAAATATTTTTGAGATTTCTTCTTATTGGAAAAGCTGTTACTGCTTTCCCCAAATGAATGTATTCCAAAGCACATTTAAGTAAAAATTATAGGATTATAAGAATTATAGTTGTTTCATGTTTTATTGCAAAACACTGCCAGTCTATTTTGAATTTATTTATCATTTTAATTTAAAATACTATCTCTTTTGGGGAATAAAGGTTTGTACCTTTTAAATCAAAACTTTGTATTACATTACAGGAAAAACAAATCTTATAACAGAGAAAAAGTTAGGTTGAGTAGCAAATAAATTAGATTCAGATTCGAGATAGCAGAAATAGCTACAATCAAAAGATATGTTTTATTATTACAGATGGAGATAATAGTAAGAAAAGTGTGGGAGAATATTGAAGCTTATTTTAAGATAAATGTACATGCCTTTTTGTCATGTGTTTTAAAAATGCCTTTTCTAGAATTTATTTTCTAATAATTAAGCAACTTCTGTCTTCACAGAATATTAGATTTTTAAAAATACATTGTTGACAATGTGTTTTTCTATGTATAAAAGAAAAATAAAATTAAATATGAATACTTTCTAAATTGAAAAAAGCACTTAAGAAATATAGACACACTTTTTAGAGAAAATATATTTTAAAAGAACAATGAATTATATCAAAATATTTAGTAACATTTTTAAATTCAAAAATAAAACACAAAAGTAATAAGTATACTTGTTCTATGGATCCCCAGGAATTGAATTGTGAAACATTTTAGAGAGGAAGAACATTTTGAACAGAAAACAGGTTAGAATAAATTTTGAAGTTCAAAAGAGGGGAAAATACGGACATGCTGTAAAAATGACTCTCCTTTGGCAAGAGGTGAGAACTGGGCTTACCTATGGCATATGGATAAATGTTTGAAAGAGATAGAGACTGTATTTATTTAGGAAGATAGAAAAAGTACATTCCTCTTTATGGCCTGTGACCTCACCGGCCACAGGGTCTTGGCTAGGTTTTAAGTATCAGGCATAAGTACCTACCTATTGGGTGGCCCTAATAATTGTTTAGAAACATTAATCGTACTCACATTATAAGTGCTACTGTTGCACGCTTGGAGCTATCTTGACAAGATCGTCATTTTTGTGATTTGGAGGCTTTATAATTGTGTAAGACTGTTGATAAATTTTGTCTTGGCAATTTTCAAAGCACTTCGTGACACTAGTCCACATGGAGGAGGCTTTCAAGTTTGAATCAGGCTGATTACTTAAATCCTGTGACTGAATAGTGCTATATCTCTGACAATAGTGTCTTAACTTCAATTTCTAGAAGATAAGTGAAGGCGATAGCAATAGTCTGTATTGCTTTGGAGATTTCTTGGTCCCCACTGACTGATGACTTTCAGGAAGTATGACTTGCTTGGCACGAGGATTTCTGTAAGACAGTCAATGGCTCCTAGGCAGAGATACATAGAAGCTCAAAGGGCAGAGCTAGGTCATTGAGGGTTATCAGTCTAAATTCAGACATACACAGCATAGCCTCTACATCCAAAACTCAGAGATAACTGCAAAAAAGGTAGCAGAGAGACTATAAGAGGCACAGACCCTGGCTAAGTACTGTAAGCTGGTGTCTTCTAAACATGACAGGATTGCTATACCCATGAACTCGCAACAGTGTGGTGTGTTGCAATGGGGTTTCTTGGGTCCTGGGTGGACAGAGACCCAGAACCTGCTGTGCCAGACCTCTTAGCTGCCCATCCACCTGCCACCACCACTCAGGCCCCCAGAAATGACTCAGACACTTATATTAACTTCATGCTGTTTGGCCTATGGCTCAGGCACATTGCTAGCTTGCTCTTACATCTTAAATCAACCTATTTCTATTAATCTGTCTGCCACATGGCCCGTGGCTCACCTGTGCTCCTTACATGTTGTTGAGGCTAGATCAGTCTGTAGCTCTGAGGCTGATATGGCCATTTATTCCCATCAGAGATTTTTTTCAGGGGGTCTTGGTTAATGAAACCATATTTTACTGGAAGCAATCCACAGGTTCTCATCTTCTGTGGAAATAAAAGCAGAACTCTTCCCAAGCAATAAATCCTTAGACACAAATTTTGAAATCAAAATACCTTTAAAATATATTATTCTTGTTTAACTTAGTAACCTTTGCATTTGCGATCCATTGTCTTTCTGCAGTTAGCTCATTAACAGTTAAAAAATTAAAAGAAAACACAATAACAACCCAAATCCAGATTTTGTGTCTGTTTTTCATCTTTATGTGGTTTATTATATCTTTATTACTCTATTTCTCTTTTTAAAGACTTTCTCTACTTCTCTCTTTTCTCTCTGAAGACTATGTTCCTTTTACACACATTGTAACCCATTTATAGGTTTTTCTTTTCGTCTGAATCTGTTTTATTGTGAATCCTTAATCATCTTTTAACCACAAGAGCTTTTAAAATACACTCTCTTAAAGAGCTGCATAATTTTTGATGAGGAAGCTGAATCAGTAAGTTCTCTTAAAGGGACCGCATCTCTGTTTGTGGCCAGCAAACAGAGCACACCCAAGAAAATGCTGCTACTAAGAAACCGTCTTTGTTTTCTTTTTGTTCAAAGTAAACAGAAATCTAAAATCAATTACATGCTACTGAGTCTTCTGTGAGATTTCAGGAACCCACCTGATTGCTGCTTACACTGCCTGCCGCCAGTCTGCTGGCACCATTTTGAATGTGAACCGGACACCATGCTTCTTTGTACAATGACCCCTTTCATATACACAATTTGGAAGCTGCCTTGGCTCAGTTTCTGTGATCTAGAACTCTTTCTAATCTTTCTCAGGCTTTAAGTGGATATTTGCCCCATGTTGGGCGCCATCTGTTGCAATGGGATTTCTTGGGTCCTGGGCAGCCAGAAACCCAGACCCTGCCATGCCAGAACTCTTAGCTGCCTGCTGCTCAGGCCCCCAGAAATGACTCAGATGCTTATATTAACTTCATACTGTTTGGCCTATGGCTCAGGCACATTGTTAGCTAGCTCTTACATCTTAACTCAACCCATTTCTATTAATCTGTCTGCCACATGGCCTGTGGCTCACCTGTGCTCCTTACATGTTGCTTTTTTGGGCTTCAGCTCAATCTGCCTCTCACTCTGCCCTTCCTTTCCTACCTATTCTGATTCCTCCTCCTACTTCTTCTATGGTGCCTGTCATGGCCCAAAACAGCTCCTTTATTTAAAGATTGAGATTCACAGCATAGAGAAAGGCATTCTCACATCAGTGGTGTCTCTCACAAAACCTGCCTTAGTTCGTTCACATCTGTCGACATGCCAAAGCAAGTGAGTGAAATTTAGCAAGCCCTACCTGTCAATTAAAGCCTATCTGCAGTTAATGATTGCTGAAGGATGGAGAATGAGTTTTCTCCTGGGAGGAGCCTGGTAGTTTGGTCATTCTAAGTGGTGAGCCCTAAACATGTGTGCATGTTGGAAAGTTGGAAACTCTACCTGAACCAGTATGTTACACACACACACACACACACACACACACACACACACACACTCTGCTGGATAAAATGCTTGTAACTCAAACATCACTGTGACATGTCCATTGATTTTTACCCCCTGCTACATAAGTCATAGAAGAAGGTCTTCATTCGAATCTCTCTGTCAGTAACAGCATTATAACTATAGCATTTCTTCTTTCTGTATGTTACTTTAAGAATAAAGTAATAGTTTAGAAAATAATTTCTAAAGGATTTATGATTTTACAAACATGGTATCTTCATTTATTTGAGTGATATCAATGAAAGAATTTCTAGTCCAGTGTCCATGGCAGGAGCTAGGATTAAGATCTTATCCATTACATATGATGTCTTAATTCACATATATGCATTTATGAATGTTTAGATAGCAGAAGCATGCCATAGCCTTTAACCAAGTCTTTATTTGCCATTCCATAAACCTTTTACATTATTCTAAGAGGCATGTTATTTTTATTGGTTTTGTAGCTCATAGAAATTAGAACCCTTATAGAAATAAGGAAGCAGCCGTGAAATGTACTGGCTTTACATTTTTATTTTAAAACAATCTTTGAAAAATTATGCCTACTCTTGGACTTTTCTGCTTTGAGTACAATTAAAACACCACCTGAATGAGATCATTCAATTTGTGAGGGGAATTCTCTTAGCTAAAAGTATGTTAGAGATAAATTAATGGGCAGTCAGATGTATTGAGACACAATGTGAAATTTGCCATAATATATGAAACATGTTCCTTTAAAAAAAACAACAACAACATAGAAGACTGATTTACAGTAACTATCTTTCTCATAAAGTGCATGGGTTACTGAGACTTGCTTGTTCATTCATTAGGTGTCAGGATGAAGAATTCATGCTCACAATCCTGGGATTATACTCTCAGTCTTGGAATTAGAAAGTGTTCAGAAAAGACTGTACAGTTAACATATTAAAACAAGAAAGAATAACTTTCTATTCCTAAAGTAGAAATTAGACTTAATAAAATTATATCAAACACCCTTTGTGATAAAAATGGATACATGGCAAGAAACAATATTAACTATAATTGAATTGGGTGTAATAAATATGAGATTAATTTCTTGCAACTTAAAATTACTAAAAATTGATTCATGGTGAGAAATATAAGTTACTATTGCAGCTAGTATGGATGAAGCCTAGCACGGGATCCTTGGCACAAGGTAAACAAACAGAAAAATATAAAAGAAAACAGATAAACAAAATTCTTCATAAAACAAGACTCAAGAAAGGCATGATTGTTAAGTCTAAAAAGATAAAGCTGGATGATGTTGTAACAAGCTGTGTTACAAGGTCCTGGACACTTCTCAGTTTGCTAACCATGAGATATCGTAAAAACTGCAAATAGAGAAAGATTCTCAGGCCATACTATTTGGCAAAAATCTGGATCCTAATCTCAAATTAATGTTAAAATAATGTAGGAGACATTTTCTTTATTCTGACTTGACATTTTTGTTCAGTATTTGTGTTGGGAGTATCTGAATGCAATGAGGGTAGACAGATTATTGCATGTTGTCTCAAGGGTCAGATATTACTCTAGAAAAAGAACTGAGGTCAGATTACTGTGTTTAGTGCAGACCTCATGGTACAACTGGAAACAAGCAAAAACACTAAGAATAATTTCTGTAAACATCTGAGTCAATGCATGTGTGTGTCAATTTTCTCAGGCTGTATTATTTCACAAGTCTTCTGCTAAATCTATTTTTAATAATACTTTGTCTAAAGGCTATTTTTTCTAGGAATTTCAATGCATGCATATTCTTAGGATTTTAATTCTAAATTTGAGACACATTTATACATTAAGTCTCTGTGAATTTAAAGTTGCATCGTCTAGTTGTATTTACGGTTATGGCTACACTGTGAATTATTTCCTGTCCCATCAGTGGTACTGCTGTCAACCTCAGCCTTTCGAAGCGACGTTTTCATTAAGAATTCTATCATTTTATAATTATTACTTCCAGAACTCCCAGGGAGCAGACAGAGGCTTCCCCTTTGTACTTCCATTGTTGTGTTTCTTTGAAGAACAAATTCAATTTCAACCACAGCCAAAGTAAACTTTCAAATGGCCAAATAAATCTAGAATTCTGTGAAAAGCAAAAGTGAGAAGTTTGACTCTGCATATCCTAAGTGCAGGTGTATTTAAGATAATTTACTATTGTGTTTTCTTTTCTTTGTGTGAGACTGCAGTGCCATATGCTCACTTTGTGGTAAGAAAAAGGAGGAGAGAGCTAAGGTCTGAAAAATATTACTACAAAACGAGCTGAGGAAACCAGTTAGTATATCATTCTACTCTGCCCTGGGAACAAAGACTCAGAGGTGAATTCTCTCTTCTCGCATGCCTCCTATTTCCTAGTTTTTGTCTACACACATATGCTTTTTGATTAATAGCAATAATACTATATGATGTATATTACACAACATATTATAGATACATATTTATGTATACTGTGTGTGAGTGTGTGAGTGTATGTATATGCGACTGCTTGCTTGTTTAGAATATATAATCTGAGTCTCTACCATTTACTGCAGTTATTTAATATACTAATAATCCAAGCTTTCCTGTTTGATTACATGATCTTCTCCTAAGTACAATTTACCTCAGTATGTAAGAGAGAAAATTTCATTTGTTGCACAGACGACCGACCAACTCCAGTTGATTCTGTTGGGAGTGGCTTTCTTCCAGAATGAAGAAGTAAGCCACCCTGGCTCTGTTTCTGCAAACTGCCACACTATAGACAAGTTTTGTCCATTTTCATCACACCACTGAAGTAAATGGCTACTCTCTTCTTTTGTTTTGGTTTTTCTTATTCTTTCATTTGATCATTCCCTTCATTTTCTGGTCCCTATAGTGCTTCTCAATTCTTACCTTTCTCTCTATGGAACACAAATACAAATCAGCTCATATGGATAAGCTAGCCATACATAAGTTTGATGTTTCCTTCAGAGTTAGAGATGCTTACTATATTAAGTCTCTTAGCACTCTGAAGTTTTTTCCTCTTTATAAGCAGTCATCAAATATAGTTAAGTTCTGGCAGCTAGGAGGCACATAACTGCCGTAGGCAGACTATATTCATCGTTTGTGGGTAGGTGGTTTTAGATAAAAATTAATTTGTCCTGAGGGTCTCGGCAGATAAAATTTAGCTAGTTGTTAAGCCATCAAATTCATCTTCTTGTTGCTATTATTTAATGTGTAGGTACACCCACATGGAGGTTAATGAAGTCTACCACCCTTGCTCAAAACATTGAATAATGCTATTTATAATTTTCTCTATTTTCTTGTGAGCAAGACAATTTTCATCTTAGTCTATGTCACTCTGATGAAACTGTATATTTGAGTTCCCTTATCAGTTTCCTGCACTATATTTTATTGAATCGTTTACGTCAGTTACCTCATCCCTCTATCCTTTGTCCAGTTTTTTCTAACCTTTGCCTTTAGGACATTTTCACCTTATAATACCTGCAGACCCATTCCCCCCTTTTTAGCAGTCCACACAACACCATGAAAGGAATAACAACAGTTTCAGGACAAGATTTTCACTGCAAGTGATAACAAACAAGAAAGCTATTAAAAGGAAGTAGAATCGTCATAACTCTTCTGAATAAGTCTTGGTGAGTTTGCCATCTGATTTCAATAATGGGACTAAAGACAGCAGGGACATAGTGCATATACATGGTAGGGAAGACCCTAGAATAATAGGACCTTGTGTAAGAGAAACTGGAACTGCATCTCTCCTTGATACTCTTACTATCAGTGATATATTTATCTAAATACCTTCTACAGATAGGCATGACCCTGGAGTTGAAGAAGAGATCCACTACACATGACTGATGCCCATACCAAGAGATGAATGTCAGCATTAACAATTACATAAATTGCAAGTGTGTCCTTCCTAAAATGACATAGACCTCAAACTGCCTACTTTTCCCCATGTACATATAGCATATGACTTTCAAATGGCGTATGATTTTTCCTCCCATGGCCTCCTCTGATGCCAGGTAACTAAAGAAAAGAGAATTATGGGAAACATAGTTATAGCAGAACTGACCCACTATAAAGTAACCACAAATGGTTTTCATAAGTTCCACATGCCTGTACACATTCTAAATAAGGCTTGACTGTGCACATTTCTATAACTGCCCTTATTCTTCAGGTAGCAGATACCCTGCTCACAGTCGTGTTATGGCTAATTTCAGTGCCTGCCTGCTTATTGTTTATGACCTACATTCTGCTCGAAACTGAGCAGTTTCAGGCAAGTCCCCCATATAATTTCACAAAACCATCATTTCCTCATTTATAGCAGTAAAGTATAAGTGGTATGGTAAGTCAATTCTTCAGGTCACTCATATTTGCAAACCAAATTTGTTCCACAGTTAAGAATGCTCAATCTGTTGGGTTAGGTATTGTTTAAATCATAGCCTGAACCATTCCCATTACATGCTGTGGAATAATTTACTCAACCACTCCACGTAAGCATTCTCATTATAAAATAGGGTTAATAATCATAATTGTCCCATCAGGTACATTCAATGAGGGGTTCAGATATGTGAAGTACTTAGATAACCATAGTGTTTAATAAACTTTGACTAATATAATTACCCTAGAAATCCACTTGAAAAAATATTTCATTTCTACAACACTCTCATGATTGCTAAAATTAACCTATCTTATGTTTTTGAGACAGTGGTATCATTAAAAGATAGGAAATTATTTTGGTACCACACCTGATTTTTCCTTTTGAAAAATACTTTCTGGAATCAGTTCTACTAAACAATTTGATGCTGCTTATCTATCTAAACTCCATGACCATATAAAAAATTAGAATGTTTCTCATTTTTTTTCCTTCTTAATTTCACAAGTTTGGACCTGTGAGCTTGGCTTTGATAATCTGTCACTCACCGCTTAAAGATTATAAAGATTGCATCTTTGTAAACGAATCATTTTATTACTTATGTTAAATAAAACATGATGACATGTAGACTGTATCCACTGAGCCAGGAACCCACACAAGCCCAAAAGTGCTGATTTCTTGATGACTGAGAGAGCCTGCCTGCAACACACACTAAGGATCCGCACTCCACCCCACACTTTATTGATACGTGTTAACAAGATGTGGCTAGAAAGCCAGGCAGCTGTCTCTCTGAGCTTTCAAAGGAACAGATTGAAAGTTGCAGCCAAGTTTGCCCACATTTGACCATTTTCACCTTGTGAAGTGTGATGGAATTTATCCCATACTCTAAGTGGAAAATATGAGTAATTGCATTTGCTTCAGTGAGTAAAATATATATTTTATTATCACTCTTAGAACTGGGAAAATTATGTTTTCTAGCTTTGTTGTACAGAGATCAAAGGAGAAACCTTCATTTATGCCAGACTTCACTACATATTAAATGAGCTATTTTTGGCGAGATTATGAGGTAACCAAAACTCCTTTTGGTTTAATTTTACCTTTAAACGGATTCAGATTGCTTTAACTGAAGAGTCAAAGGCCTTGACCTCTAATTCATTAACATAATCAGAAGCACATGCCAGCTACTGGCTGCCAATCTGCTTGCAAGTCAGACACTGCAGGGCCCATGTTTTACACGATGACATTCTTAAGGTATTCTTAAGGTCACAGGTAAAAAAGGAAGATGGGGGCAAAGGTGAGACAGGAACAGTGCCACATATAAGTAAAAGTCTGCCAGATTCTTCATAGGTTCAAGTCAGTGTATCTTCTTGGTGGATGAAACCCTTCCTTGTCCCTATAGAGATCTGTTCTTTGATATTTTTTTATCTGCTGTTTGAGAAATACTAATTAAACTAAAAATTCAACTGGCTGGTGGTTGGGACACCACCTTGGAAGACAAGCCCATAAAATCATGTGAGGAACTGAGGAAGAAAGGAGATTTGCCTCAGGACAGCATACAGAGTAGGAGAGCAGAAAGAACATGTTGGTTGAGATGAACCAAGATCACATTCCCGTGGTGACTGCTATGTACAGGTTGTTTATGGACACTCTCCTCTTCCAATTCACAGCTGTTTTTACTTTTGACAAACAAATCTCACTTTTAGAAAAAAGAAGTGTCAATAAGTCCTATTATAGCATTTTCCCCAGCTTAATTCTTTACTGCTGTCTGGCAATAAGCATCTCTTGTGTAGGATACTATCAATATTATCAACACAGAAATTCAGAGAAGCAGGCTGGAAAAAGTCAGAACACAAGGAAACTGTTGCATGCACTGACCCCTTCCTTAGGCAGGAGTATAATTCAGTTTTTGTTGACAGGGAGTAATGATGTCTAATCTATTTGATGTGGTGCTGTAACCATTGTGCTTTCTCCTTGCCTTTCTCTAATCAGGCGACATCTTCATAACCAAATGGATTGATTAGTTATCACCATGCCTTACATACAATATGTTGTCCCTGGAGCAAAAATTAGGAAAGAATTTTGGTTTCTTGCATTAACACTACTTTTTCTTCTCATTTAATTGCATTTCTGTGTTGTATGGAAACATGTCTTTTTTTCTGACAAGTCAGGGCTTAGAAAAACATTGATGTATTTGTGGTACAGGAGTATTCTTTCATCTTAAAAAGACTGGGAGAATGATTTAATTACCTCACTTTTATAAGACTCTTCTAATGTCAGTAAATTCACTTTGCTAACCTTTTAAAACATCTTTCAATATATTAAGATGTATATAGTGCTTAATTAGTTTAGTGCATGGTGTACGCATCCATAAGTAGTAATTACTTCAGAACATAGGTGGAATGTTTTATGATTTCTTTCTCTCTCCCTCCTTCCATCCCTCCCACCTCCCTTTCTTCCTTCATTCATTCACTCATTTTGCATTAATTCAGATTGAACCTAGGGCCTCGTATATCAAGTAAGTACAATATCACAGAGCTGTATATCCACTCTTTTTTCTTGTTATTTATTTCTTTCTATCTTTAATTTTCACTCCCTCCCTCTTCTCCTTTATTTACTTCTTTCTTTTTACTTCTTTTTTTTTGGGGGGGGGGGCGGCACACAGAGGACCCAGGTTGGGCTCGAACTCACTCTACAGCCTATACAAACCCTGAACTAGAGATCACCTAGCCTCACTCTCTACATTAGTGAGGATTACACATCCTACTTGATCTGGCATATTAAATAAGGCAGATGAAGTTGAATAGAATCCAATAATAAACATCACGTAATTAATTTTTTAAATTCAGAATCCTACCTCTCACTCTGCCTCACTTATTACATGTTCAAATTTCCATCCCACCACCGTTCTCATGGAAACTTTCTCTTAAATCACTTGGTTTTCTCCTTTTCACTCATTTCCTCCCAGACATAGCTGTGACCAGCTAATGTTTTTAACTATTTGTTTTGAAAGCCCAACTTAAAGGGTCAGAATCATAGTTGACAAGAAGCAAACTTTGTAGTGAGAGAAATTATTTTCACATTTCTCCCGTCTACAAACTGATATTATTATAAGTCAATGAATTAAATCTATGACTTCCTTTCTTTGACTTTACCTCAGAAGATTCTAAACTGTAAACCAGTAGGTTTGGAGAAAAAAAAAAATCACTCTATGGGTGAGGAGAGAGAGCTCAATATTGCGCTTAGAATGTAATCCTCGGGTCCTGGGTTTGATCTCCAGAGCCATATCAACACACCCATTTGTAATTTCAGTGTTAGAGAAGATGAAGTTTTGGGATCCCTGGAATGCACGAGGCATCCCAACTAACACAACGTTTACACTCAATGTCAGTGAGAAACCTCTTCTCAAAAACAGTTGGCACCCGAGGCCTATGCACATATGTACACATGTATACAAACATGCTTGCACATACATATGCAAATACATAAAGCATACACTCTTTACACTTTGCCTAAGCTTTTTACCACACTTCTTCCTTACTTTATTGTCTCTTTCATTTCCACTCATGAAGGTTGCATCTTTAATTTTATTGCTGCTTTTGGATTATCAAGTGCTTAGCTTTTAGCCCCTCACTTGTAATTCCTAAGCTACTTTTAACTTTCATTGTTATATCTATTTCTTTTTCTTTTGGGGGGGGTTTGGGTGATCTTCTCTAGTATTTTTTGGATAAAAATCTGAATGAATGTATATTTTCTATATATCAAAAACTCATGTTTTTAGAATTTGGTTCTATAATCTAAATTAAGCTTTGTTCTGATTCTGGCCTGGTTTTCATTTTTTTCCCATTTAATTTTTGGGAAAATATGTTTCCATTTTCAAAAATATATACTTGTAAGTAGCCCTCAAGGTTAAAGAAAAGTAGAAAAAGACAGTTTTCATCAATATCCCCCAGAACTGCGATGTACGTGCTGATTATTCAAGGGCTGACTCTGCTTCCATTAACATCTTCCACTCTGGGAGATTGTTAGAAATACCAACTCTCAGGTCTCTAAAGGGAAAGGAATCTGCAATTCTCCTTCATGATCTCAAGGTCAAGGTACACTTTGAGAAGTGCCATAGAGTCATTGTTTAAAAGAAATGAACGTGATTGCAGTCATGGCAGTCATGGAAAATAGACTATTGTTATCCACGAGCTGGTATGAAGGATGGGCCGAGGTGAGGGGAGCTGAAAAGGTATTTTGCTTTTGAAACTTACTACAATATAAATGATCAACTAATTGCTGCTGGACTTGACCCCTGATATTTGAGCTGAGGAAGGAGAAGGCAGTGCATGTTTTCCAGCTCACTGATGAGCTAAAGTGCTAAAAAAAGAGGAAAAAAAAAAAAAAAGGTTTGAAAAAACCATCTTGATGTTATAAAGAAAAAAAAAATTATCAAGTGACTTATTTCTTGATTAAAAGGAAATATTAAAGTTGTCTTTCAATATTTAGAGCTTATTTAACTGGGAATACTTTGCCTGGCACTGACCCATGTTATTTTATTTCATTCTTCTTTTGATCCATGCAAATAGTTACATGGCTTAAAATGTTTTATCATATCACCTTTGTGAGTAAAATACATGAAAGAAATTTTTAATGATGAGTGATGAACCCTGTCTGTCAGCCTTTATCAAACAAGTGCTAACAGTGATACAGCGAGGTAGGTGAAAAGAAAACCTTATTTTTCTTTATAAAAGAAATGGCACAGTGTGTTTGGTATAATATAGTTATGTTATATACTAATAATATTAATTAACTAAATGTTTATGACCATATGGCTGAGGTATTTCCCTGAACGGTAAGACATCAGTGCCATTTCAAATTTGATTATAAATACGCGATGTGTTTCAAAAGAAATGTTAACATAAAATAAAATTAATCTTGTTTTCTTTTAAAATTAGTCAGGTTACTTCTTTTTCCTGCTCCACTTCTAAAGAACTAACTTCCTTTCCCATACTTAGTACGGAGTACATCTTTTTTCTCTGAGTTAATTCTCCAAGTCTGGTCTGTCAGCCAGTATAAACAACACTTGATGAATGAGACTCAAGGTGTTTAGTCACCTGAAGCAGCTGTTTGAAGTAACTCTACACACAGCCTGAGGCCTGTGTTTTCACAGCTGTGAGAACTCTTCAAAAGCTCTCCCTCTTGGCCTGGCTCTTTGCTGTGGCTTTAAACTCTTAGCACAAAATCTGGACTATTTCAAAAGAGCAGAGTGAAACTGGAGACAGTAATTTTGCATGATTTTGGGCCAAAAATTGCCTAAAATAAATAAATGAAGTACATTTGAAAGTGCTTTACCTAGGTGGGCCATATATCTGAGGACCGTTCTTCCCCCTTTCTCCTGCCCAGATAGATGCTTAGAAGGGAGATATATGTCTGAAACGCTACGCTTTGTTTTGTGGCAGAGTTTTCATTTTCTGTTATGATTTTATGACACCAAAATCTTTTGAGTTTGGAACTATATGTACCTGTATTAAGCCCTGGGAATAGCTAGCTGTTTGATAGAGTTCCAGGCTCGTAAATTGACCCAAGATGATTAAAAATGACATTTTTTTGCTAGCCTACTTCAGTGACTCAGACTTCCAAATTACTCCTGATGTTTTCTATTGGCTTGGCAGGCTGAATTACCAAGCAACCTTATATGTGACCAGCATATCTGTTATGAGGCTTCAAACTGTCTTGATCTTACAACAGCTCTTTTTCTTCTCTGTGTATATAATCGAAAGGGTGTGATTGTATTTGCATCAAACAAAGTACTACATACTTCCTGCTAGAAACATTCAGGTGCCTGACTGGAATTTTCAATGGTAAAGAAGTTGTTTTACATTCGCTATACTTCGGTATCTATTAATCCACCCACCCACCCATCTACCATCCATCCATCCATCCATCCATCCATCCATCCATCCATCCATCCATCCATCCATCTATCCATCCATCTATGATCTATTTATATCTATTCTTCTATTTCTCACATATATGTATATATGTGTGTGTGTGTGTGTGTGTGTGTGTGTCTATACTATTTTCTTTAAATGGCAATTATGTTTTTATATTTGTATTAATTTGAGGAATTTTATTTCTGAATTTGGAAGCTATTTCCATGTTTCCATTTTGTAGCTGTTTGGCAATATGCCAAGTAAAGTATATTTGACTTTAATAAATTTTTTATGTGATTCATAATAATTATACTTCTGTCTCCCACATTTAATTAAATAGAATAGTATTTATAATTTATCTATTCACTTCACAAATATATATCTGATAGACGCCCAGAACTGGGTTAATTGCTGAAAAGACAGAAGTAAAGTAGGCGAGGTTCTTGCCACCACATGGCTTAGTATCTAATTGGGAAATGCATTAAATAAATATCCAAACAAATATTGAAAGTTTTACAATTATGATTAGTACTGAATCTGAAGAGCAAGAATATATGGAAAACAAATATTAAAGACAGAATTTCACTGGAAAATACAGGCTGGCTTTGAATTCTGGATTCTTCTACTTCTGAATCCTGAAGTCTGGGATTACAGGTGTGTTCCAACACACCAAGTAAACAATGCGATCTTTGACTCTTTCTACCTTTATACCATACTTTCCACATAGTCAGTGAGTTTGTTATACTATTTCTGAAATCCATTCACACACTGTTAAAAAACTACAGTTTAATGCTTTCTATCTCATTTTTCATAATTAGGTAAAAATTAACTTTTAGTATCTTCAAATGTCTGTGTAGTTATTGGTATATCTGTGTGTGTACATTAATTTTTATGTTATCATTATTTCATATAGCAATGATGAGCACTGGGATTTATGACATTTTGTTTGGTCATCACACTGACTCTTTATCCCTCCAACAAAGCCAAAAAGCAAGTAAATTCCATCTTCACATTTATTTGTTCATCATATCATTATCCAATGCCTGAAATATATGTATATTTGCTTTGGGGAATAGAAACATGAATAAATGATAACACTCATATTTGTAAGTGTAATTTTAGTAATTCAGGAACGCTTAAGTTTAGTGGTAAATGTGGATGAGCACATTATAAACCCAAAGCTACCACTCGATTTTGCATAGTCATTAATTTTAAAATTTTGGAATAGGGCCAGGGAAACGAAGTGGCTAAAATGCTTCACATTCACACGTGGAAACCAGACATTTGAATATTAGAACACAAGTAAAAACAGGATTGGCTTGGCAACCAGCCTGGAAACCTCATTGCATGGGAAATAGAGACAGAGAATTCCTGGGTAAGCTAGCCAATCAGACTTGCAGAAAGGCCTAGCTTCAGGTTACAACTTCAATATCTAAAGTGGAGAACACTTGAGGAAGACACCCAACCTCAAACTTAGGGCTCTATAGGCACACACACACACACACACACACACACACACACACACACACACACACACACTCATGCACGCACACGCACACACTATGTGTGCACATGCATATTTGCACCCACAACCACACAGGTATGTACACATGCAAACATTCATGTACATCCCCCACCACATATGTATAAAAAATGAAATACATTCATGGCATCAATATTATTTCATGATCAATAAATATTATATAGAATTTAAATTTCGGTGCTGTAAGAAATGTATTAGTGAAGTTGCTGTGGTCTACAGATATTTCAACTCCATAGAGGAAGAGATTGGTAGCTCCAACATAGACCAAATTACTCATGAGGGAGATCTTGAGTGTGCCTACTCTCAGTCCTCAGGCTTGTCATATATTGGTTTAATTCTTAATAGTATAAGAATTATCCTCAATTACTGTCCTTCATCAAAATAGTGTCTGACTGACCTAAACTGGCTGAACTCTCCCATCAGGTACTTTAGATTTGGTGCTTATCTGCAGCAGGCTACAGGAAAATAGCCAGTGAGAAAAATGTATAAGCAGTATTTTGAACCAGATCTAACAATGGCACTGTTCAGCTCAGAGTGTGTTAACTGAAATTCAACACCCAGCCATGTTTAACCATAAATGATAGATACCAAAAGGACGTGGAAAAGGAAGGGAAATGAGCAAACGCATGCCAATGTCACTACAACATTGTCCTCCCAAGTTCATAGCATCTTGACACAATTAAACATAAAAAAGTATAAAATCCTGTTGATTTTATTAGTAGTGTTAATTCACATATAGAGCAGAGTCACACAAACTATTATTTAATCACTATTAACAATTGTAAACAAAATATTAATGATGATAATGCGAAAGAAAAATTAAATAGATGATTATTACATAACATTAAATTTTCCATTGTAAACATTTGCATATTGTGTTAAGCATGCTTAGAAATACTAGGAGACATATCTAAAGATGTAGGACTAAATAGGAAAGCCATTTATAAAAGACACATTATTTTTATGAATAAAATAGCCAAATATTTTATGTACACACAGTATTTAAATATGTAACATGATGAGGATGCCCTCATGTATTAAAGACTTTATCCATCATCTCAAATTTGTAAATGTTTCTACCATTGTATCAATGAAGCTGCTAATGCTAAAATGCATTATTCACTCAACTTTGCACTTTCTGTAAACAGGATCTTACAGCTATTTTTATCTGAATTTAAAACTTGTACTTTTCTTTCACAGGAGAAATAGTATACATAAAATGGACAATGGAAAAGATCATTCTTTGTAAAAGATAATTTGTATGCAAATAATGGAGCTTGATAAAACACATGTAGAACAACGGATATGTCCAACTGAGTGGAAAATGAGATGCACGCGAGGTTAGGGAGATTATAATGGCACAAGGTTAGTTAGGATTTAGTCTATAATTGTGGGGCTTGTAGAAATATATAGCTATGTACTTCTATTTTAGAAAATAGTGATTTGACTGTACAAGTATAGTTAACTGGTAAAAGTTAGAATCATTTGTACAGATAGATAAAATATACATATTTCATGGGTCAATAAATTTTGTTTAGAAAAATATTAAGAAAAATCTCATTTTTAGATTGTTTCTCATGGCACAAAATTACTATAATCAACAATAAAACTTTAACGTCCTTCATTTCAGGGAAGAAGTAGCATAAGGTTTTGCCTGTGACATTACAATTTCATCATCATTATTGATAATATATGATTGGTTATAGCGATCACCATTGTAACATTGAGACACTTGGGGAGACAGTGCTGACTCACAAATCACATAAGGGAAAGAGAATCATCTCTATTTTCTTGGTCATAATTTTTGTACAGCTGAAAACAGCAAGACCCAAACCCCTCGTGGACACCTATGCAAACATTACCTGGCAGTCACACAAAAATTTTACGAGTTCTTTCTCACCATAAAGGGCAGTGGTCTTTTTTTTCTTTTTATTACCCAATTTAATTAAAATTTGTTCCAGAGACCACCTATGCAACATAATTGCCTCTTAGTTCCACAGACACAGAAGAGGAGGCTTCCAAGACCATGGCTCCGGTGATTCTTGGTTTTTCTCCTCACTCTCTTTTCTAGGCTTGGGGGCAAACTGCCTGTCTGCATGAGAATCGTGTGTCTTTCCATTCAAATCTCTTAACCTAGTCAATTACTATTATAGTTTATAGGTTTCCTGTTCCCAAAACCCAGTGGTATCTGTGCAAATGATTACATTACATGGTATTATAGAGCTTGAAGTTTGTATTTTCTATATTTTAAAGCATAAACAGTTTAGGTATTAAATCAGTAACATCAAATTTAAATTTGTTTTACTAGAAAGCTGTTCTATAGAAATAGGACCCCAGGGTCCATCTTTGTTTTATAAGCATGTGTCTTGTACTTTCAAGTTTCCTAGGCAGTCATCAGAACTTTATTTTACTCTAAATGATCTCAGAAGAACAGACATTTGTCTTTTCCTCTTTGCTACCATTGCTGTTGATAACTGCAATCTCTCAATGTAATAATCAGTTAGTATATATATATATATATATATATATATATATATATATATATATATATATATGACCTCTCATTATTTTAAATAAGGATAATATATATGAAAATATCATGTGGCTGTCTGACATGGCTCTGAAGGGGAGGGCATATGCCTTTGAGCCCAGTGATCTGAGTGTGGTCCCTTGGGCCTCAAGGTGACAGAAGAAAATTACTCTTGAAATTTGCCATCTGACCTCCACACAATCACAGTGGTGTGAATATACCACATAGATAAATAAATGTAAAAAGAGGTATACTGAGTGTGAAAAATCAAGACATAGAAAAAAAATGACAGTTTTAGCATAACGAAGACAGCTTGTATTGCCTTCCTACCATTGAAACCAATGTCAGTGTTGGCAAAGTACACTTGGAGGTGTGTGTGTGCACAAACACACACACACACTCACACACACACACACACACACACACACACAGAGAGAGAGAGAGAGAGAGAGAGAGAGAGAGAGATTTAGAAACAGAGTGACAGAAAAATAGAGACAGACACAGAATGAGGGAGATAAGTAGATAAGAGTATATAAATATCTGTGTTTATCGGTTATAAAGATATAATCATACTTAGTATATTTACATACTATCAATTTCCTATTAGCACTATCATCAATATATACAACCAAAACTGATATCAGACAATTACCTTGTGTTTTCAGTCAGGCTCTCAGGAGAATAAACTTCGAGACATGTATTTGTAGATAGGCAAGAATGTTTACTTTCACCTAACCACCACAGGAGAAATGAAGGATAAAGATTACACAGCAATAGTTATGAAAATTGTTTCTATTGCAACAAAGTTTTTGTTTAGATATCTCTATTTAACTTAAAATAGTTCTGTGCACAGTCAGAAGCAAGTATTTCCAGAGTCCAGAACTTTATTCAATTTTTAAGAATTAGTCTGACTTTATGCCACACAAATCATTCTCTACTACTCAGATCCACTTTCCTCTTATAGTGAATTCCACTTAGCTGGAACTAATGCTATCAGAATTCTTTTTTTTCTTCTTTTTTAAATTTTAAACACTTCCTCCCCCCTCTTTCTGTATTTATTTTATTTAAAAAATGTAATTTTTATCTAAGTATTCCCCTGCTCCCCCTCCCTTCCTTCCCAACAATCCTCCCAAGTCAGCCTTCAGCCTCGCCCCTCTCCATCCCCCATCCCCTCCCCCAAAAGGGCAAGAAGTCCCAAGGTGGGTCAGCTCAGCTTGGCACATGAACTCCAGGCAAGTCTGATCCATTCATCCAAAAGTGAAGGCTGGGCTAGGTGTTTATATTATATTTGAAATATAATAAAAACAGCTGGAGATGTCAGAGGGATCTACCCACAGTCAGTCTAGGATGATCAGACAGTAGTAGCTCATACCTTTAATCCCAGCACAGGGAATATTCCAGGAGTGGTGATGTATGCCCTTAATCTAACCTGATTTTGAGGTCATCTTAGTTTACAGAAGGAGTTGCAGGCTCGTAGTCAGACAGGGGTGGTGCCATGCCTTAATTGAGTGAAGAAAGTATTTAAGGCATGCATAGAAAGACAACAAAGGCAGAAGAAGCTATGGCTCACACTCTTAGTTCCAGCACTTGGGAAGCAGAGACAAGAGAATCTCTGTGAGTTCAAAGCCAGCCTGGTCTTCAAAGCAAGTTCTAGAACAGCCAGGACTATCACACAGAAAACTCTGTCTGGAAAAACCAAAAATCAACAAAGACTGGAAGAGGTGGATCTGTCCTCTGATATTTCCGACTGTTTTTTATTATATTTGAAAATATCCACACATAGGTGTTCCTCGCAGGGATTCTTGTTATTCCCTTTTCCTGTGAAATTTTTATAATGGCTAGTAATAGAAAATATAATTCTTCATAATACAGCGGCTTTTGGGCTCTTGGGTTCATCACCTTCTCAATGATACTAACCAATGCTTCTGCTTGAAGTAAGTGGCTCCCTTAGTGTGAAGAACCAGATTTTAGAAATACTGAGTACCCAGTAACCACACACCAGTGAGACCAAGGTTTG
Source organism: Phyllotis vaccarum (assembly GCA_033318265.1). Lineage (NCBI taxonomy): Eukaryota > Metazoa > Chordata > Mammalia > Rodentia > Cricetidae > Phyllotis > Phyllotis vaccarum. The sequence goes on along the minus strand of JARWLC010000002.1, from coordinate 39,175,942 downwards.
TGTACCTGTCTTTGTTTATTAAAATAATTGATATTATTGATCACTACATAGCATTATATGCTTCCTTTATACCCATCAGGGGAATCCTCTACCATCTTATGATCTGAATCCAGTCTTTGTAACCTTCTGTGTTCCTCACTTTTCATTTACCAGCATCAAAAGCACAGATTAATGATTGTCAGTTAGAGAGAAAAATTCTTCATAGGAATCTTCCTGCATTCCATGGTAGAAACACTCTTCTGATAAGCAAGATCTTTAAACCCATAGAACCTAAGAGTTTATTTGGAAAATGTCTACACATTGCTCTAATGCACTACTGAATGCTGTGGTAATTAAAGTCACAACATTTAACTTACAGTTCTCAGTCCCATGAATTCCCTATATTTTCACAAAGCAATTATATATTTTTATCTAGTTTAAAATATATATATATATGTATATATATTAGAAAATAGTTTCGGTTGATATTATATCTGTAATTTGGTCTTGGTATGCACTTTGATAAATTGTATTTTGTTATGCATATAGGTATATAGTTTATGATTTAGCAGAATGTGACTAGAATAGCTAAACACAACTTTGGTATGATACAAATATCAAACATTAATAATAATGATCACATTTTAATTACTCTTTTTCTTCCTATGCACCAGTAATTGTCAAAAATAAACTTGAAGAGGGACTATTTTAGCTTGCAGCTTCATGTCTGGGGGTTGAATGTTGGATGGGACTCCGGCTTTGGTATAGGAGTTTGCTGAAGGTCAAATTTTAAAAGTATTTGAAGTCCAAAAGACCCTGTCTATGGAGCCAGAGCCAAGCTATAACTTATAAACATGACCACATTTGACATGCTTCTAATAGCAGAGTCTCACCTTTGGAAGTCTCCACAACATCCCAGAGGAGTAGTAACAGTTAGGGACTGAATGATCAAATACATAAGCCTGTTAGGGACATTTCATATTCAAAGCATAACGTAATCAGAACAGCAAAAAATATAAAGTGGCAGGAAAGAATGGATAAGAGAAAGGAGAGAGGGAAGGAAGTGGGTGAAGAGGAAGGGATGACAGTGGAAGTAGTGTATATTGTGATGGCTGCTGCATTGTCCAGTCTTTGGGTGTGAGCTTCCTTGGGTATGACATGTATTTGAATAGACAGTCTTATAACCTTAAAAGCAATTTCAACTATGAGACTCAGACTTGATTCATCAGTCATCAAACTTCTGGCTACATGAGAAATGAATCTTTAATATGGAAGTAGAGGTGGAGGCATAGGTGATGAAACTAAATCATCTCCCAAATATGTGCAACCCACAGAGTAAATTTCATTACACTTTAAGGAATTGTTTGAGCAATCATGAAATGTTGCCCATGAGATTGATGGAATAATTATTGGTATCAGTTATGCTATTGCTTCACCAAAGTTATACTCACAGAAGCAATCTGTTTAGCTAGAAAAAGATAAACCAAGTCTTGATTTTGGGATGAGGAAATCAGACTTGCCTGGAGTGGATTTGCTGTGCTGAACTGACCCACCTTGGGACTTCTTGTCCTTTTGGGGGATGGGATGGATGGATGGGGAGGGGCAAGGCTGAAGGCTGACTGGGAAGGATTGGGAAGAGGGGGGAGAGGGGAAGCAGGAGGATACATTGATTTTAAAAAAAGGCATTTATTTATAAAAAATACAAAGAACATACAAAAAGAAAGAAAGAAAGAAGAAACAAAGAAGAAAAAGAAAGAAAAGGATTGCCTCATCTGCAGTTAAGAGTTTACATGTTCTTGAATGTCTTATTCATTCCTGTTGTACTAAACATTTTTCTAAATAATAGTGGTAGGTGTATACAAAACTATATTGGAAGATTAATGTGTGCAGGTTAAAACAAAGAAAATCAGAGAGCCCCAGAAGAAGAGAACCTTCACCCAGCAACAGCAAATGATGAAGACAGAAGCAGAGATCCGTAGCTAAGCACCAAGCCTAGCTCCTGACTCAGACAGAGAGGGAGGAAAGAGTGTATAGCATAAGGATTAGGATCATGAGGAAGAGATCCACAGAGATGGCTGACCTGAGCTATTGGGAGCTCATTTACTCTGCAATAAAGGCGGAGGAATCTTCCTGGAAAGGAATTAACCCCTCTGAATGCAGATGGCAGTGGAAAGGCATGGGCAGCTTGCAGAGTCTCTTTCAGTAGGACCAGAGTTTATTTCTGGTGTATGAACTAGTTTCTTGGAGCCTATTCCTTACAGAGGAACATTTTATTTAGCTTCAGTACTGAGGGGGAGGGACTTGCACCTACCTCAACTGGATAGACCAGACTGAACTGAATCACCTTGGGATTCCTTGCCCTCTTTGGGGAATGGATGGGAGGATGGGGTGGGGAAGAGTCTAAGGGAGGACTGGGAAGAGGGGATGGAGGTGGAGCAGTGGTATGAGGAAAAAACATTTTAATTCACAAAAAATTAAAACAAAACATCATGTAACAGTCTGTCTTTAACTCTTTTTAAAGTACATTCTCTATAGTTTTACAACCAGGCAGAAAACAAACAAACAAACAAACAAATAAATAAATATGCATTCTGCAGAGACAAATGAAGAGATACAGGCTTGATGATATAGCTCAACAGGTAAAGGTGACTGCTGTCACACTTGACTCTTGAGTTTGATCCCAGGGCCCCACATGGTAGACGGAGACACGTGATTTCTTCAAGTTGTTGTCACCCTATCACCACGCTCAGGGACAGTGCACACCTCCCTCCACCAGAAACGCACCCCACATAAAATACATTAAAATGTAATCAAAGTGACAAATATTAAAAACACAAGCTGCCATTGTCTTGTTGCAAGTTCTAACATTCAAAAGTCTATCAGAGATGGTTGATGCTAGAGCTATAGGTAATGAGGATTTCTGCTGTAACTATTTACCATATTATATGGCCCTGAAGAAAGTGTGAGGGAAATTTATGTGAATTTCAGCTAAGAAAAAATGAACTGCAGACAATGAATAATGAGGACCAGTACCTTCATTTGTAACAGGCCTGTATTTTCATAGATAGGTTGGAATGGGGGAAAGAGATGGCTCATCAGTAAAGTGACATAGGCCATCAGAAACCAAATCCTTTACATATGTTAAAGCACTCAAGAAATTTGGCCTTTAATTTTAGTGAAGTTAACTCAGTTTCAGTCAAGGAGTAATATTCTCCTCCTTTATTTTCAAATAATATGTCTTACCTTTGTGCTGAGGAAAACTTAAAAAATGAATGGGCAGAGGGAGATCTTTCTACAGGCTAGTATGGTAGCTTAGCAGAGAAATAAAGGTGAGGTTTTTATAGTAGCTGCACAGTTGATAAGGAAGCACCAGATTCTTTGTGTATTCTCAGTAGAAAGATGCCAGATCCTTGTGCCTAAAATGGATGGCAGGTTTGCTTCCTCTTGTAAGGTGGAGGTTGAGCAGTTTGGTGGTGGAGAGACCACTTCCAGATGCTGGCAGGACAGGAGACAGAGCCAGTGTGGTGTTGGGAGAAGGGTGTAAGAGGGCTTTCTTGAGGTTTCTCTAAGTTATCTTTCATTGTGTTGCTGAATGAGTTTGAGTTTCAAGTGGACAATCACAGATGACATTCTATGGATGCTGAGTTCAGGGTCTACATGTGGAATCAGGATAAAAGTTGGAAAGAAACACAATTAAAATAAAAAAAAAACACTGAAATGTTTTACTTCAGAGAATGTCAAGTAGTATTGATAAAACACAATGAAAATCCTTTTAATAATATATAAAACTCAAATGTGAAGAGCAATTTACCCAGATCTTAATTCTCCACTTAGCTATTAAATATGATGCATAATTATTTAACTAAATAGAAAGTAGCTACTGTAACTGATAAATTAGTGATTTAACTGTATGTGTTCAGGCTTATGGGGCATTTGGACTCTTGGAAGAATGTGAATAGATCATTTTATCAGTTTGGCCCATTTGGAAGATAGAACAGCTTTTTTTTTTTAAACTATCTAAAATAATCACATTTAGATCTTTGTTTATACTCATAAAATGATGCAAGAATATATACAGACCACAGAGTCTCTATTACACACAAATGTAGAAATACATCAATTTTTGATACTCATAGTATTCATAATAGATGATGCCTTGCAAAACCCAAATTGTGTAATATAAATAGATTGTTCATTTTGTATCAAGAAATGAAGCACTTTTCATGGTGATGTGGGTGCTGTTGTTTTAGAGAACTCATGCTTCTGAATTTTCCCTTTCATCTACTTCAGGTGGTCAGTCTCCCCTGGAGACTGATGGTAGATACAACAATTGTGAGGGCAATCCTGGGAATAATTTGTCACAGATGTTAAATTGCAGGTTAGAGGAGGAAAGCCTTTTTTTTCTTCTGGCCACCCACTTTTCATTTCTTGAAATAGGTACATAGCTCTGTGTGCCCTCTGCTGTAGGTATGCCAAATCTCTAGCCTGCTGCTCATCTGGTTTAAATGACTTCCATTTGCTGCTTTAAAGGATGACAGAATGCTATATTCAGAGTGCTTTGCAGGTACCAAAAAAGTAGTAATTCAGTCCTGAAGTTTAACTGGCAAAGGGAACCCCCTGGGTCTGGCACAGGCAGGCTGACTTCTCCCTTATGTAAATAACATTAGTTATTGCTAATCCAAGAATGAGAAATTCTGATAACCGATTTGTTTCAGAATAAGTTGAAGGGCATTTATTTAATATTTGTGAATGGACAATGGGGATATTTGGTTCTGTATCTCTCTCTAGCTAATCTCCCATAAAAATACAGTAAAAACAAAACTCGAGATCTGTTATTTTAACCCTCCCCTAACCTGTGTGTTCTCAGATGTAGGAAGTACAGAAATTCCACACGCATTTTTTTCTCTTGGTTATTTAAAATAGTGAAGTCATCTTTACTTGGTCATTCAGTTTGTACCATGGGCTTGTGGTAGGGAATTCCTTCAGTACTGTGTTTATTTTTCTAAATGAGTTCACGGCAGTGTTCAACAGGGCCATGGAAAAGAAGTTTGTGTAATGGCAGAAGAAAGCAAAGGAAACTTGGATTGCCAAGTAAACAGAGAAGATTAGACAGACTCAAAAATAAAGCTGGGGGTTTAAGTTTTACTTTCACCCAATATATGGCATGCTATAAGGTAAAAAAAAAAAAAAAATCTTATCTGAGCTTTAGCTGAAATTTTCCACCTGGATAAACTGAGAGTGATTATTTGTACTATACTTACAGAGGTGACTGGAGATCTTAATAAGTATGGATCTAGAAATTATAATTAAGGATTCTCTGTGTTTCCTATGGTACCAAGATGGATGACAAGCACTTTGTATTCTATATACCTATTTTGTACAGTATTTGAGCCCATGTAGAAATATTACATGTGGTAAATTTGTTTCTTCTCCTTAGACAATATGATAGACAGAAAACTCTCTCCCACCCACTAGCACCTGAACAACTAGTCAGAAGCTTAATATTCACTACAAACTGTTTGGTCTATGGCCCAGTCTTGTAACTAATTAGCTCATTTATGCAAATTAATCCATTTCTATCAGTCTATGCACAACTACATGTCCCCTGGTTTTACCTGTGTTCCATTACATCTTGTTTCTTGAGCAGCTCACAAAGTCTTTCCTGACTCCACCTTTCTTCTCCCTGTATCTCTCTTGGATTTACTGCCTGTGCATATTCTGTCTTGCCACAGACCAAAGCAGATTTTTTATTAACTAATGGTAGAAACACATATTCACCTCATATAGCACAAAATATCATCAAATACACACACACACACACACACACACACACACACACACACACACACACACACACACACATCCTTAGTAAGATTAAACACCGTCTTTGCTAATATATTACATTACAATACTGAGGAAGTTTCTACAAGTATCTAATTGAAAAACTCTTAGGACTTCAATTTGGTATTATTAACTTTGAACTAATAAGGTATTTCCATCAATTCTATTTTATCATTCTTATTATTTTTGTAATAACTAGGATATAGTTTTGCTTGTAATGGCTTGATTGAGCTCAGTTGTAAAAGTTTCCATGCAAAGGACTGAGAAGGAACTAGAAGCTGAAATTCAGAACTTCCATGATGGTTCACTACTCTCAGGTGGGGCACAAACAACTTCCCTGTAGCAATGACATTTCAAGATTGATTAACATTTATGTGCAATGCTAAACAATAAGGAATGGGACCAGCTCTTGAACTGAGGTTACCAAGCTGTTATGAAACTGAAAAGTGATTTTGCTCAATGTGGATTAGTGGAAAGTACAGGTTGATTAGATTTTTATGCACTTATGGGGGTCAGGGGATCTATCCACAATAGTGGAGGATCAATTACCCGCTTCTCAAGTTGTTTCTACATTTGACTCTAGATTACCTCTGACGTTCTTGCATTAGTAGAGTGTTCTATTCCATGTCGTCTTCAGTACTTCTGTCTGTGCCGTGTGTCAAGCACCCAAGCCAAGGCTAGCTTCCCAATAATAAAACACAAATTGAAGAGAATTAGTGCCCAACCAACTATCAAAGCACACACTTCAGAAACTGACCCAGAAGTCAAACATACCTTTACTTTTAAAGATGCTAATCACCATGCTTAATATGGATTTAAGCATCATTGACATATAACAATTTTTTTTCCAGTGTCTCTCAAAGCAAAGAGGATGCCACTTGCACATTGTTCTTGTTAATCTTTGTTGTTGTAAAGGAATATCTGAATGATTTGCATCTTAGAGCTGTAAGTATTAAATACTTCCAGTACAACAGTACTGCAGTGACATTTCCCAGAATTGTGATAGGCTAGTCAATTCCCAAATACTTTTGAAGGTTGTCAAAATAATGCAATGTCTGAGTAAAGAAAATTATTTGCTTATTTACTTAATTGTTTAATACAGTGTCTGGCTACAAGAACAAGGCGGCCTTGAATTAGTGTATAGCTAAAATTGGTCTCAACCTCTGGATTCTCCTACCTTCACATCTTAAATAACCTGCCCTTATTGTTGTATTTGATTTTGAAAGTAAATCATTATATCCATAATATATTTAGATAGGAAAAATTATGTTCTATTGTGTTGAAACTTCATTCCTTCTATAGTATATGGCATATAAAAGGCACTGTTCAGGCTGGTACTTACTTACTGAATCAGTGAGAGAGTTTAGAAGTCCATATAGCTATCCAAATCTGTTTCAGACTTGATTGGGACTGAAGATATTTCCTAAGTAACCAAAGTTAACTGTTTAAAGTGGATGGTTTCCCTAAATGAACTGAGGTTTGTGAATATTGATAATTTACTGAGGTCTTTTGCTATATACATAATTATCTTATTCAGTCTTCCCAATAGCAGTGTTGAGGCAGTTTATCAATCCATACAGTTTAACAAAAACCTATGTCATATGACTCATCATATACCATCTTAACTAAATTTTAAAAGTACATGTACTTTTTTATGTCAAATCAATTTAGCCAATTCTGCTTACTGTTCCTGAGTCAAATACACTGGTATGAGAAACTTTGAAAACAATGCAGTAGATAGCCATGATTTTAGATAAACTAGAAAGTTCTGTTTAGAAGTAGTTTAACTATGGGTAAAGATTCAGGTAATAATTAATAAAGAAGCAATAAATAATAAAAAATATCTAGATAGGAGTATTGGAATATAGTGTAAATTGATGGAGATGGAGCTCATTTCGCTTGCATCTGTAAAACTTTGTTCTGAAATCAGTGACAAGATAAATTATGTGATTGAATCAGCATAGCTGAAAGGAGGGACATGTGGCAAAAGAGAATGCTGGATGGTACCCTTCAAGTTCTCCACCAACGTTCAGTCTCACTTAACAGGCTTATTGTATTTTCATTTCCCTAGCAAATATATAAACACAAAACAAAAAATATGGTATTTATCAAAACATTTTCCTACACATCTATAAAAAAATTTAAAAGAATTAGATAGATTTATTATTCATTGAGTATTTTTAGATCTAGCATCAATTTTCTTCAAGTTGGGAAGTTTATCATATTATATTTTAATTTAGTCTATAAAGTCAAACATAAAATGTAGAAAGACAAAAATATTTAAGAAAAATGAGAAAATTGGCTAGAGTTGTTTGTATAACATGATAAAACCAATGGTTAGCGTATAACAGGTATTATATTTTATATATCATGCAGTTTGGAAATTCCTCTGCTGATGACTTGGGAAAAGACTGTATTATTTGCACTGATAAACTAAACCTACATTATTTTCAAAACCAGTATGTAAGACACATGTTAAATATCATAGCCATGGCTCTTTGGTATCATTCTGTGTTTATCAAAAAATATTAAGCCCTTTAATTTTTTATTTATTTAAGATAGTTTTTATTTCATATCCAAACACTGTTCCCCTTTCCTCCCCTTCTCTGCTCCTCCCCACCTCTCTCTCACCCCAGCCAATCCACTCTCAAAAGGGGTAAGGCCTATCTCTTAAGCAGTCAACACTGGATAACATACCAAGTTGAGGCAGGATTAAGTCTCCCCTTCTGCATCAAGGCTTATTAAGGCACCCCGCTATAGGGAATGTGCTCTAAAAAACCAGTTCATGTACTAAGGATAAGTCCTGGTACCATTGCCAGGGGCACCACAGACAGCAACTCACATAATTGTCACCTTCATCCAGAGGGTCTAGTTCACTAAGCTAATTTCTAATGAACTTATTTTAGGTTTTTTTGAGACAAGGTGTGACTGTTGAGCCTAGTCTGACCTTGAACTTGGAATCCCTCTGTTTCTGTTTCCCAAGTACTGCACCGTAACAAAACGTGTTCTCTGTCAAGTTAAAGAGTCCATGTTTTGCAATTCACTATGTATGTGAATATAGGCAAGTTATTTAAACACAAAGCTCAGAAAAATTAGTTAAGACAATTTTTGATGCTTATGAATTATGTGTTAATTTAAAGTTATAGGCAAGTCAATTTTGGCAGTATTGTTTTGTATACGGAGGGGGTTTGGTTCATGTGGGTACATATGTGTGAAGATTTATGTTCACATGTGAATAAGTATAGGATACTAGATATCAGCTTTAGTTTTAATTCTTCATAAAATGTGTACCTTGTTTTGAAAGATATGGTCTTTTATTATCTTGGAGCACATGATTAAATCAAGCAAGGTGGCCAGCATCACTCTGGGCTCTGGGTTATGTCAATTTCCCCATCATCGGCTTTTTTAGAGGGGGACTAATGATTTATCTCTGATCCTCAGGTTTGTGTGGCAGTGTTTTACACAGCTAAATCTAAATCTTGTGGATATATATATGTGCTTGATATAAACCATCTAGAAAAAATATGGCATATTAGATTTTTTTAAATGAGTAGATTTTAGCCTTTAGTTTGTGCACACTAAATTGTGTTTAATAAACAAATGCTATCAAAGTAGAACATGGGTTATATATTTTGGGTAAATGGAAAACATTTTGTAAAGTCCACATATAAATGTTAACAGATTATATTTTCAAGGAAAAACTGATGATTCCTTCTTTATACATCATTATCTAATGTATATATTTTAATGTTTACACATGTTGGTAGATTAAACCTTTTGGAGATCCTCAAGTTGTGGTATTCAAAACTAGACTTTGAAATAGGGCATATCTGGTTAAAATGTGAAGTGCTCATTTAAGTAAATAATTATTCTTTTCATACACAATTCTAATAAACAATTGTAAGATTGGTTTCTGTTTATTTTTTTCTTGTTTGAGTGCCTAATATGCATTTACATCAGAATTTAAGTCATAACAATGAATAGAATTTTCTTACAGCATATAGTCTTACAAGTTGTTAATGAGTACTAAACACTATAGATACAGAAGTAGGCCAACCTTTTAGATGTATCCAAATAAGTCCTAGACATTCAAGTGGTCCATGAGTTCTTTGAACTGAGCAGTAAGAGTCTTAGTTTCTCTATAGGAATTTATTTGGGTCGTGGTTTTGTTCACGCACTGGAATAACTTATCCACTACAAAGTAGCTACAATACCGAGCATATTTTACTTATTGTTATAAATTTTCATTAAATAATTATTTGTAGTAGCTTATGAGAAGATGAGACATATTAAAGATTGAAGAATTTAACTGTTTTAAATAATGATAATATTTATGTGATTTATCAAGAATTTGGAACAATGCCAATCAAACTACAATGCACAGTCCTTTAGAGAATGATGACAAAAGGCTTCTTATATTAAAGAACATACTTTGAAGGTTATTAATGGAAGAAGCACATGGCAGAACATCTTGGAAGGTGGTAGTATATAATAGAGAATATGATAAAATCTTCATAACATAAAAAAATGGCTAGTGTACCTGATAAAACTTGTCTGATTTAGAGCTAATTTCTTAGCCAAACTATGACATTTATATGTGGATTTCACAAAATGATTTCATTTGCACAAAAATATGTAACCCATGTTTTACTTTTACTAGCATTTATTTATTAAACACAATTTAGGATATGCAAACTAAAAGCTAAAATCTACTCATTTTCAAAATCTAATATACTATATTTTATTCTAGATACTATATATCAAGGACATATATATCCATCCACAAAATATAGAATCTCTCAATAATGGCATTTAGCTAATAACCACAATTTATTATACATAAGTTCCAGAAATTTTTAAAAAATCATATTTATATACAATGATGACAGAACCAAATTTTACTAGAAAAAACTAATTAACCTTATGTTAAATTTAATACTCAGATTCTCAGAAGATGACTCAGTGGGTTAAAAACCTCATGTCTAATTTTAGGTTTTCAAAACCCACATAAAACTCGGGCATTTTTCAGTCTTTTAATTTCAGCACTGGGAAGATAAGGACAGGAGGATGTCTGGGAGTTGTTGGGCAGCCAGTCTAGCCCAATGGAAAAGTCCAGGGTCAGTGAGAGATTCTTTCTTAAAAAATAAAGCATAGGCTATGGACAAGAAATATACAGCTGTTAACCTTTAATCTCCACACGCACACACAAAAAGAGTAACATACATACCAAACATACACATAATTAAGTTCATGTCACATATATAAACAAACAAACACTACATAAAAATCATGCAAGTATTATTAATGATTATATGATTAATTGGATTATATGTGAAACAAACAAACAAAAAAAACCCTTGATTATTTTTTTGTTAACATGACAGAACCCTAGAATTATTTGACAAGAGAAAAACGGTTGAGAAAATACCTCATAAGACTGGCATATAGGCAAGGCTGTGGGGCATTTTCCTGACTGATGATTATTATGGAAGGGTCCTATCCACTTTGAGTAGTTATATGCTTTACAGTTGATCCTGAATTCTATAAGAAAGCAAGCTGAGCAAGCCATATGAAGCATATCAGTGATCATTGTTTCTCTCTTGGTATGTCAGTTCCTGCCTCCAAAATTCTATTTTGAGTTCCTTTCCTTACGGCCTTTCATCCTGGATTACAAATGTAAGCAGAAATGAATATTTTCCTCCCATGTTGTATAGCAATAGAAACCTTCACTCTGTTAGATATTATGTAGAATAAATGTGCAAACACAAGCATGTAGAATGTTGAATGTAGCACATAATTATAACAATGTAGTGAAATATGAATGTAGAATATAAAAGATGAACAGTATGGTGTAAAGCCAATAGCAAGGTAAGGATAGGAAGCTTTGTCTTGTGGAAAACTGAAATTAGATCAAATAGACTTAATGATATATAACTGGCAAGATTGAAAAGCAGGGGAGATTATGGAAAAGAATCAGTCCATAGCTGAACACTCATTGTGAGTGTGAGTGTTTATGTACCTGTACGCATACATGCTCAGGTGAGGAAACACTTGGTAAGCAGGTATGTGTATACGTGTGAGTATGGATAGATTCTGTAGTTTGATGTGAAGTGTCTTCTTCTGTTGTGTACTCCTTGCTTTCCATTAACTGAACTTGAAACTCTTGGATTCAGCAGTCCAATAGGGCAGTGATCTTCAGAATCTTCCCTTCTCTACTGACATGTTGTCTGACTCTTTTATTTATTTATTTTTTTGATAGTGTCAGTGATAATGAAGATCTGAACTACTATCCTCAATCTGACATGGCAAACACTACCAACTGAGCCATTTTCACCTCTCTGAACTCTGACAAAAGTAGAAAATAGACACTTGGGTTTCTTTGCTTGGGGTTTGTGAGCAGGTTACAATATCTCAGACGACAGAAACCCTTGTCGGAGAACATCACCATGACCTCACTTGTGTTTGTCTTTCTTTTCATATTCTAAAAGATGTGTTTCTATTATGGTTATCAGATATTTTTGCTTTAAATTTTCCAATACTGCTTTTCAGTGGCATAATTTATAAACTATTCTAATAATTATAATAATTCTTGCCCACTGCTGTACAATGTAATGAGGAAAAACAACAAAAGGCTCCTAGAGCAGTAGAATACTCCAAATCTCCGTTGAGATAGAGATGTTTGCTTGTTTGAATTTATGCCAGTATCTATATTGTTCTCTACAAATATATAACAATAAAGATTTTTTTTTTTGCTTTTTGACATGCAACATATTAAACAGGTTTGAAGGCTCCAGAAAAATGAACATACTATATAAAATGAATAACTCTCTACTTCGGAAGTGATTCTTAAAATACAGAACTGAGATTTAACATTTAGTTTTGCTTCTTTAAGCACATGGCTGAATGTTGGACACGTTTTTTTATTTGACAGAACAATACTGACTGAATAATGTAGTCTCCATGGGGCTAATGCCAACATGAAGGAAGAAAATGACAGACATGTCTTCTTCGGGAGGACAATTCAAACAGTGCTTAGCTTGAATGTTTTTAAAGCAAAATATTTCATTTCTATTTTGACAGAAAATAATTTCTTTATCCTTAGTGAATTTAGTTTTTACATTTTTGAGACACATTCTCACCCTGGAAATTAAGATGCCTTTGAGCAAGCCCAAGTTCTTGATATGCTGGAGAAACAATAGTTCCTTTATGATCCATACAAGACTAATTCCAATTTTTCTATTAATAGTTGAATAAATTTCTGAAATTCTGAGGTCAACATGCTTTCTAAAGCAGGTGTTAAGCATTTTATTGTCATTGAAAATTCAGAGGATATGTATCTTTGATTAATATAAATAATAGAAAAATTTCTAAATGATATTTAATTTCTGCTGCTTCCAGAGTAGTAAGCCACAAAATATGACTTTATTCTCCCCTCCCTCCAGAGATGGTATAGATTTTTTTTTGCTTGGAGGAAGGAAAGGAAATGTAATTAAAGGCTAAATTTAGACTCATATTTTATTTTAACCATAAGAACATGTGTGATTTGGGCACTAGTCACCTAAGCACTTCCTATTTTTAAGGTAGTATATGTTGTCAATAAATCAGATTATCCAATAACAAAATAACATCTGGCAGAGGTAACTATAGTGGATAACCCGAAATAATAGATGGAGGGGAATTAACTGTGTTTTAACACTGGTGAGAGCATTGATGTCAGATGAGTAAAACCAGAGAGAAGGAGAATGAAATGAGAAACGGGAGTATTCATTGGAGTTTTAATGTCTGCCTTTGCATTCTCGTGTGCTAATATATGTACACACACACATACACACACACACACACACACACACACACACACACACACACAAATATTGTTTTAGGAATTTATTTGTTTGTGTTTCCATCTGGTGCTTATAAAATGAAGCTTTAAATCATAGATTTCTTTAAGAAAGGCCCGTTACAAATATTCACATTTGCCTTTGCAAAATAGAAAAGCTTTAAATTTAGATTGATTTCAGGCTCCTCTATCATAAGAAAATACTCAAAGGAATTATTTTGGACATTGTCAGTAACAATGTGGAGAAAATTTTTGTAACTGCATGAAAGATATATGGGTACTCTGCTTTTTTGAAAACTTTAAAAATATATTACATTGCTGAAATGATGGTTCGAAACCACATTTGTGGAGTGTTCAATGTGCACAATTCTGTTCTGATTTGTTCTAATTTATTTACTTTTTTCTCTTATTTATGGGATCTGAGGGTAGTTGAACTGTCCATTTAGCTTGCACAATTCCTATTTGCGTCAGCTTTTCTTCACTTCTCATTTGTGAAGACCATATATACTTCCCTGAATGCTGTGTTCCAAGCAGTGCTTCTTATGTATTTTACCTAAAACAACCCATTGGCACTGCTAACACCATGCTGTTTCAGCAAAGAGAATGATGTTTCTTTCAAAAAGCAAAGATATTTAAAAGTGAATTCTGTTGTTCACTATGAGCATAACATGTCAACTCCTTCTTCTCATTTAGTCAGGCTAACTTTGCCCCATCCATGAGTTTGCAAAGCAATCTGGAGTCTTAATCTTTATTTCACATATTTTGAGGAATGCTTACATTTATTCAAATGTATGTGTTTTTCTCAAATGCAGTAGAAATCAAGGAACAAGAATGGATATAAGACAATGTAGAACATGAGATTAGCTGTTACATAATGTTGTGGATCAGCTTCTAAATAATCTGCCTCTGACACCTAAACACACTGGTTCATTTGCCCTAGGATTGTCAATTCTGTAACTCAAAAGCCTTTGTCAGGGCTGAGAAATTGTCAGTTTATTTAACCTGGTGTTATTTTCAAGGACGATATCCAGATGATCTAGGTGTGTGATAAGGAAGAAACTAATGAGTCTGCCTGTCCAACTAGGCCCCACCTATGAATACATGGATACCAAAGATTGGATGCAATGTGGTGTTCCAGATGCATACAAGACTCACAAACTTCCCAGGAAATAGGTTTAAATTAATAGATGCTTTAAGTACTGTTCTTTTAACAGGTTATGAACATACAGATTTAGGAATATTCTGAGATAATTTTGAATCTCAAGTCCATTATTTTTTCTTCTGCTTCTACATTTATAAATCATTAAAGCAATTTCCTTTACTGATGCAAATTGCATTTATAGCTCTACTGTTTTAGCGATCAATTTTTCTGTAAACCAACTACACTGTTGTGGTTCTGGGTTTTATGTAGCCTGAAGTTTCTTGCTCATACAGATTAGCCCTAAATTGAAGACCACACAGCTGCTTCGTCCCAAATAATCACACAGAGACTTATAGTATTTACAAGCTGTGTAGTCTGTGCCTCAGGCGTATTACTTGGTTGGTAATTCTTATGCTTGAAGTTAACCCATGTTTCTATTTAGCAATGTGACTTGGTATCTTTTTGTTCAGAGGAACATTCTCATCCCCTTTCCTCTTCATTTAAATGTCATTTGCTGCTGTGTTCTTCCCAGAATTCTCCTCGCCTGGTTGCCCTGCCTCTACTTTTTGCCTAACTACTTGACCAATAAGCATTTTATTAAACCAATGTGAGTGACAAATATTTACAGTGTACAATAGCATAGTCCCTCAGCAGCTTTATAAACAATAGGCTGACCCACCATGAGAGAAACCCAGTAAGCAGTACTGCATCCCCGGTGACCTCAACATCAGCTCCTGCCTCCAGGTTCCAGCCCTATTTGAGTTCCTGTCCTGACTTCCTTTGATAATTAATAGTAATATGGAAGTGTAAGGCAAGCAAACCCTTTTCTCCCCAACTTGATTTTTTTCATGGCTTTTTATCACAGCAATAGAGCATTGAGTAAGACAATGTGTCTGAATAGTTGTTGGAGAGATTATATTATGACCTTGGCGGAAGATTTAATGGATACATTTTACATGTACCAAGAACATTCTACCCAAGGTAAAATGGAAGTCATCAAGGCATTCCTAGAATATTTTCAACAAAGTGATACTATATTCCTGTCTGTCCACTAGACAGCAAACATAAGCAATCATGATATAAATGCATTTATTGTGTCATGAGAGCTGTCAATGTTGTCTAGTCAGAATTCAAAATTCCTAATTTTTTTTCTGAAAACTCCAGTAATTTTTGAAAGATTGCTGTTTAGCACATATGAGTATTTTTTATGGAAACCCCATTTGTACTAGTGGGACAATGTATGTAAAATACAGCATATTGAGGTGATTTTGGAAAATTCCTCATGGCATAAAAATTACAATTTGTAACAGGTTTCTTATCCTATAAATCAGAATAATTTTATAGTGCCATTAGATAACCTCAATTTACTGTGTAATTTTAAATAAAATCGTTTACATTAGAAAATCATGAACACCCGTAGAAAGTTAACCATTTCAAAGAGATTATTGCTGAGACTTAAACTATTTCTTAACATTTATTAATTTCAATGTGTTCAGGAAATTTATTTTACATGATTAATTTTTGACATTAAATATTAATAAATAATTCCTGAAACTATAATAGGAAAGAGAGGAGATCCAAGAATTTCAGAATGTTTCTTAATTTTATTTTTCTTGGGAATATTGCTAAATCTTTTCTTATTTTGTTTGTGTGTTTTGTTTTCAAGACAGGGTTTTACCATATAACAGCTCTGGAAGTCCTGGAACTTGATCTATAAACCAGGTTGGCCTTGAACTCAACTCACAAGATCTGCCTGCCTCTGCCTCCCAAATGCTGTGTTAAAGGTATATTACACAAAAATTCAGATACATTCTTGACTATATACTATCTCAATTATTTGCCAATACATAGTTTTATTCTTAAAGTTATCATGATATTTCAGACTTTCTTATGTTTTCCATCCCATTGAACTTATTAATTATACTGCTTAAAGGAAGGGATAATGTTGGGAGGTTGTACTGATTTTAGGACTTTCCTCAAAGTTTTAATTTTGAGTCATAACTATAGATTGAGTGTCTACTATAGGAAAGTTACTCAGAGTATTACTGAGCTGAAAAAAATTAAAATATGTAGGTATATATATCAATCTGAGAAAACATATTGTAATAATCCAGGCCCAGGAAGACATATGCTGTATGTTCTTTTTCTGTTTTTACGTTAGGGTTAGAGGTGCAGATCTTTTGCTTTATATGTTTAATTTTTTGCATAACTGCAAATCAAAAACTAAAAAAAAGGCTATTTCAAATGAAAATAGATGAAGGAAGGAGGCTATTGAATTTTAGGTAAAATACCGGCAAGGACATAGAATGCAGAATGGATGGGTTTAACAATGAGGAAAAAAGGAAGATGGAAAAATATAAAAGGTGGGAAGGGCTTAACTGAAACCTACTACCTCACTTTCCAACTACACATATGGCAAGAGCTTTATAGTAGAGTAGATGTGATATAAAAGAAGGAGGATACTGCGGACTAAAGGTTTAAGCTGCGATAAGGGAAAGATGTAGGAGAGAGGCATGGGTAGGGAGTGACTTAACCAACAGTAAAGTTGTATTTAAAAGCTAATGAAATACCCCAAGTAAGAGGAAATAGATTATAAAGCTATAAAAAGACATGGGCATACTGGAGCAGGAGAATTTAAAGGGAGGGAAGAATTGAAGACAACGTTTGTAGATCTCATTGTAAACAAAGAAGTCAAGCTGGTGCCTAACTAGAGCCTTCACCACTGCTGACTAGTGTTTGTAGGACTGAATGTATTCAGCACTTTACCAGAATACCAGGGACCCTGCTACAAACCCTAAGATCAACAGTGAACTGCCTGTATGACATACTTGTTCAATAGTGGTACAAACATTGAAGAAGTAACTAACTATTATCTGATTGCATTTAAGACCCAATCCCTAAATTCAAACCCATGCTAGACACTGCTTGAATTGCCAATAATCTAAGACTAAATATGCCATAGGCGCAAGGGAAAAACAAATACTTTTTTTTCTGTTAAAGGAATATGTAGCTGACTGTTTTGTGGTCTGGCTTGGCCTTACAGCAGCTTATAAAGTAATCAATCACTGAGTGACTTAATCTTAATTGCAAACTGTTTCATCTATAGCTCAGGCTGTAACTAGCTAGCTCTTATATCTTAAATTAACCCATTAATATTAATCTATGTATTGCCAGGTAGCCAGTGGGGTACCAGTACTCTCACATCTTGTTTTTTGGCTGGCTGGATCACATCTCTCAGACTCCACCCTATTCTCCTGTATTTCTGTTTAATTTTTCTTATAAGACATAAGCTGTCTTATCAAAGGCCAAAAGATCTTTATATGGTAGCAACACATTTCACAGTGTACAGAAAGACATACCACATCAGAAATGTAGCAATAAAATGATGTCTGATAACATTCTACCATATAATCTTCCTTCAGTTATTCTCAGAGAGTTTATTTTCTTATTTTTCTTCAACATAACATCACTGAATATACAAACCACACTTAAGGGTAGACCCTGTGCCCAGTAGCAATTGTCCAACACAAAACAAACTCAATGGTAATTTTAGTCCCAAATTGCTTTATTTTGGCATGTTTTTATCTTACTGATTTTTGCTTCTACAGTGGTTTCCAATTTTGTGCTTTTCTAAATTGTGTATGTGTTTCTTATGCTTGTTTGGCATGGAGATGAAATGTACAAGGAGGAGAACCTTGGAAAAGATGAAGAAGAAGAGGTTATGATTAGAATCTGTTATATGAAAAAATAGCTTCATTAAAAATAAAATAAATAAATGAAAATAAAAATAAGAAAAAAAGATTAATAGAAACCCCTTAGTTAGAAAACATTTACAATATAATATGAATGAATGTACAGTGTTGTTCCTAGAAAATATAAATTATAAAATGAAAATTTCAGCATAATACATTGGATACTATTCTAGAAGTTATTTATTAGGGAGGGAGAAGAACTTCACAAAACAACTGCCTGTTGCCATTATTTTGAGTGGCTACTCATAGCTATATGGTAAAACCCCATTGTTGAAGATAACACACTTCTGGCAAATAAGACAAGTCAATCTCAAAACATAAGAAAACGTTCTCTCTGTGGGGCAGTTTTATAGTCACAATATGTTATATGATAGCTGAGGGAGAAAAGATATCAATGTTCTTACCAAGCATTGTACCTATGTTAATCCTATGAGTTTCCAGGCAAGATATGTCAGCTGGAATAATAATGGCATGACTTCGGTGGGATAACCAGCCACTTTCTGATGAGTTTGAAGCCTGTTCCACAGGAAGAATTTATGCCTGGTACTGAGACTTGTTCCAAATTCCATGGCTGAGAAGGTCATAGTTTTTAAGGTAGAATCTACTATTGTTATTTTCCTAAAGGACTGTTTTTCTCAAACTACCTTCCAAATGTTTAAATTTAGTTCTAGGACCCTTTCAGCCTTGGTTAGAGAAGCTTCTTTGAAATGGGAATCATGGAATGTGTAGACTAATAACCAACCAATGTGATAAGAGTAAGTGAATGTGAATATTCACTTCTGATGGAGATATCTGTTATCAATCCCCCTTCCTCCATTCTAGGACTGAGAAATATAATTAATAAGAAAAGAAACAAAAAGAATATAAGCTCAGGAGGGTAGGAGAATGTCTCTAAGCACTGATTATCAGGCAGAGCATGATTATTTCATACTGGCTCATGACAGCTGTGATTATGTGAATAAGAGCTACAGAAGGCAAAGCCAGCCAAATTCCACCATCATGAAGAACTCATGGGACCCCACTTCTACCTGAGAAGCTGATAGTTAATACCTATTGAGGAAAGGAGGATCATATTTTTGAGACATTTCCCCCTGTTAGGATGCCCACTTACAGTAGATGAGATTTACCCATGCGTGTGTAGATAGTGCTAAATACGCTTAGTACGTTATTAAATAGAATATGGAGTCTAGGCCTGGCTGTATGTGAGATGATCCAGGCGAATTTGAAGGATGTTGGTAAATTGGGATCTTATTTCATTAAACATACATATATAATTCTCAAAAAATATATAATTGTTTAATTGTCTTTTCTTATATTTATTATAGAAAATAGCAAGCATGGTTGTTATTTATAACCTAGTACTTTAAAAATTATTTTATCTCCATGAATGTATCCCCCTGCTTCCCCTCTCCTCCCCCTCCCAATCCCTCCCAGACAGCCCTCAGCCTTGTCCCTCCCCATCCACCCATCCCCTCCCCCAAAATGGCAAAAAGTCCCAAGGTAGGTCAGTCCAGCATAGCACATCCACTCCAGGAACATCCAATTCTCTCATTCCAAAGTCAATGCTTGGCGGGGTGTTCCTCTACTTGGAATGGGCTCCAAGGTGCCAGTCCATGAAGAGGAACACAGTTTGATGCCACCACTCATGGCTCCACACACTCATGCCAGTCAAAAGTCACCTACCTCCAGAGGGCCCAGATCCCCGACCCGATGGATCTCCAGTGGCAATTCCTGATTCAGTGAGTTCCCCAGAGCTACAACCAGCCATCACCATGGGAACCTTCCTCATAATCCCTATTCCCTTGCTCAGACAGACTCTCCTCCCCTGCTCTCAGCTGAACCAGGAACTCTTCCCATTGTTCAGACATGGATCTCTCTCTCTACCTCCATTCCTTATAGGACCTATAACCTAGCACTTTGTAAAGTACATCATACAACAAAGTATCAGGTAGCATGATGTGGGAATGTCTTTCTATATGCTGTGAATTAATGACGGTTTTGGCCATGGCAAGCACTATAGGAATAGGTGCGGGAACTGAAGCATAGGTAGGAGAAGGAGTGTGGAGTCAATCAGAAAGATCAACCCAGCCACCCAAGGAAGCAACATGTCAGGAACACAGGTGAGCCAAGGGCCACATAGCAGGACAGATTAATGGAGATGGGATGAATTAAGATGAAGAAGCTAGCTAGAAATACGCCTAAGCCATAGGCCAAACGACGTAAAACTAATATGTGTCTGAGTCATTTTGGGGGGAAAAGCGACTACAGGCAGGTCTGGAATGTAGGTGTAGTCGGGTCAGAAACCTCTTGTTACAGTAGCATCTCTTAAGTTTGTACAAATGTAAAGTCTTTATCTGTTAAAAATTAAAAATAAAGTTTATACATATGTTTGCAAAAGTACAAATGTAGAGAAGATATATAGCAAGCTAGACTATATAACAAGAAATAAGAAGAAAAATACTCAGAAACTTAATTTATGTTTTTACTTTAAAGCTAGTTTAATTAAAATTTTCATAATTTGGACCCTATCATTAGAAATGGGAAATAATTTTAATACTTTAGTGTATGAAGTAATAATGATTTACATCTCAAACTTATTGAAACACTGAATCAATTTATAATGATAAAGTTAACCTTCAGAAGAAATAAACCTGGAGATGCTGTTTTGAATGATGCAATTAACCTAACTTAAAGCATTAAGGTACACTCTTTGATATAAAAATATATATTCCAATTAACTTGTAAAGTAATCCAACTTGATCTATAAAAAAATAATATTTTCCCCTTATGGTGGTCCTCCTTTATACATTTCTTATTCATCTGTGTGCCATTTCTGCTTTGAACTAGGAAAATCTAGATTGTTTTTAAAATTTATGCTGTCTTTGGATTTCCAATCCAATTTCTTCTGCTTGGAATCTGAGATACCTAAAGTACATGTGACAATGTAGGCTAAGCATCAAAATTCTTATCATTATTAATACATCTTTAGGGACCAAAACGTGGAGAAGAGTATAGTATAAAAAAGGAAAAGTGATACAATTCAAATTTTCTACTCAACAAATGGCCCAATTTAACATGAACAATTGATCTGCTTTTTCAAGTCATGCATCAATCCAGTTAATTTTTTTCCATAGTGGGTTTTTTTCCCCACCCCACACAAAGCCTGTGCTAGATTGTATATCAGTAGCACAGTCCTTCTCTCTTGGTCTAATCATGCTGAGGATTTTATTAATAAGTACCTCTGCCTACAGTGCTTCCCCTGCTGTCCATCTCCTTTGAATAGATGGGTTTTTTTGTCTTTACTAATATTAAGTGCCATACTATATGAGTGTCTTGGTTAATTCAGTTTAAAATACATCTTGCTACTCTGATACCGTCTTGGGCTCTGACTACAGTAGATAACTGATCTTCATTTATTCACCTGGTTTTTTTTCATATCATTTTTGGCAATTATTTTATAAGCTTTAGGGGCATTCTATCTTCTCTCTCAACCATTTCATATGCACAAATTAGTACAGTCTCTGGCATGCAGTATATAATAAATACTTTAAACTTGCATGATAATTAAGATTTTTTTATATAACCAAGATGTTCTGTATTATGAACTTCAGATATAAATGAACATACTGTAGGCATGTGAAAATTAAACACAGCATTACAAGCCAGCATGCCAGTGACAGCTACTATAAAAGTTTGAAAGGACGGGAAATGATGGAGTTCTAGAGCCTATGAAAGTTATGAGAGAGTCTAATAGACTTGAGACTTGTTGATAACTATATTTTGAGTGTAGAAAGACCAAAAGATGCTTATGTACCTACCAATGATTATTCAAAAAATAATGTTGAGAACTTACTGTATTCTGAAAATTCAAGTGATGCAGCAGCAAAACACACCAACAATGCTCTCTCTCCGTGTGTGTGTGTGTGTGTGTGTGTGTGTGTGTGTGTGTGTGTGTGTATGTATGTATGTATGTATATATGTATGTATGTGTATATGGTAGTTTTGAAGGACTGTGTTCCAAGTTTCAGTATCCTCATTTATGGCACCAGAATACAATAATTCTTTACAGTGAACATTGTGTTGTCTCTTTAGGTCTCCCGTGTTTTTTGTTTTTACTAATAGTGAGTAGTTATTCCTCTAGTTTCTAAATACTTTCCTATAATGGGATGATAACTCTTCTAAATATTTAGACAAAATTATCAGTCTTGATTTCTTGAGAAAAATGTTATGCTGAAGTTTCCCACCCATACATTATGGACCCATGAGAAGAATAGTAAATGCCTATTTATGCCAAAGACATACGGTGTGAAGGTGTGGATTATCATCTTTACATTTATCAACTAGAAGCAACAAATTACTTATGAGGCTATTAGGTTAATGCAGTATAATTATGAAGACCATATTGGTTTGAACACCCTTGTTATAGAGAACAGATGTGTTGTTATTGAATAATAAATGGTGGGATTTGGTTTATGATGGAATAGGGATGGATAGAGAAAAGATGAGAGAAACAGAAAAAAAGACAAGAAAAGATAATGAGGAAAACCTGGATCCATTTAACTAATGTAAAATCCATTTAACTAAGGTAAGTACCACTACTGACAAAAATAGGCACTAAGGTGAATAGACTAAGTGTAGAAGCCAATGTGGACAAAAATACAACATAGTTTAGACAGCTCTTTTGGGATGTACTAGAAGCATGAGCTATAGATAGTGTTTATCATGAGCAGTACATAAATGCCAGCAGGCATAAGGTACAGCTCTGGTTGGGCTAAGTACACACATGCGTATTGGAGTTGGCTCAGTCTTATTCTATCTACTATATAAAAGATCACTGGGGTAAATAAGAGAGTTTAAGTAAAGACAGAAGAGGATTACAAGTAATGACAGGAAACAACATTCAGTAGCCTGTTTGATATCCACGCTGTAAAGTATAGCCTAAGTCAGGACTGACAGTAAAGAACTTAGTTCACGGTACATTTGCCTAATGTTCACTTCACAACATCTAGTCATTAGTTCTTTCCAATTCTGTTTTTTCTATATTCACCAATTACAAATATCCCATAGCTACCAGAGACAAGCAGGTTCCAAAAATCTAATCAATCGATTCCTTAGACTTTCCTTAAGGGCTTCTAATCTCATTAAAATTTGAAGAGCGCTCACCTCCTCACTCCTACACGCGGAGGAGTAGAAACAAAATTTGAAATGGGCTTAACCACATCAAACAAAGGCCAAAGGTAGAGCCGAGTTGAGTATCTAAGATATAAATGAGTCACAGAAAGCTCTCAAGACATAAGATCACACTATTAAAGAGAGATGTCATTGCGTATCTGTGCAGTTTCCACCTGTTGAAAGACTCCGTAACTAGCAAAGACTGAATTACTCTGTCCCTTCACTATAACCTCAACGTCTTTCACTGAGGAATATAAGGATAGGTGAGCAAGGAACAAATCTTGTTCCTCAACAGAACTGTGAAAATGTTACAGGAGATGCTAGAAATTCGAAACTGTGTTAAAAAATAAATAAATAAAAACCTGAAATTATTTAACAGGAAATAGTCTAGGAGGTCACTCTTAATGAATTCTGAAAACAAGAGATTGTGTGTAAGAGATATGTAAATAAAGACACTGATGGTTTGGCAAAGGTATGATATGTTTAGTGTGATTCAAAGGAGAAGAGTCAGTAAAGCAACCATTGGTGCTTTGTATTTGACAGCCCAGAGTTGGTTGTAGCTTTGGGCATTTCCTAGTATCTATCATTATCCAAATATCTACTTAAGGTGAATGATTAATATGAAATAAATTATATAATACATTCAAGTAAAACTATAAATTGGATACCCATATTCCTCATTAGTCAAATTTCTCATGAGATATATCACCTAAATCACAGATACATCCAGAGGTCTTTTCCTCATAGATATTGTGAAATCCAGCCAGTTTGACAATTACATATCTGGTGGGTCTTTAACTTTATATATGACTTTTCCAGAAATGAATAAAAGAGTAGATCTGAAAGGGAAAAATTGTGGGGAAATAGGTAATTTGTATAATCTTTTATGATTGAAAATCAAAACACAGGAGTGAGTAGGTGGCAAAGACAGGAGGTAGTGCTGATGCAGAGGGGTAAAAAGGAAGATAAAATACTGGAGAAAGATAGGTCTTAAAGAAGCAGAAGATGGAGAACATGGACATGGGAGGTATTTCTACTACGTGACTTTCAATCTGTGATTTCTAGAACATGCTGGAGACCTCTGGGGGCACCTCCTTGTATTCTAACTAACACAAAGCAGATAATGGCTAAAAGTGAAGTCCTATTATTTGGAAATATTTTTGCTTTCAGTTGCCTGAAATTGTAAAATGGTTTCTTGACTATACAATCATCTTATTTTTTTCAACAATAAGGACTTGAAATCCAGAAAAGATGATTCATATGGAACAATGTCAGCTCTTCTATTAGCTGGCTTTAAGGTCACCATGAATCAGACAAACCTGTGAGCAGTGTATTAAGAACAAGGTGCTCCACCCTGTTTCTGTTATTTTCTTCTCCTCCCAGGTCTCTTGAGCCAAGAATTCTCTACATCTCATCTGCTGCTGATAAGCAAGTCTAAGCCAGGCTTTCCACAGCATTCTTGAAAAAGTTTCTAATTTTCTTATAACCTCCTTCCTTTGTTTCTCCAGCAGAGGACTTACATAAAAAGCATCAGAGATGAACATGCACACTGTGCACATTAACCACATCGAAAATTCTTGAGAAGTCATGACTCATTGGCCTCTATCTCTGATTGTCGGCACCAGATGCATTGCTTGGGAGACTCAGAAATGTGGGTTTTAATGTTACCTTTCAGGCAAATTTAAAGTTTGAAATCAGCAATTTTAGGGTAGTTATTGGGAAACTATGGCTGGTGTGTAAAATCCTGTCCATTGTTTATATGGTACAACCTTGTGAGTTAAATTTAATATTTTTTACATTTTAAATGATTTTAAAAGTTCTAATAATATTTCTTAAAAGTGAATAAAAATCAAATTACATTGAAAAATATTGTGAATTTAGAACATCAATTCACCTTCTGTTTATTTTTAAAGCTTGTTCCATAAAACTCATTGCTCATAGTTACAGTTACATTGAGCATGCTGTTCCACTTAACTAAATTAATCTCTAGTCCACAGATTACACCCATTATCTATGGGAGGTTATGTTGTTTCATTCTAAATAATTGTCCCAACCACTGGTTTAATAAAAAGCGCTAATTGGCCAAAGGCAGGCAGGAAGTGTAGGCGGGGCTACCAGACTAAAAACTCTGAGAACAGAATGCCAGACAGAGCACCAGAGAGAAGCTGCAGGATGCAGAGGACAACCATGCAGCTTTAAAGAAAGGTACCGAGCCGCATGGCTGAACAAGAGACATGGGATAGCTTAAGGGTAGAGAGTTAACAAGCTATATGCCTGGGCCTAAGGCTGATCAGCCTAAAACTATTGTAAGTATCTGTGTGTCTCTGTGGGACTGCGGGACTGCGGGTCTTTGGGCCTAGACCTTGAGGTTAGGCCGGAAAGTCTGGGCCAGAAACCTCATACTACAATTTTCCATTAGGATCTTTATAGTTAAGATATGACAACAACTTTTACGTTTCTTATGATATTCTTTCATTCACAGGCTTTGTTTCCTGGTTTGAACTGGCAGTGATATTTCTCCCCATGTAGATGCCTTCTACTAATCAATGGAAGCCTCACAAGGTTGCTTCAGAGCAAGGAAGCATGCCATAGCTAAAGAATCACCTTGCATGAAATTTTGAACCATGCATTAGGAATATCACATCTGAGTTTAGCTGAGGTTATCAAATTTCACTGCACAAACAGTTGTCTATGTAAATGATAAATATTCTCAGGGAAAGTACCACAAGATTCCAACCAGTAGCTTATAGCTGATCACTGAGAAACTGTGTATAGCCTAGCTGACTGTAGTTCTAGGGTCTAAACGACATGTTCTTAAGAACCACTCATTTATAAGAACACTATAAAGAAATCATGGCTGCTATTAGAAAGGAGATTGAACACATTTTAAATCATTACTCTTGAACTGGATTCTTGAAGAATTCTCTTCATTGTTACCTAACAGGGATAAACTGCCCTTTTGTCTAAGGGATACTATTTAGGGTCAGTAGGCAAGAAGACTTAAAACTTAAAAGTCAGGAAAGCATAGTGCGCTACTAAGTTATCCAAAGTAGTTAGATCTTTGAAACTCTGAAGCCAGTTTTATAAAATATGTCTTCATGAGGTCAAAGAGATGAACAGTATGCATATTCGATTTTGTTTAGTTACATATGATTTTTAAGAGCATGTTTTAGAATTTTTTGTCTTCTTTACATTTAAAAATCACATTCAATATTAATCTGTAAAGATATGCCATCCATTCTGTGGCATTGCCTACTTCCTTGTTATTAACAACTCTTTAATTCCCATTGTATGGCTTATATCTCTAAATTTGCTTAAAAGAGGGAAATTTTGTAGGCTTTATAGCTAAAGTCTTTTGATGTGTAGAATGAAAATGACAAATATACACATTAAACCACTATTTCTAATTTTATTTTAATTTTCCTAGTATTAGTATTATGGTAACCATTCAACATATATTCTAGTCAAAAACCTTACATTAAATAAGCATAGATAATTTAAGTGCACAAAATGAATATTCCTGAAAGCATTTTTTAATTGCAAAATTCACATGCTGTTATAGATGCTACCACCTGAGATAAACCAGTAACTCATTATTTTCTTCTTCTACTCCTCCCTTCCCCACTCTCTTCTTCTTGTCTGATGTTCTCACATGGTAATTACATACAAAATCTGAGTAAACAGTTTGAGTACTAAATAATGATCTCTACCTGGAGGTTTTGGAGGAATATTTTCCTGCAGAGTTCAACCTTAGGATGGCTCATAATGTCCCAGTCTTCAGGAAAAGAGCCTGATGTTGTAAAGAAGGGTTGACTCATCCTTTTATAACCATAATATCTTCTTATGTTTCACATATCATATCCTGAGGCGTGAAAAGCTATCTTCCTCTCTCCTCCCTTAATTTCCTTGTTACCCCTCAGTCAACACAAATGATAAGACAATGACCATAGACAGAAAGTTGGGGCATGGTTTTCTCTTGAGGGTAGTTTTCATTTAGCGCAAATCTTTATTATTTGTTTACTTATTTATTTGTAATTTAAAGTACGTGTTTCTAAAGACTTCCAGTGTACATTATTGACTTTCTGGGAATCAACACTCTTTTCCTGTTTCTATGCCTTTCTCAAAGATCACTTTTCTCCCCAATTATCCAAGTTCACATATTCTGTCTTTTTACTGCACAATATCAGAATAATGTTTATTTTATTATTTTCCATTGCTTGTATATGTACATTATTACTTTTTAAATGATAAGTCCAAGGAATTAAAAGATTATTGCCACAACATAGAGAAGGCTCAGTAGTGTGAGTTTAATATCTGAAGGGAAGGGGGAAGAAAAATATCTATTTTACAAATTTGCCCTCTAACCTATATACACATGCAGTGGCGCTTATTTTCATTCCCTCTTCTAAATAAACATATCACATTCACATACATGTAACATACACACAGTAATCAGCATCAAAATTATAACTATATAAAACCGTTTGTTTAACAGGAGGTCATTGTTAAATGAAGTGTGTTGCATGTTCAGGTGTATGTCCTGGTGCATTCATGTTTCTTTAATTATCAGTTTGTGTCCCACTACCTTGTCTTCATTCCTGTGTAAAAATAGGCTGAGCATATGTAGGAAAATATAATTTACCAGAGACACTTACTGCTTTAGATTATTGGTATAAAATACTCTCACATTTATATCAAATATCACATGTTAATAGGAACTATAGAAGACTATTAATGCTCATGCTAGCTCAAATCAGTATCAGCCAGTGTTCTGTTACTATGACCCTAATATTTCACTTGTTTGGGTCTTGTGATCTGAGACAATCCCTGATGTTTTATTAGGGAAATGTGAACCTCCAGTCTTAGACCTACCTCAAGAATCTTATCAATCTATATTCTGATGGCTAATTTACTGCTTTCTGTTGTTTTTTGTAAACTCATAGGGCAAGTTTCTTCTTTCTCAACTGTGTGTTTGTACCTTTTATCTTACTCCCTCATACAGTGACTTCTGATCTTTTTGAAGAGCATCTGTCCTGACCCTGTAATGGCATGGAATATTAACTTTGAATACCTAAAAATCACTGGGTCAGAACCCTTGAATCAGCCTCTATATCTCAATAAGACCCATATCATCCCACACTCTTGTAGTAGAAACACATGCTAAGAGGTCCAGTTAATGTTCTTGGGTGTTTGTAACAGTCATTATAGGAATACAAAAAAAAAAAAAACCCACCCAAAAATCAAAAACTAACAAAAATAATGAGTGAGTCCAAACTATGTGATGTGGAAAGAACATGGTTTTAATGTGATCATAGATAGCATGGAATTTTCTTCATACTCAAAGGCACAGAAACTCCAAAATTAAATTTCCCAAGACAATAAACTCACTTATAACACCACAATATTAATATTTGTTTCTTCTATCTACATGTTGTGTTTTTTTCTATGTTACCACCTTTTTTATTATTTCTTAAAATACTAATTAAAGAAATATTTTATAACATGGACTATTATTCTGATATCAGTTATGTCAAGCTCAGCAGGTCTCATAGAATCCTGCCCAAGACACTGAAAACTGATCTCTGGACACACACTTGGAATTTTTACTTATATTGAAATAAACAAAACTAAATTCACTAAAATTAAACATTTTTATAAGTGCCTTTCTCTTAATCATATTTTGATCATATTTAATATCAAATCACTCTCCATCTCATAATCTCTATTTTCTGAATTCTAGTTTTTCTCATAATTTCTATTAGTTCTCTTTTGGGTAATTATGTTTCTAAACATAAAACATCCTCTAGGTTATTACAGGCGCAATGCCATTTCAAAGTGCAAGGAACAAACCCTTTCCTCCTATCTTCTAATCTGTGCCGTTATATCTGCACTCCCCTCAGAACCTATAGGAGAAGGATAATCACAATTAAAAGACAATAACCTGACAATTAATTTAAAATTTTATGAGATAAGAGATCTATTGCAGGTATAAGAATTTGCATGGTGAAGGATATTCATGGCTTGTTCCAAAATCTGGATGAACTATTACATTTCAATAAGTCAACTCCTTTGCTGAATAGATGATATTATGATTATGCCTAGTAAAGGCATAAACAAAAGCAGAAACTTATGGCTAATCAGGTAACAAAAATATTCTTTCAAAAAAGATTTGAGAATTATGATGATGTACTTACTTATTTTCTGAGCATTTAAACTGCCTAATTTTAAAATAAACATTAAGCAAAAAAAATAAAATTACCTTCTTTTCTCAGGAATTTTAGTTTTTATTTTTTACAGTAGAAAATGTGTGAATAAGAGTTACATATCAATTATAAATGCATTGTTATTGTTGAGATATTATCCCTAAACACGTAATACAGTTAATTATAGAACTAAATTGCTTATAATAATACAATCTTATTTTATTTTTGGAGATATTAATTATTTCCATGGTTTGAAGAGTGAAATGACATGCATTTGTTATTATGGTTTAAACTCAACAATTTATCTGTGCTTTTTTCCATATTCTTAAGTTCACAATCTGATGAAATTTTTCCTTCGGACCACCCACATCAGTGCTATTTCAACATACATGTGTCCTCTTTTTTCCTCCTTCCTCTCATCCCTTTCTCTATACTCTGGTCTCCTATTTTTCACTTTCCATTCCTCAATAACCTTCTGTTTTCTAAGCTCTTCTTTCTTCATCTCTAATGTATTGAGACAAAGTAATAGGAAAGGATTTTAGCCCTGGAAGAATCCAAAGCTATGTGTTTTCTAATGAATGCCATTTATCTCCTATACCTGTACATATAAAGATAAATATGACAGCTCTCTTTCCCATTTCTATGTTTTTTTATTTACTTTTTATTTTTTATTTTTATTATTTTTTTTTTTTACCATTTCATTCCCTAGGATGGGTAGATATCATCACCGCCTTCGTTCACAAGCACTGGTGATACTTATCAAATGTTTTCTGAACAAGAATTTTCAAGTTGAGACCAGCCTTTGCTTTTTCTTGTAAAAATACCCCCTGGAGGTATTTTGCAATATTTTAAAGATAAATTTGAAAGTAAATATTTTAAAAATATATTTTATAGTGTGAAATTAGAGTTAAGTTTAAATAATAGTATCTTAGAAAATATTTATGTCTTAATATTCACCTACTATAAAGAGTTAACATTTGTGCTAGTCTTAGAACTGTTAAAGACAACAACAAATTGGCTAAATAAGTCTAAGCCACAATAATCTTTCCATTTTAGTCATAAAAGACAATTTACTCAAAATGTATTGTGTATTAAACTCTTCTCTTTGTCTTGCCTAGTTCAAAAAGCCTTTGTTCTGCATGCTCTGTGGCAATTGATACCTTCGAATATACATTATGCCATCATTTTATCTACTTTCTTCTTATGGGCAAAATATTTCTTTCCTTGATCAACAATATGAAACTTGGAAATCTAACCTGTGTTTTACTCATAGAAAAAGAACATTCATATGGTAAAATCCTTCTCAGTTGGACTTGGTATCCATTCAACTCTTATATAGTTGATGTCAAGTCAGGTTTAATTATATAATCATTCTCAACTCAAACAGGACTGTGGGAAAGAAAACATGTTCTAGTTTTTTGCATGTACTAAGATTATAAATTTTTTTAGATGAATAAAACTAGAAAATGTTTATATTTAATGATAGAGAAATCATCTTAAAAGGCAAATCTATAGGAACATATCAATTTGTTACACTACATTAGAAACATCTCTTAGTCTTATAATCTAGGCACATATTTTCATTGCACAGAATTCTGCCTGAAATTTGGGGGAGTGAGAGATTACATTTTAGTGCTTTGTATCACAAAGCAAAGGCAAATCAGACACCCGACCTGAATGGTTTAAAAGTAGAAAAATGTTTAGACAGTCTAACCCTACCTCTGAATTTACTTGTTGTTTTTTTTTTCCATAAAATTGTGAGTGCCTTAAACACATTTTCCAGGGAAGTATTTCTACACTCTTTGAATTGCTTGTCTAGTTGCTTTCTTATATCACATTACTCATGTCCCCTGGATGGAAGAAATTCCCTCTTACAAATACTGTATCACTGGGAAGTATGTGTATTTATGTAACCCTGGTGGTTCTGTTTCTTCTTAGACAAACTCAGTGGCGTTATTTCCTGAACTGATTTCCATTGTCTCCATTAATATTAATTTCACATTTACAAAAGGCAAAAAGTCTCCCAGGTCTTTTCCTCAGCATCTTTATAGCTAACTTGTGCAGCTTTGATTTAGAGGCTTACTAGAGGTTTCAAGTTTGCTGGGAAATTCAGTGTTTGGTTGAATGCTTGTGGGGCAGCAATCTCTTGCCATGTGACCATGCATTTTCCCTCTTTAAGTGCCCCAGGACAAAGTTGTATCACAGATCCCTAGCTCTAGCCAAAAGAATATGTTTTTAAATAAGTGATCAGGAAAGTTGAACATTCCAAAGACCACTGACCCTCAATATTGTTTGCCTTATTGGAATGACCCAGAAAGGTTATGCAGATTTCTTGTCTTACAGGAGCCTAAGATGGTCTCTAGAGACAGCTAAAGCTCAACCATTTTGGCCTGCTTGTCAAAACATACCTTGAGTTCAGACAGTTGTCCTCTAGCTGATAATATGTTGTGACCTCACAGGTTAATTGCCCTATAACCAAAACTTTGTAAGACACAGATGGAAATGTTTGGATTTTATGATGACATGATTCCTATGTCTGCTTACTGGGAATTTTTCAAGACATTAATGGGCAGATTCACAGGGAAATAATACTTGGGTTCACTTCTTCTATAATTGTACACTTATAGAGCCTGTACTTTAATATGTATAAATGGTATGTAGCCTTTAAATAAATTAGAATGATAGTCATGCCTAAATTATTCTTAAAGCAAAAAGTCTGGATCTAGGTAAAATAATATGATTGCTGGATTTCTTTTCTCTTTTATGAAACTTTAAAGAAACACTATATTCTTAAACTATTTAAGATATTTTTCTCAATGATTTTTCTTGATTTATATGTGAGTTGAATAGGACATTTGGTGGAAAAAAGGAAGTTACATGTCTCCCTGTCTTAATTACTGTCTAAATATTCCATCATTCAGGATCCCACATAAGTTTCTGTGGGTATACAAGTATGACATTTTCCTAAATATTTAAGTGAGGAGAATGCATGCTGTCATTTTAACAATTTTGTAGACATCCTGCCTTTAAGGTATTAGGCTGTTTTCAGAGTTTTTGAAAAATTTGTGATCTCAATTGTGAAGGAATCTATCTGAATCTCTTTTCATTACTCACAAGGGTTTGATCATGCAAAGAGGCTCAGAACAATCTGGCAAACATCCCATGTCTCATGATTTCATGCAAGACAGAAAAAACTAATTATTATGGAATTTCTTTTAAAAAATATGAAGTTCTCACTAGATTTCAGGAATGGGTGGAACCCCAGGGTGTGTCTATGCTTTCTCTCTCTCTCTCTCTCTCTCTCTCTTTTTTTTTTTTTGGTAGAGTTCATTTTTCTCAGAGGAAGCTCACTTTTAGAGATAAACAAAAACAAGTAGTTGGTAATATTATCAGTATATAGTGATTTTTGAAAGTTAACTTTGTTAGCATGCAGAGTAATGGGATTTTGATGTTTTCATTGATGTATAACATTACACTTTATGTCAATCCCCTACTGTCCTTCTCCATTGTCACGCTACCATTGTCCTCTCTTCTTGTCACTGCATCCTAAAAATTGTCCCTCTTATGGTTTTATGTTCCTCTTGGCAATCATTTTTAATTATTTCATTCTTAATCATGCATGGAATCAGAAGACATGCTTGATTTTGGAAATCCTCTGACCAATTGGAAGTGATGGTGTCAAAAGATGGAGTTATACAAAAATATGATGGTAAAGTAGAAGTTACTAGTACCGTTGACAGTGTCTCTCTACTTACCGCTATGAATTCAGGGAGTTCCCACTGTACCACACAAGTTTTCTTCCTATTTTAAGCAAAGATAACCTGGGTAGCCAGAATAAAGAAGATTCAGAATGGGGTCCTGGACAAGAAATCAATGTGTTAAGTGTCAGCTTTGGCAACAAGGGTTTGACTGTACTTCTTCAACAAAGCAAACAGTTCTTAGAAATTAGGACTCAATAACTTCCCCTTCTTATTCTCCTCCACTGGCAGAGTATATCATAGACATTAAGCATTCTTTACCTGATTTTTATAATTTATCATAGCAGATTCAACTAAAGGTATGTAAACTTATATATATGCAAATTTATGTATATATACACACATACAGGAAAGAAATTTGTAACTATTGAAAGAGTAAAATTGAAAACTTTCTGTGCTAAGGATTAGAATTTCATTGATTGTATCACAGTTCTATTCATCCAAAAGAAGAAAGTGGACTTTTTAATTTTATGGCATTGTATTACCTCTACACTACACACTGTACAACAATGAACGGTTTTGTCTTAAAGTGGCTTTTATGCGGATCCCTTTCCAGTGCATTCTAGTAGGTGAAGGTGACCACTGATATAGCCAGTAGTTCCTCCTTATTGCAGGACAAGTTATAAAACATCTGCCACAGCTCTACAACCTCTGGAGGATGCCTTTTTCCCCATGCTTAATGGGCTTTCTTGTGTGCGTGTTTAAAAAAAATTAATTTTTTTATTTAGTTAAATTTATTGAGATGCCAATGAAGAGGTTTCTTCCAAATGCAATTATTTTTTCCTCCCAGTCTATCTAACACACAGTGCACATGTAAACACACTTGCAAACACACACACACACACACACACACACACACACACACACACACACACACTGGGAAATGGGAAGTACTTTTAGGCATAGCAACCGTTAACACAGTTCCTCAGTTGCATTCATTACTGTATCTGACCCCTCTCATTCATGAAAGCTCCTGCGGATCAGCCTCAAGCTATTGGGTGCCTGTCATTTCCCAGTGAGCACACTGTGGTAGATTTGGGTGTCTTGCTGTCATTTACAATCTGAACAAAAGAAACCAAAGCCAAGAAAGCAGCTGGCACCATAAAACCAGTAAAAACTCTAGCTGGCATCGCTGGTTACCACTGACTAGCCAAATATCCACAGAGATTGATGCCAATGTCACTTTCTGGGACAAAAGAACAAAATAGATTTTAGTCAATAAACATCTATTTGATAAGGAATCAGACAAATCTATCCATACCAAGTGACAGGTACCTCTACAGAGTTCCAAAGCAATGAGTACATTTTGGACAAGTTGAAAAATTGCCTAAGCTGGATTCACACATGGCACATGTTCTGGAAGATCTTCATTTGCCAATTATGGTTATATGCTAGGTGTCAGTGCTACCCTAATATCCAGCAACCAGTTGACAAGAT
This sequence comes from Phyllotis vaccarum, assembly GCA_033318265.1. NCBI lineage: Eukaryota > Metazoa > Chordata > Mammalia > Rodentia > Cricetidae > Phyllotis > Phyllotis vaccarum. The sequence continues at coordinate 39,140,822 of JARWLC010000002.1, read as the reverse complement.
AAGCTATTGACAGTTAAAAAACAAACATGTACCATCTCTCTAGAGTGGTATAGCTCACTTTTATTTTTGTACAATGCAGTGAAATAATACACTTTATATCATAACCTAAAAATGCATGAGCACATAGAAATTAAATTAAAACATAAATTCATGGACAATATTAACTGTGCTAACTAAAGTAAACTCAATTTTATTACTCCTTCTCCCACTTAATCATACTTTATTTTATACTTTTGATAATTTAAAGTATGGAAATGCTTTTGATGTAAAGTGCAACCCATTAGGAAGTTCTGGCACTGATTTCAAAGCGAGTACTAGTACTGAGATGGAATTTTTTTCAACCTTCAGAGTTTCTTTGTTTTTCTCAATAGCCTCCCTCCCCATTGTTAGTGGCATGGGGAAGAGCTTTGCTCTTAAACCTCACAACATGCATAGTTTAACGAAACACACCTCACTTAAATTAAACATATGTCTACCAACTGCTTGCCAAGTGTGTGATTCTATGTTGAGAATTTTCTCTCACTCCCGAAAACATCCATTATATTTCAAGTATTTAACCCTCTATTTAGAGAAGTAAAATCAATTTTGGAACACTTTTCTCTTTAAAAAGTTTTTTTTTTCCCCATATCTGCCCCCTCCCTCCCATCCTTCCAGTCTTCCCTCAGCTCCACCCCCACCCCATACCCCCATCCACTCCCCAAGGAGAAGGATTTCCAAGCTGAATCAGTTCAGACTAGTATATCCAGTTGAGGTAGGTACAAGTACTCCCCCACACCCCAACACACACACAGTATCAAGGCTGAGTAAATTGTTTCTCTGCAGGGATTGGGCTCCAAGAAGCAAGTTTATATACTAGGCATAAACTTTGGTACTACTGCAAAAGGCTCCGAAACTGCCCATGTTGTTCGACTGACTCATCCAGTTAATTTTCATGAAGGCTGCTCTGCTGTCGTTTCATAGTTCATGAGCTTCCAATAACACAGGTCAATCATCTCTATTGGTCTCCTCATCATGGCCCTGATCCCCTTTCTCATACACTTTCTCCCCTCTCTCTCTCTTAAACTGCACTAGGAACTTGACCTGGTGGTCACTTATTGAACTCTCCATCTGCTTCCGTCTATTACTAGATGAAGTTTTTATAATAACTATTAGGGTGGTTATTCATTTGATAATAGAGCAAGTCCTATTTAGGCACCATATCCACTATTGCTTGGAGTCCTAGCTGGGGACATCTTGTGGGTTCTTGGAGGTTTCTTAATACCAGGTTTCTTTCTAAGCCCACAATGACTTCCTCTATCAAGATATTCATTTCTTTGCTTTCCTTATCTGTTGCTTCTCCCACTCAACCATCTCCTTCTCTCATGATTTGTTCCCACCACCCCTTGCTTGATCTCCTATATGATCCCAATTTACTCAGAAGATCTTGTATATTTTCCCTTCCTCCTTGGGGGATAGATGGGTGTGCTTCTTAAGTTCTTCCTGTTACCTAGCTTCCACGGAGTTGTAGATTGTAATCTTTTGTTGTTGTTGTTGGTGGTGGTGGTTTTTGTTTGTTTGTTTGTTTTGCTGTATATCTAAGATCATGTTCTGAGTGAATACATAGCATGTCTATTTTTCTGGTTCTGTGCTATCTCACTCAGGATGATACTCTCCAGATCAATCCATTTGCCTGTAAATTTCAGGATGTCATTTTTCTTTTCTGCTGAGTAGTACTCCATTGTATAAATGTACTAAAACTTTTAAATCTACTCTTCAGTTGAGGGACATCAAGGTTGTTTCCAGTTTCTGGCTATTATGAATAATGCTGCTCTGAACATAGTTGGGATGATGCCCTTATTGTAAGAATGTGCAACCTTTGGGTTTCTGCAAAATAGTGGTATTGCTGGATCATTGGCTAGATTGATTCCCAGGTTTCTGAGGAACCTCCAAACTGATTTCAAAGTGGCTATACAAGTTTACACTCTCACCAGCAATGAAATTGTGTTCCCCTTGCTCCACATCCCCTCCAAAATAGGTTGCCATCTGTGTGTGTGTGTCTGTGTGTGTGTGTCTGTGTGTGTGTGTCTGTGTGTGTGTGTGTGTGTGTTTTAATCTTAGCCATTTTGACAGATGTAAGTATCTCAGAATTGTTTTGATTTTCATTTCTCTTATGGCTAATTTAAAGAATGTTGAGCAAGACTTTAAGTGTCTTTCAGCAATTTGAAATTCTTCTGTTGAGAATTTGCTGGTGAAGTTTTTTTTTCCCCCATTTTGTAGGTTGTTGTTTTATGTTATTGACCATGTTTTTTGCCTTACATAACCTTCTCAGTTTGAGGTTTCCATTTATTAATTATTTTTAGTGTCTGTGCTACTGGTGTTATATTTAGAAAGTGGTTGCCTGTACCAATGTATTCAAGGGTATTTCCCACTTTCTTTTCTAACACACTTAGTGTAACTGATTTACTCTGAGGTTTTTGATCCACATAGACTTGAGCTTTGTCCAGGGTGATAGATATGGATTTATTTACATTTTATACATATCACCATACAATTATACCAGCACCATTTGTTGAAGAGACTATCTATTTACATTGTATATTTTTAGCCTCTTTGTCAAAAAACAAGTGTTCATATGTGTGTGGATTAAGGTCCAGAGATTTGATTTGATTGCATTGATCCACAAGTCTGTTTTTATGCCAATGCCAAAGTGTTTTTGTATTACTCTAGCTCTATAGCTTGAAGTCAGAAATGATGATGTCTCCTAAAGTTCTAATATTGAACAAGACTGTTTTGGCAATCCTAGGTTTCTTGATATTCTATATGAAATTGAGTATTGTCCTTTTAAGGTCTGTAAAGATTATGTTGGGATTATGATGGGGATTGTATTGACTCTGTAGATTGCTTTTGGTAAGATTATCATTTTTACTCTGTTTATCCTACCTATCCAGGAACATGGGAGATCTTTACATTTTCTTAAATTTTCAATTTCTTTCTTTAGTGACTTAAATTTCTTGTTATGCAGGTCTGTCATGCCTTTGATTAGAGTTATTCCAAGATATTTAATATGATTTACAGCAATTTTAAAGGTGATACTTTCCTGATTTCTTTTTCAGCTCTTTTATCATTTGTGTATAAGAGGACTTTTTGTTTTTTTCTTTTTTTTGTGAACCTCGTATTCTGTACATTTCTGAAGGTGTTTTTCAGCTGTAAAAGATCTTTGGTAAAACTTTATACACTATCATATCATCTGGACGTAGTGATAGTTTGACTTCTTCCTTTCTGATTTGTATCCACTTGATCTCCTTTTGTTGTCTTATACATTAGCTAGACTTAGAGAACTATATTGATTAGATATGTGGAGAGAAGACAGCCTTGTCTTGTTTTTGATTTTAGAGATTGCTTTGAGTTTCTCTCCATTTTGTTTAAGGTTGGCTGTTGGCTTGTTGTATACTTCCTTTATTATGTCTAGCTATTTTCCCTGTATTCCTGATTTCTCCAAGACTTTTATCATGAAGAGGTATTGGGTTTTGTCAAAGGCTTTTTAAGTATCTTAAGAGATGATCATGTGTTTCTTTTATTTCATATTGTTTATATGATGGATAACATTCACAGTTTTTATTATGATAAAACATCTATGCACTTCTATTCAATTTGTCAGCATTTTATTGAGTATCTTTGCATCAATGTTCATAAAGGAAATTTGTCTATAATTCTCTTTCTTTTTTGCATCTCTGTGTGGCTTGGGTATCAGGGGGTGACTGTAGCCTCATAAAAAGATTTTGGAAATGCTCCTTAAGTTTCTATTGTATGAAAAATTTGAGGAGCATTGGTATTAGTTCTTCTTTGAAATCTTGGTATAATTCTGCACTGAGGCCATCTGCCCATCAGATTATTTTTTGTTTTTGTTTTTTGACTTGGGAGACTTTTAATATCAACTTTAATTTTATTTGGGGTTATACGTCTAGTTAGGTCATTTATCTGGTCTTGATTTAATTTTGGTAAGTGGAACCTGTTTATAAAGCTGTCCATTTCTTTTAGGTTTTCCAATTTAGCAAAGTACAGGTTTTTGAAGAATGAACCAATGAGTATCTGAATTTCCTTAGTGTTTATTGTTATGCCCCCCTTTTCAATTCTGATTCTGTTAATTTGGATACCTACTCTCTGCCTTTTTGTAAGTTTGGATACAGGTTTGTCTGTCTTGTTAACCAACTCTTTGATTCATTGATTCTTTGTATTGTTCTCTTTGTTTCTATTGTATTGATTTCAGCCTTAAGTTTGATTATTTTCTGCCATCTACTCCTTCTAGGTGAGTTTGCTTCAGTTGTTCTGGAGATTTAAGCTGTGCTGTTAAGTCTCTTGTGTGAGAATTCTCCAAGATTTTTATTCAGTCATCTATTGCTATAATTTTCCTCTTAACACTGTTTTCCTTGTGTTCCATAAGTATGGGTATGTTGAGGGTTCATTTTTATTAAATCCTAGGAAGTCTTTGATTTCTTTCTTTACTTCTTTCTTGACCCAGAGATGATTCAGTTGGGAGATATTTAGTTTCCATGAACTTGTAGTCTTTCCATGGTTTGTTTTGTTTTTTATCTATAACTCTAGACCATGATGGTGTGATTGGATACAAGGAATTATTTTCATTTTTTGTTATCTATTTATATTTGCTTTATGACTGAGTATGTGGTCAATTTTAGAAAAAGTTCCACAAGTTTCTGAGCAAAAAGGTATATTCCTTTGTGTTTGGGTGGAAAATTCTGTATATATCTATTAAACCCATTTCAGTGATAATATCTGTTAGATCCCCTATTTCTCTAATAAGCTTTTATTTGGCAGACCTACCTATTGGTGAGAGTGGGACATTGAAGTCTCCCACTATTTCTATCGGACTTGTTATGATATTTAAATGTTAGTCATTTTTAAAAAAATACATGGGTGCCCTTATGTTGGGGCATACATGTTCAAATTTGAGACTTCATCTTGGTGGATTTTTCATGAGATAAATAAATAATGTCCATAGTGATCTCTTTAGATTGTTTTTAGTTTGAAATATTTTTCTTAGATATTAAATAATATATGACAGCTTGTTTCTTAGGTTCATTTGATTGGAAAGATTTTTCCCAACCCTTTACTTTGAATCAGTGTCTGTCTTTGAAGTTGAGGTGTATCTTTTGTAAACAACAGAAGGGTGGATTCTGTTTTTGTGTGTAGTGTGTCAGCCTGAGTCTTTTTATAGATTGAGTTTATTGACATTAAGGGATATTAATAACCAGTGATTTTTATTTTCTATTAATTTTAGTGGTAGTGTGTGTTTCACTTCTTTGTGTTTTTCTTCAATGGGATTATCTATTGCTTGTGGTTTCATGAGTGTTCCTTAGGTTGGGTTTTTTCCTATAGTGCTTTCTGTAGGGCTTTATTTGTGGATAGGTATTGTTTAAATCTGATTTTGTCATTAAATATTCTGTTTACTTCGTCTATGGTGATTGATAGTTTTGCTGGGTATAGTACTCTGGGCTGTCAATTGTGGTCTTTTAGTGTCCATATAGCCTCTGACCAGGACCTTCTGGCTTTCAATGTTTCCACTGAGTAGTCTGATGTTATTCTGACGGGTTTATCTATATAGATAACTTGGCCTTTTTCCTTTGCAGTTCTTAACATGTCTTTATTCTGTAGGTTTAGTGGCTTGATTATTATTTGTCCAGCACACTTTTTTGGGGGGAGAGTCTAGTCTTTTTGGTGTTCTGTAAGCTTCTTTTATATTTAAAGGCATTTCTTTCATTAAATTGGGAAAGTTTTTTTCTAAGATGTTGTTGAATATATTTTTCTGTGCCTTTGAGCTGGTGTTCTTCTTCTTCTGTTTCTATTATTCTTAGGTTTGGTCTTTTATGGTGTTCCATATTTCCTGGATGTTTGTGTTATGACATTTTTGGTTTTAGTGTTTTCTTTTACTGACGTATCTATTTTTATGCTGCATCTGTAGTTCCAGTTCATTTCTTCAGACTTTCTATTTCCAGCATTCCCTCAGTTTGTGCCTTGTTTATTGCTTCTATTTCAATTTTTAAATCTTGAAATGCATCCTTCACTGATTTGATAACTTTTTCTTGGGTCTGTTCATTTTTCTTTCAATGATGTGTTGGCATACTCCATTTTTTTTGTTTGTTTGTATTTTCGTATCCTTCTTTAAGGGAATTAAAAATTTCTCTTTTAAGGCTTCTATTATCTTCATAAAGTTGATTTTAAGGATGTTTCTTTATGCTGCTTTTGCATTGTAATGATTAGGTCTTTTTGTTGTTGAACCACCAGATTCTTCTGGTGGTGCCATGTTGTTCTTTATGTCGTTATATGCATTGTTGCACTAGTGTCTGCCCATTGCTTCCTCAGTTTACTGCAGGATTTATTTGTCTGTATCTCAGGAAGCTGATTTTGTTGTAATTTGTTCTGGTTCTGTCTATGTCTTGGAAGCCTCTCTTGGTCCATCTGGGTTTTTGTTTCACTTGAATATAGTGTATTCTGTGTCACAGTGAGCTGTCCCTGGCGTAATATGAGCTGGCTGACTCTGTGTCTCCGGGATTCAATCTTGGTCCAATATGAGCTCTTGATCCAGAAGAATCTCTTGATTCTATAGGGGCTCTTGATCCAATAGGTGCTTACAAATGTAGGTATTCAGGTACCCATCTTGATCCAATACATGCTAACAAACTGTGGGTCTCAGTTAGCTGCTCTTGATCTAGTAGGTGCTGAGGAACCGTGTGTCTTAGGTAGCTGCTCTGATCCAATAGATTATTGGGGACTGTGGTTCTCAAATAGCCACTGAGGTCTTCAGGTGATGTGGTGGGTTGGGGCTTGGAGTGGAATTTGTACATGAAAATTTCCAGTGAACTGTATTTTACTGGGGAGTTCTGACCTGCAGTGGGTTCCTTGCTAGTCTGGATTTAGTGGAGAGATGAGTGGAGAGTGGGGTCCCAAGGTCTGTGTTCTGGGTCCTGTGTCCCAGAGATGGGGCTTTCTGTTTGGGCTAGATGAAATGTCACTCACTTCTTGAAACAATGGGTGCTGAGGATCTGTGGGTCTCAGGTTGCTGCTGGGGTTGCTGGGTGATCGCGTGGGTTGGATCTTGGGGTGGGATTTGTAGTTGGGGTGTCAAGTAAATTAAATTTTACTGGGGAGTTCTGGCCAGCAGAGGTTTTTCATTCTGGCCTGGATTTAGGGGACAGAGTAGTTGGGGATGGAGTTCCAAGGGCTATGTCCCAGTGCCTCAATTGTGGAACTTTTGAAAGTGAATTAATCATTTATTTTTTACCTATTGGAAGATTAAACCAAAATATCCATGGGTGATAGAGAAAACCTACTTTGTCAGGTTAAAATATTCTCTTTTCTCACCCTAGATTAAAATTCTAAAGATAAATCCCATATACATGGTGAGAGTATGCGATGGATGGCATAACATTTATGTGGAGCACTTAGTCTCTGTCTATTTTTATATTCATTCTGGGAAGGCCTTGCTTTCTAGTACCTGAAATGAGCATCTGAGCTGAGCTTCAACAATATGCCACCTACTTGTTCATTCTCCTAAGTAGTTCAAGATTGAGCCTAGTACTAAAATGATATCAAGAACCATTCTTGAGACAAAACTCTATATGGAAAATTGTCACTTTAAAAAAAAAAAAAAACCTTCTTGTTTGTTTTAATACCTACGATATCACAAAAGCTTAAAAACAAGGAAGACCTCAGTAATGAAGGCGCCCTATTTTAGAAGAAATAGAATGTGATGGCTTCAGTTTATTCAGGTTGTGGTTGTGCTCAATAATGAAATTTGCTTTGGGACCACCCATATAGTAGAGACATGTCATTCTATTTATTTTTTTAAAGGCAAGCAGCAACAGAGAAATTGTCTGGAAAGTATTCTGATGCTCAAGATGGTTCAGATTTTCTGAAGGGGTTAGTTCCTTTTCCTCTGAGTGTTTTCTCTGCAGCAATGACGATACTTTTCTCATAAATGATTACCCAATTCCTAATAAGAAAGCCACTGCCACACCTTTCTGCTGTTGAAATATTACATACATGAAATAAATGCATCATTTTTATTTGATTGATAACTCCTTCATTTATGTACAGCTTGTGATCAAGTAAGTGTAACTTCTAAGTAACTCAAGTCATTTGCTAAAACCAGTCACTGACTAGCTTTCATTTCTCACAAGACTAGTGATCACTTTAAGCAACACTGAGGTATCTGCCTTGTTAATGTAGTATTTGTTATTAAGAGAGAGTGAAAATATGTTTGTAGACATATAGGAAACAGGGAAGAGTCTGTTCTTTCCTTTCAGCACTGGCTCCTGAGATGCAACTCAAGCTGTCAGTTCATGCTGCAAACACCTTAACCTGCTGAGCTACCTCCAAGTTTGCAAGTATTTCTTCTGCCACAATTATTTCAACTTTGTATAGAGAGATATTTTTAGTCCCTTGGCTTAGTTTGCTTTTTGGCATCATAAACAATGTTTCAAAATCACTGGAAGTTTTTCTGGTAGGTTATTTTTATAAAACAACAACAACCAAAAAATGACTTTCAATTACTTGTTCTGAACCAACAGCTAGTGCACTGAAGAGATTGCGCTAGAACCAGAATGAGGGCACATGATGGCCCTTGGAGCAATGAGTGGACATGATTGCAGCCAATGGAGCAGAAGGAGTGACCACAGATACCTGAAGGAATCATCAGAAACATTGGTCCAAGTTTACGGTCAGATATTGAGGGAGGTAAGAACTTCAGCAAGTATTATCTCAAGAAAATTCTGTTAAACAGATTATGTAAACAATTTTATATAATTTCAGTTACTCCAACAGCCTTTCCTGGTGTGGATCTTACTTTCTTGAGCATTTTGTCCTGTGTTTTCCTTTTCAGCGTGCACCCTGGCTTCTCTTCAGCATTCTTCCTTCTGCAGGCGGAAGAGAGAGGACCTCCCACTTCTATGGTTGACAGACCTTTAGCTCGTCTGTTAGAACAGTCTGTTTGTTCCCCAAATGTCTAGTCACCCAAGAAAAATGCCCTTCTGCTACTTCCTTTTTTCTTGCAAAATTAGGAAGATAGCTTAAAAAAATATATTTTGGTTTTTTTCTCAAACAAGCTTAGATAAGTAACAGCATATTTTGAAAAGTACAGAGAGAAAATACCTAAGGTAAGTTAACTCAAGAACATTTGAGGATGATATGGAGATTGTGAAAGCTGGAAAAATTATTTGTTCTTTCTGTTTTTATTTCGTATTATGTACTTTATAACATGACTTTATTTTAATTCCTTGTCTGTTTTTAACTTAAACACATGTAATCAGAAAGGTTGAAGATAGATAGGGCTGTCATTTCATAACTTAGTCACAAAACATGTGTAATTATAAAACAGATTATATAAACAAATTATAAAACAGATTGTATTTTGTGCAAGAATATCAATTGTGTTGCCCAATTTTGGTAATTCATCAGACACATTTTATATAACAAAAAGTTTAAAATGAGAATTGTGGATTTTTTTTAAAGGGCACTAAGAACATGAATTTATAAATTTAAGCCATCAATTAATTTATTCACACAGGTAGGAATATGGCAGTAATTTGTAGTTGAAATATAACTTTGTAGCCAAATAACTATAGCACAATCACTATATATGGCAAGAAGAAAATATATAGTACATGAAAAGTATTTTGAAAATTACTGTAAAAAAAACCAGTGTGTCATCGTGTCATTTCCTTTTTGATGTCCCTCAAATCTCAATCCTCTGTATGCCCAAATCTATGTCTTATTTTTCAAATTATTTTCTTTGAAAACAGTGGCTATCATTCCTTTAGCTCTACCATGGACACTAGTATAAGAAGAGGTATTCATTAAAACTATTGAAATAGATTCAGAGGAACTTTATTAAGTCCTTCACAGTCTTGAAAAGTAATTGGAGCTTAAATGGTTAGTAGAACATAATATTTTCTCTCATTTTCTGACATGTTAATAAACTTTATTGGAACCAATTACTAAACCACAGCATGGGTTCAAGATGGCCAGAACAGAATTTTAGAATGAAAATCAGAAAGAATTCATGTCATACCAACTGGGGGATCCATGCCTATTATTTCTCATGTAATCTTTAGAATATTTTACTTTAAAAAAAATGTTCTGTGCTAAATACTTTTATGTCAATAGACCTCTCCTAATTGGTTGCCTTAAGCTATTTTAAACTTGAGAACATTGTCAAAGAAGAGTCTTTGAGTAAAGGGAATATGATCTGTTCTTGGTTCTCTGAGATCTACATCATTCATTGGGAAGCCTAGAAATTTAAATTCAAGAATAAGACTTTAATCTATCAATTTTAGCCTTTCCTAAACTTGAAGTGCAAATACTACCGGAGAAAAAAATCATTTTGTATTGTTATACTTCAGCCTGCTATATACTTATGCCAGCTGGTACTGCTCTACATTTTTTCCCAAATTTTATTATTATCAGTTCTTCAGGAATTTTTTACAATATGTTTTGATTATATTCACCCTTTAGTACTTCTCAGCTATAACCCCATTCCACTATGCACCCAACTTTGTTTTCGTTTTGTTTTAACCTTTCAAAACAATTTGTACTACCCAAATCATCTTACATGTATGCCCTTCTACTGGAGAACAGTTGACTTATGAGGGGCTATATGCTCAGACAAAATTTTCTCTTCTCCTTCAAGCAGCTAATAATTAACCTGACTACTGTAGATAGGGTTCTGTGCCTACCTCTTCTCTCCATTCTAGGATTTGGTCTGCCTTGAGCTTGCAGAGGTTATACACACACACACACACACACACACACACACACACACACACACACACACACACACACACACACACATGCTACATATAGCAGCTGCCCTGCTGTACTAATAAGATAATATATCTTTGTACTTACCTACCACATCTGGCTATTAAACTTTGTTCCTTCTTGTTCAGTGATATCTGATACATGGGAAGACAGATGCAGTATATACATTCCTTTAGTGTTGGGGATTTTGTAGCCTCTTACTTTCTTCACCTTGAATAGTTGTGGCTCTGTGTACTAATCATTATATTCTGAAAATATTCTCTGATGAGAGCCGAGATATGCATTGAGCTATTAATATTGTGAAAAATCATTAGGAATCAGCTTATTACTGTGAACACTTATCAGAATAATAGTAATAGATTCTCTTTTAAGATTATTATCTGTCTATCCATATTTCTTGGACCATTAATGGTTCCAGATTTGTGCTTCATTTTGTGGGTTAGGAGTTAAATTCTATTAGAAAGTAACTGAGTATCATATAATTTTTGTGTTACTGTAGATAGCACCGTCAACGCATCTTGTCGAGTCCCAAGACTAAAATGGAATACAATCCTTGTGATTTTTGGCCAGTAACATGTCATAACCTCTTCCCCCAAATGGCTGTTTCTTTTGCTACCTTACAGAATTGGACATTGACGTGGAAGTAGCATCTCTAATGGTTAGATTTCGTAGTTCTGAAGGTGTAATGAATTCTACTAGAGGAGAAAAGTGATCTAGTCACAAAACACACAGTTATAGATATTTGTCGGTGGAATAATCACTGGCCCTATTCTGGTAATACTGATGGACTAAAAATGTTTATTGCATTGTGTATTTTGTAGGGGATTATCAAGTAAAACCTGGAATCTCTGCTCAAAAGACAAGGGTTAGTGTTCAGGCTTTGCGTTATTTATGAGAAGATCTGACTTCCCAGAACTTTGGATTTATACATTCTCTGTTAACTAACTTAAAATCTCATTTTTTTCTGAAAAATATTCATACACTACAATTTGTTCAAGCTTTTCCACTACTCCATCTTCTCCAAGATCCTCCTTATGTCCTTCCATGTTGTTTCTCTTTCTCCTATTAAAAAGCAAGCAAACAAAAACACATACTACACACACAAAAACACATACATGTGCACCCATGCACAGATACACACAAACATGCACACACACACATACACATACATGTGCACATATGCACAAACACATACACATGCAAACATACACACAAACACACATGCACACGTACACACATGCACACACACAAACATACACATACATGTGCACATATGCACAAATACATACACATACTCATATGCACATGCACACACAGAGAGACACATACACAAACACGCACACACATTTACACATATACATATGCATACATATACACACAAACAAACACATGCACACACACACACACACACACACACACACACACACACACACACACACTGCACAAAACCAGAAAATGAGGAACCATAATATAAAAGATAACAAATGATCTTTTAAAGCTGTACATTATCTATGAAAAAGACACAATATGGGAAAGACTACACAAAGTAAAATAACCTCTCTACATACCATAGGTCATAAAGAAAGCTATTTTTAGACGTTTCAAAATGGGAAGATCTATCCATTAAGGATCTTGACAGGATCAGGCAATTTGAAGATGAGTAGCATCTTACCAGTGAATTTTTTTTTACTATAATTAATTTATTTTACATAAAATATGCCTTGAACACAAGTATTTCAGAAGTATATCAATGATTATAATTTCTCAACTTTTCACTATTTCTTGTAATGATAGCTATTGGTCTTTCTATAGTGTGATTCTGTAAATACTTCAAAGAAATATGTTGATTTCTGATCTTGTGAAAAGGTAGGGCATTTTCTGTCTGGGAAAATCAGTGCATCTTTTAAAAGTTCTGTTTTAAACGTTCATAAAGGCAAGTTGGTCATGCACTTTAAACTGTCAGTGGCTTAAACTTTTGTTGTTAATCTAAATGCCTTTAGCCTCAATTCCATAAAGTAACATACTTCTCAACATTCTCCATCAGTCTGTTGCAGCTTTTTGTCAAGGAATAATTGCTATGAAATACTCTACACATTGTGTGTAAACTAATATTTTAGTCACACATTAGATACCTTATACCTATTTTAAATTAATATACTTTTTATTTCCCATAAATGCTTAGATTGACAATGCATGGGGAGGTAAGTAGGAAGATGAATTTAAGATACATCTAAAGATAAAAACAACTATAGCAAAAGAATCATTAAAAACTGAACTTTACTTCCAATGCATATTGCTAATGCTACTTGTTTATTTGACTATTATGTGTTCAAATACTAATGAAACAGATTTTTAAACCTATTTGGAAATTAGCATATTTTTCCTTTCCTTATTAACATTAGCAACGTAGGGGATGCCATTCGTAAATGGATCTGCTGGCTCGCAGTAGACAGTTGCTTTCCTCTTTGCATTTGTCCAAGTAGGTGTAGTTTCACAAAGCGAACTGTGGACGGCATAAAGGATACCAGAGAGGAATTAGAAGGTCAAGGAAAGCAAAGACGGGAAGAAAGCAAATCAGGAAAAATGAACCAAGTGGAACGCTGGCGTTCGCACAAAGTGGTGCAGCTGAGTTTCTGAGGACGAGAGATTTTGAGGAGATGATTCTCTTGGACTGTTTCTCCAACAAACCTCTTTAATATTTGAGTGCTTTAAAACAGAGCCTCTTATCTCTAGTAACCAGCCGTAATTACTACTAGTAAAATACAACAAGAAGTAGAAATGTCAAGGGTGATCAGCATATTTTTTAGGTGTGATTTAATTCTCCACTAGTCAAATACATAAATAAATAAATAAAACCAAAAACCTAAAAACAAAACAACACAAAAAAATAACGGAACAGAACACCTTCTTGCCAAACCTGTGAAACATCAGTTTATAGGCTACTTCCTTTGGGAGTTTGTTTCTTTTCTCTTATTTCTTCTTCTCTTCACATGGCTGAAATATGGGAATAACCTAGGAAATAGCTTAATTTGTTACTATAAATAATTACTACTTTTTGAGGTAGAAGTTCCTCAAAGTAGAAAACCGTTTAACATACCCTTCCATTTGTTTTTTCTCTAGAGATCAAGTATGTTCTCATTGCCTAACAGGGTATATTGAAATAAATATGTTCTCATTTTAATAAAAGAACATTATAACCCATGAGTATGTGTAAACTGAAGCAGTATCAAACTGTGGTGGATGCTTTTAAAGGAAGAAAGCCAAAATTTAGTTTGAAGATGTTTCTTCCATTGCTTTTGCTTGGTTTTAGTAAGTAAAAATTTTTAGGAATGAGAATTCTAATCAAGTGAATAAAGCCAACTTAAAAAATGAAAGTTCTATTAAGTGCTTCAAGGGAGTATTTCATAGTGATTGCTTTAAGACAGGACTGTCAGCATTTGAAGTGCTTACTCATGTGTTAGAGGAATGATTATTCTGTTGTTTTTGTTAAGAGAATGCCATGATGATATCTCTATATATTGTTAATATTTAATTTAAATTTTCTTTATATATTGTATGTGTATGGGTGTTTTGCTTGCTTGACTACATATCATGCATGCCTCTTGCCAGCAGAGACTAGAAAAGGACATCAGATTCATTGTACCTGGAGTTACAGATAACTTTGAAGCATCATATGAGTGTTGCAAGTCAAATATAGGTTCTTTGGAAGAACATCTAATGCTCATAACCACTAAGCAATCTCTCCAGCCCCCATCAACGTATTATTACTAATACTTTCTGTTATATACTTTATTCAATTTACCTATTCCCAAATGATGACTAATTCAATGAACCAAAAAGACTTGTTTACTGCCAACATTATCATATGATTGGTGTTTGATTGAATTTTTTTTTTTTTACCAAATCCATGTTGAAAAGATTAAAGAAAAATAAGTGTATGTGTTCTAGTTTCAGAATGGTGTAGTTCTTGATCCCCTTATGTGTCACTGAATAAAAACTATTGCTTGGCAGAGGATTAGAGAAAATGAAGGAAAAACTAGAGAACTTTCTAGAAAAAAAAAACTTGCAAAGGAAAAATGAGTAAAATGAAACAAAATGACCATGATATTCCTAAATAAATTGTGCAACTAGAAGTATGCCCTTGTTCCTAGTGCAAGCCAAGGGCCATCATAGCTAAAAAGACAGGGCTACATTATACAAATATAGCAGTCAATATTACATTTAAAAAAATTTTATCCTGAGCAAAAAAGAAGCTACAAAGTTGTTTCAAAATAACAAGTAACATTATCTGCCTCACTGTCTACAGCATCCCTCTACTATCTTCAAATAGGGAATGATTGCAAGATGGACAGCAGCATGAAAATTCTCAGTAACATGAATGTAAATACAGTGCATTTTTCAGACTAAACAATAATGAGGAATTGTCTGAATTAATATTAAAATTAACACTTATAGAATTACTGATGAATGAATGAGAAGTCAGGAAGACAGAGACGATTAAAGAAGAATATACAGACTTACACTATACAAATGGAAAACTAATAGATCTCCATCACGTAGATGAAAAATTAACCCAGAAAGAAGAAATTTGAGGTAGAAGAATAGATACCCGGAGTCTGACTTAGTTTCTTTATATGAGAATAATATATTTTACCAAATTCACGCTGGACAGGTTTAATGAAGAGTGACTGCCGTTCAAATTAGAAAGATGTCAGTGTAAATAGATTATTAAAGAGAGGAAGGTTAAATGTAATCATTGAGAAGAAAAATAGCGACAAAGTGTACAAAGTTTGACTAATTTAGTCTCAGAAAATTCAGTGTGTTGTAGAAACTGAACACAGGGAAACGAAACAATTCAAACCATGAAGCAGAGTGACCTCAATGGGGTGTTATGTACTGGATGGCTTGTACAGATAATGTTATAAAAGGAAGGTAGTTATTGTAACTGATATGCATCAAAATAATAATAAAGAATTGGCCATTGAGTTTAGTAATATGGAGAGTCCAGGTTACCTCTTTAGGACTTTGTTTACCTAAGTACTAGTTAGAATTTATAATCTGAAGGTATCTTTCAATAATCTTCTAGTAGATTCTAAGCATGGAGATGAGTCTCTTTCATATGAGATAGTGTAATAAATACTTATTAGATCATTATTTTAATTTAATAAATGTTATAATGGGGAATTTTTAGAGGAAAAATGAAATTGGGGAACACAGAATACATTACAATATACATTCTATTGATTAAGTACAAATTTAGCTTAAACAGAATACATAAAATATATTTATATTTATTTTTAATGTACTAAATAATAATAAATTATATAAAATAAACCTGTATTCAATAGTACATTTTAGAATTTTATAAACTAATTGTATGTAAAATTCTTGAAATAATTCAAGGGCATTTTAAGTCTATATTGATTCATTGAGCAATAACAATAAACTTGTTCAACTTAAATGTTTTAAATTAATAAGTTAAGTTATGGTTGTATAGTAACTCATTTGTATATAGATTTTACTGCCTGCAAGGTTAAGGGGAAATGCTTAATACAGAAAATTATCTTCAATTTTATAATTATTCTATAATAATTATCAGGAAAGCAAGTGACTCTTTCTTAAACTATTAATTCTTGCTAACTTAAAAATACATTAAAATATTTTTTCTTTGTTGAGAGTTTGAAACACCAAGTTTGGTCATACTCTAGCAAATACTGCAAATCTTCCAGATGCACACTCTCCTTTGTTTTTTTGAGATTATTATTGTTATCATTTGTAAGCTATTATGATAGGCTTGCAGACAGTTTTCATTAGGAATGCCGCCCTTAGTTAGGTCAACCAAGTTCTGATGGAATACCACACATCCAAAATATTTGGACAGAAAATATATTTTGTTGAAGTGCAAGCTGTGTCAGTTGGCTATATATGTATTTAATAGTTGTTGAGTGCCTAGTATATTGTCAATATACTTCAGGCATATGAAGCCAAAGAATATGTAGAAAGTCACCTACACGACCTGATTTCCATTTTACTATTAGAACTTTTAGTTTCTTCATGATGAAAATCTATCTAGTCCAAACTTTTTACCATCCCAGATTCTCTTTAAACAAGAAAATAGATATTTAATATAATCACAGATATTAGTAATGTAGAAGCCACTTACATACATTTGTTTTGAATGCCAACTCCTTCTTCATGTCTCTTTTCTTATTGGCAGATCTGTAAATATCCCCTGGAATGTGAGACAGTAGGCACATGAGAAGAGGTGGAAGTGAGATCTGAAGTCTCGTGGAGTAAACTCATCATTATGACTGCACTCCAGGATCTGCTGGGGATTGGATTCCCCTTAAATCCTGGTATCATGGTAGCATCCCTTACTCTCATGAATGATCATTTATAAGATTTTAGGATGAAGTCATAGTCTGTCTTCAATGATGTAACTAACATTCAGTGTGGGAAATATGGGTGAATTTGAAATTACCTTTCAAGGTTGTAAGATGAGCCAAAGAGGAAAGAATAACATGGAACACTGCAGAAGTGAATAATTATGTCATGTGGACACAGGGAACCTTTAATTTAACTGTTGTTTAAAACTAGCACTACAGGAGTAGTCATTAACCTGAAGAAGACATAAATGTGCATTCTAGGCAGAGAAAGTAACATCACACAAAAGGACTGAGTTTCAAAACAGCAAGCCTTGTTACAATTCCTTTTTTCTCTTTTTGCTGTGTCTGGAATGAGCGATCTTTTGGCCTGTGTTATGGTAGCTGGGCTTAGTTTGAAGACAGTGGGAAATCACTAGAAAATTGCAAGCAGGATCTGACATTATCCATTTGTGTTTCACATAGTGCTGGCAGCAATGTGCAGTATGAAGCATAAGTGCCGTCTCTCTTTCCTCCACATCAACCAAAAGGATATTGAATAAAATCCAAATATGCGGAAACTAAGGGATAAATACTGTCATCAAGTATATGAAACATTTATGAGAAGGATGCTCAGCAGTTGTTCTGAGTGTCTGTGACAGACCAAACACAATCGCATAAAAGTGGGAGGGAGTTGAGTTGGACCTTTAGTGGAATATCTCAATTAAGGGCTGCCCTGGATAGGGATATGACCAGAATGGACAGAGAAGGCAATTGAAAAAAAAAGTCTACACTAGCCAAGAGATCAGAAAAATACCATCCATTCTAGAGGATTTTCAGATAGTCATTTCTTTGCTATCTAGAAATACAATTAGATATAGTTTCAATATACTCCTGTTTCACTGCTTTATGATTCTTATAATGAGGAAGTGAAGTGAATTGTTCTGTGAACCACCATCCCAAACAGCATGTTCCAGTCTTTTAATCACAGGTAAATAAACTGAAAATCATTTCCACTTGTGGCCACATGCTAATATTTCAGTATTACAGTAATTTCTACAAAGGGTCTGATTCCAATTTGAATTGAAGTATTTTATTTTTTCTTTCCACTCACCTCCTTGCGATAGTATCTAGCCCAGAGAGCTCAGGCTAGAAGAGAGAGCAGTATACAGTCCAGGCGACTCCCAAACTCAGAGTCTTTAATGTTTTCTGTGAATACTAATTAGCTCATTAAAGATTGTATCTCAAAAGTAATAAAATATTTTCTTCCAACTTATTTCACCATGAAATACATGTTGCCACTCTTTTTCCCAACTAAAAAAAAATTATTTAAAATATTTTTTTCTCATACCCACCACTGCTCTTCCTCCCTGCCTACTCCCCCTCCAAATCTTCCCTCAGCCCCCTCCTGATCCTGACATCCATTCTCCCAGGAAGGGCAGGGAATCCCAAGGTGAATCAGTTAAGTCTGGCATATCCAGTTGAAGTAGGTACAAGTGCCCCTCACCCAGTCTCAAGGCTGAGTACAGTGTTCCTCTGTAGATAATGGGCTCCTAGAAGCCACTTTATGCACCAGGAATAAACTCTGGTCATATTTTAAGAGGCTCCACAAACCACCCACACCATTTGACAGTCAGCCGTCTACCTTTGGAGAGTTGGAGGACTTAGTTCCTTTGTTTTCTCAGTGGTTATTTCAGAGTTACTGAGCTCAATCTTCTGTGGGTCTCTTTTTCATGATCCTGATCCCTCTGCTCATATACTCTCTCCCTTCTCTCTCTCTCTTCAGCTGGAACCACAGCCCAACACTGTGCTTAGCTATAAATCTCTGCTTCTGTCTTTATCAGTTTCTAGACAAAGGACATATAATGACAATTAGGTTGGTCATTCATTTGATTATAGAGGGAATCCTTTTTAGGAACCCTCTTCCCTACTGTTTGGAGTCCTAGGCAGGAACATCTTGTGATTTTCAAATATTTCCCTATCATTAGATTTCTCTAATGAGCCCACAATAGCTTCCTTTATCAATATATCTATCTTTGTTCTCTCCGAGTTGCTCCTCATACTCAACCAACTCATTCTCTCTTGATTTCTCCTACCTCCACTTGGTTGCTCCCCCATATTATCACAATTTAAACAGGAGATCTTCTCTGTTTCCCCTTCTCAGGGGGATCCCTGTATGTCTCTCTTAAGTTCCCCCTGTTACCT
Source organism: Phyllotis vaccarum (assembly GCA_033318265.1). Lineage (NCBI taxonomy): Eukaryota > Metazoa > Chordata > Mammalia > Rodentia > Cricetidae > Phyllotis > Phyllotis vaccarum. The sequence goes on along the minus strand of JARWLC010000002.1, from coordinate 39,121,443 downwards.
ACCTACGTAGCTGCTCATGGTTTGTGGATTGGTAGCCTGTTTTGTTTTATTTTTTTTTCTTTATGTCTAAAATACACTTATGAGTGAGTCATACCATGTCTTTCTGTGTCTGTGTTACCTCACTCAGAATGATACTCTTCAGATCCATCCATTTGCCTGTAAATTTCAGGATGTCATTTTTTTCTGCTACATAGTATTCCATTGTGTAAATGTACCACATTAAAAAAAAATTCATTCTTCATTTGAAGGCATCTAGGTTGTTTCCTGGTTCTGGCTATTAGAATAATGCTGCTATGAACATAGTTGAGCTAATGCTCTGGGGGTAAGAATGTGTATCCTTTGGGTATATGCATAATAGTGGCAATGCAGGATCATTAGGTGGATTGATTCTCAGTTTTCTGAGTAACTGCCATACTCCTTTTATATTGGCTGTAAAAGTTTATACTCCTAACAACAATGAAGGAGTGTTCCCCTTGCTCCACATCCCCTCCAGCATAGACTGTCATCTGTGTTTTTGATCTTAGCAGGTATAAGATGGTATCTCAGTTGTTTTGATTTTCATTTCTCTGATAGCTAAGGATAATAATTCTTTAAGTGCCTTTCAGCCATTTGAAATTCTTCTATTATGAATTCCCTATTTAGCTCTGACCCCATTTTAAAAATTGGATTATTTGGGGTTTTGGGCCTCTAGTTTCTTGAGTTCTCTATATATTTTAGAGATAACTCCTCTGTTAGATGTAGGGTTGGTAAGATTTCTTTCTATTAATTAGGCTGTTGCTTTGTCTTATTGATTGTGTCCATTGCCTTACAGAAGCTTCTCAGCTTCAAAGGTCCCATTTATTAATTGTTGTTCATAGTGTCTGCACTACTGGTATTATATTTAGGTAGTGGTCTCCCGTGCCAATGCATTAAGGGTTACAGTCACCCTGGTATCAAAATCACACAGAGATGCCACAAATAAAGAGAATAATAGACCAATCTCCTTCTTTCCACTCTTAAGAGATAGCATCTTCCTGAATTTTTCAGGTGAGCCTGGAGCTCCTGGGTGTAAGCAATCATCCTACCTTCAGCTTCTAAGTAGCAGTGTCCCTCAATATTTGTCTAGAACTCCATTTAAACAGATGTAGCTACATGAAATTTATAAAAAATGTTATTAAAATAATTGTATTTATTAATTTGTACAAACTTTGGTAATAGAAGCTTAAGTTTTAGATGTGACTTAAAAGCTAATGTGTTGGTTGCAGTAGAACACTGTATTTATTCCGTTTGCTTGTGACACTGTGCCACAATTGCATAGACCATAGGCTCACAAGAAAAATTTCTTTTCATTGTTTCATTTCTAGTAATATGTATAGACCCCGAGAGCCGAAATCTTTACTATATATCAATAATGCTAAAATGTGGTGTTTTAGATTTTTAGTAGTATATTTAAAAAAAATTTGTTATGATTTGATTTATATTATGAAACTTGCATGATGACTCTATCAATTTTTTAGAAATATTTTCAATAGTCTAAGCAGTTTTGCCCTGTAATGCAAGGACTTTGACACATGAGCTCAAGACTCTATGAAATTCGGACCCATGTCATTTTCTATGTTGGACTGTCCTTTTTTCCCACCAAAGAAAAAAATCTCTGGTTCCATCATGTATAAGAAGAATTTTTGTAGAACATTATTTTAAGCTGAGTTACACTTTTTAATACTGTGTAACACTTGTTTTAATAATGCAATGATTCATTCTTCTATGTTGCATTTGTTTGACTCTGTAAAACTGTTCCTTAGCTGGTCAAAAACACCTGATGGTTTAATAAAAAGCTGAGTGGAAGGAGATAGGATAGGCAAGGCTGACAGGCAGGGAATAATTGAAGGAGAAATTTGGGAGGAAAAGAAGATAGAGGAGCAAGATAACAAGGAGAGGGGAATGTTGGGGCTAGCCACACAGCCAGCTACAGATTAGGAGTCAAAGTAAGATACAGAAGAAAAGGAAAAGCCCAGAGGCAAGAGGTAGACAGTATAATTTAAAGTTAGGAAAACCTGGCAAGAAACAGGCCAAGTTTAGGCCAGGTATTTATAATTTAGAATAAGCTTCAATGTGGGATGCTTACAAGCTGGATGGCAGCCGTCCTCACCTAAAAAAGCAAAAACAACAAACAAGGAAGTTGTCTACCCACCTTCCTATCCCATTCCCTTCTAATTACACTGCTAAAATTCTCTGAAGCTTGGTGTAGGCATCTAGCTTGCTATCTTGCATTCCATTGGCCCAACATTATGATTTATATAACTATGTTAATTTGTATATGAAGTCAAATTGCTCAGGAATAAAAACTCTGATGAATTGGATATACAAAGAGTGATTTATTCTGTTTTTTCAAGTGATAAATACATGTTTGATTTTAAGTGTGTTACTGAATCGATTAATTGATTAACCTAGAATTGAGGAATATTAAAATTAAGTTGTGTTTTATGAATTCTCACTATTTCCCATGTTTTTATACTAGCTTGAAGCTGAGGTCAATATAAGATAACAGAAAAAAATTTAAAATGAACTGAATATAACAGACCTATATACCCATTACTCTATTTGTACAAGACCAAGCACTTATGTTAGATTTAAAAACATAATCTATTCCATTCTAAACATTTGCACAATAGCAGAAACAAATTATTAGAAGATATAATTTTCTTTAACTGTTTTTTAAAAGTTATTCTGATAATTATGTATATGGTAACATTAAAAATGGGAAGTTGTCGGCTATATCCTAGAGGCATTATGTTTTTATGTTATTAAAAAATTAACTTTATCTGTGCCCACATGAAACTACAGAAGAGTAGATGAAACAACTAGTAATCACAGTTAGTTACATAAGAAATCTATATCTACAATAAAAATTTTATTTTTGTAATTTCATTTATTATTTATAAAAAATATTTTTAGCCATGTATCCCCTTGCTCCCCCCTCCCTTCCTTCTTCATATTCCTTTAGCCTTCAGCCTTCCCTACCCCAAAAGGGCAAGACATCCCAAGGTGGGTAAGCTCAGCATGGTGCATTCACTCCAGGAAATTCCTATTTCCTCATCCCAATATCAACACTGGGTTAGGTGTCCCTTTGCAGGGAATGGGGTCCAGGGTACCAGCCTATACACAGGAAAACAGTCTGATCCCATACCTCGAGGCTTCATATATTGTCCATGCCAGTCAACAGTTGCCTATCCTTGGAGGGCCTAGCTCCTTTTCCTGATGGAAGAGAGATTAGTCTGTAATTCTCTTTCTTTGTTGCATCTTTGAGTAGTTTGGATATCATGGTGATTGTGGCCTCATAAAAAGAGTTCAGCAATGTGTATTTTCTTTCATTGGGTTTCTTCTGTGAAGTTATCGATTGTGGTTTCATGCGTGTATCTGGCTTTCTTAGTTTGGAGTTTTCCCTCTAGTGTTTTCTGTAGCTCTGGATTTGTGGATAAGTATTCTTTAAATCTGGTTTTGTCATGAAATACCCTATTTACTCCATCTGTGGTGATTGACTGTTTTGCTGGGTATAGTAGTCTAGGTTAGCACCCATGCTCTTTTAGTTTCTTTATATCTGACCAGGACCACCATGCTTTCATTGTTTTCATTGAATAGTTGAGTGTCTTTCTGATAGGTCTGCCTTTATAAGTAAGTTGGCCCTTTTCCTTTGCAGCTCTTATAATTATTTCTTTGTTCTGAAAGTTTAGTGGCTTGTTATGTGGCAAGCAGACTTTTATTGGGGGTGGGTCTAGTCTATTTAGTGTTCTGTAAGCTTCTTATATCTTATATAGGCATTTCCTTCTTTAGGTTGTGAAAGTTTTCTTCTATGATTTTGTTGAATATAATTTTTGTGCATTTGATCTGGTATTCTTCTCCTTCTTCAAGTCCAATTATTCTCAGGTTTGGTCTTTTCATAGTATCACAGATTTCCTTGACATTTTGCGTATGAAATATTTTTTTAGAGTTTTCTTTAACTGACGTGTCATTTCCACTACTGAGTGTTCCACTCCAGAGATTCTGTCTTCTATCTCTTGCATTCTGTTGGTTATGCTTACATTTGTAGTTCTGGCTTGTTTTTTCAGGTTTTTCTATTTCCAGATTTGCCTCTTTGTTGCTTCTGTTTCAACTTTTAATTCCTGGAATATTTCTTTCATTTGTTTTCTTTTTCTTGGTTTACTTTACTTTCTCTCAGTAACTTGTTAACCTCTTCCAATTTTTTGTTTGTATTTTCTTCTATTTCTTTAATGGAGTTTTTTTAATATCCTCTTTTAAATCTTCTATTATCTTCATTAAGTTGTTTTTTAAGGTTGTTTTCTTCTGTTTCCTCTTTATTGTTATACTCAGGTCTTAATGTTATAGAACCACCAACTTCTGATGATGTCTTGTTGTTCTTTATATTGTTATATGTATTCTTACACTGGTGTCTGCCCATTGCTTCTTTAGTTCACTCTTATTCAGTTCTTGGTCAGCTCTTAGTCAGTTGTGTACCTGGGGACTGTGCATCTCCAGTAATTTCAGGGGCTGCTCTTAGTTGACTTTTAGTAGGCTATAGTCTAAAGGACCTGTGTGTCTCCAGTTGTTGCATAGGTCATTCTTAGTCAACTCTTAATTATCTAAGTATCCTGCACATTAGAATGCTTGTTATCATATACATAGAAAGAAAATAAATTACAAAGTCACAATTTGCTTTAGGGAATATGCAAAAGGATCTACTTTTCTTTTATGTCAATTACTGTGGCATTAGTAGAGCAGAGGAAACATCCGAAACTCTAAGCTTTATCAACCATGAATGGTACATTAGAACATATGTCATTGACATTTTAGGTTTCATTTCTGCAGAATTGATGCCATCATCTGATTAATTCTCTACTAGTTTCTTCCACCCACTTTATTCCTTATGGAAATCAAAGATGTCAAATATTGATCAAACTTACATTTCTGCCACATATTTTCAAGTGAGATTTTGAAGAGTGACTATAATATATATGTCTCCAGGATGGTCCCGGTATTGGACTACATGCCACAGAGCTATAGGAGTGAGTGTGATAATTCTCTTGCTTTCAGGAAGCTTCCTTTAAATATGGGATGAGAAAAACTAAATGATTTTTTAAGTAAAGATGATATTAACCATCAAAAATGCAAAAAATAAATAACATATGGTAAAGATAAGGAGTTACTGCTTTAAGAAATGACTTCCTTATTTATATTGCCAAGGTTCAATTAGCAAGTAGAGCCTAGCAATATCTTTAAATACTTCAGTTAAAAGACCATACTTTAGACTTGCATTTTAGTAGTTCAATATGGTCTCTAAATGATCTTCTACTTGGCTTTTGTTCTATATCTCTTTGTATAAGATATATAAGAAGGATAGAAAACTATATCATGCCAAAAAATAATATTAACCTTTCTTGGCAAAAAAAGAACTAATTTTCAAATGAGGAAGAAGCACATGTTTTTAAACATTAAAGTTAAGTTTGATTATATTGTTGACTAATGAACTCTGTTAGTATGACTTTCAGAGTCACCTGAATCTCCTTACAATTCTGGAGATTTCTATATTGAAATATGCTTCTGTTTGGATAAATTTTACAATGAGAATAGGTTAAGCAATTAGTAAGATTAATTCTGAAATCTAGCTGAAACTGAAATTTCTTTTAGAAAGGGGAAAATATAGTGTAAAAATAAAGCATAGAGTAAAAACCAAATGCATAGAGGTGAGAAGAGGAACAGAAAGTAAATGAGAAAACTGACTGAACATGAGCAGGAAGGAGCTGGGAACAGGTAGAGGCAGATAAATTTTTCTTCTGTCTAGTAACCTCAGGGGGCAGGTTACTAGACATGTTTTCTGGACTTCTCTCTGCTTCTGTTGTCATGCTGCATGACCCATGTGAAGTGTTGGGTGGAGTTGAATTCTTTCATGACTAACGTCTCAAGCTTGGGACCTTTGCCATCAAAGTCATATGTATGAAGGAATTAAGTTTAGAACATGTTTCATAAAATATATACTCATTCTACATTGCTGAGTGATTGACTCAAGTGAGCACATGAATCATAAGCAATGAATATATTAACAATATTATTTAGTCCACTTTTAAAGACAGAGTATTAGTACAAAGATTTTATAAATGCCTTGTGTATATTCCCTTCCATACAAAATGAAAACCATAACAAACCAAATTGCTTTATTTTTAATTATTACTCTTTGAAATTTTGATGTTATAATTCAAATATATTATTACTGTACACCTCTCACCACAAGTAAATTTCAGTTGTTTTGAATAAATTTTAGAAATTCTAAATTTCATTCAATTTTTGTAAAACATTGTTGCAAAAAGGGTTACTAAGACATTTTCTAATGAAGTATATTTGGTTTTGCATGTCATGGTCAATCTCTACTTTTGGGAATTGAAGAGATGGTTCAGTGTCAAGAAAAACTTGTTGGTTTTTCAAAAGAACCTGATTTAATTTCCAACACACACACTTGATGTCTCACAACTATCTGTAACACAATTCCAGGGATCCAATAACCTCTTTTGACTGCTGTATAACTCATGCATTTACAAGATGCACATACCTACATGCAGTAAAACACCCATACACATAAAGTAAAAGGAAGAAATGAGTATGAACATATAAAGATTAAAACAGGGATTCTGAGTATTCTCTTGCAAGCTGGTTGTTTCGTATAAATTAAGCTCATATAGCCATTGTGGAATACTAGTGATCTTCAACAACAAGAAACAGATCTTCAATTTTAAATACCTCATTTCCAATATTTTGGTTGAGAACATAGACATCTGTATTACAACGTTCATTTATTAATTCATTATTTGGCAAAATAGTTATTTGTTTTATCATGGCATGTGTACACACTTTGCTTTGAACCATGCCCTGCCCCTCTGTCATTACCCATATCCCTGAACCATTCTTACCTGTTTCCTTTCCTATTTCTGCTACTAGTTCATGTTACTACTACATTTTCTCTTTGCACTGGTTAGCACCTTCTGAAGGTCTACTTGCTGTCTGTCTGCCTCACTCTGTTTCTGCCTTTGCTTCTGTCTCTCTCTCTCTCTTCATCTTTCCTTTATCTTCTCTCTCCCTCTAAACCTAGACTTATGAAAAAGATAATATGTAATATTTATCTTTCTTTCTGACTTTGGCATACTTCACTTAATGCAGTGATTTCCATTTCCAAATGTTTTCATGAAAATATAATAATTTAATTATTCCTTACATCTAAATACATTATTTTTGTGTATATGTACATTTATTTATCCATTTATCAGTTACTGGGTATCTGCACTGTCTTCATTTCTCAGTTACATGAATGTGTGTCTCTCTGATTGAATATAAAGTTCTCTATTCACGTATTCAAGAATGCATATCCAGGTCACATGGTAGTTTATTTTTCTGAGATAACACTATAATAATCTGCATTTCAGAGCACCTCTGTTGCAGTTTCCTTTGAGCTCTGAATCCGAAACAATTTCAGGGAAAGTGGCTGAGATGACCTAACCTTATGGACTATTCAACTAAGGACTTGTCCATAATCCTAAATTTTTCTTTAGGTTCTCATGAGATTGCCAGCACCCCCAATCATAAGCAAGTAGCCTAGAGAACTATGCCCACATTTCCTCCAAAAATGGATTATGGATGTTTGTCTTTATTTACAAGTTGGTTATAAGTTTTTATAGATGATGGTGGAGAAAATTATACAAAGAAAATTATATTTGTTGTTCTTGTTTTAAAAAGAAAAAAAAAGAAATGCTATGGGATTATGTTCTGGTACATTGTAAATATTTGTCCCTTATACTGGCTTAATAAAGGGCTGATTGGCTAACAGGCAGACAGGATGTGTAGGTGTGGCTACCAGACTAAGAAAACTCTGGTAAGTGGAAGAATCCAAGAAAGACACCAGTAGATGCAGAGGAAAGAAGCCAGAATGTTTCTCAAAGAAGAGGAAACAAGCCACAGATTAAGGGAAATGAGTTGAGTTAAGATGAGAGAGCCAGCTAGCAATGTGCCTGAGCCATAGGCCAATCAGCATGAAATGAATATAAGCTTCTGTATGATTATTTGGGGCTAAACAGCAGTGGGACTGCAAGCAAGTCTGCACCGCAGAGTTAGGACAGAAAGTCTGGGCCAGAAATTTTTTATGATCTGCATGGTGCATTCTGCGTTATGTAGAATTATGCATTCTGACCAATGACAAATGAGGGTTGCCCTGTCCATACATCCTTGTTTTAATGCTACTCATTTTGATATGTTCCTTTCGTATGTCTTAGAGCTAACAACTGTACTCTGAAATTTGCTGTTTGCTCTTTCCCTCTTTGAAAACTAGGAGTTTTCGTAGTCAGTAAAATAATTTGTAATTAATATTAAAAATTACCATGATGAGTTCCTAATACTTGACCACCATTATAGAGAAAAGTTATTGTGAATTTGTAATTCTTTGAAAACTATGAGTTTTCAGAGAAAATCATCATTGTCCTGAAAATTAATTTATTAATAACACAACTTACTAAATTGAAACTTCCTCTTTTCACATTTTAGAACTTCATATTTCTCTGGCTTCTCTGAAAGAATTTTGTGATTTTACAAAAATTATATATCTGTACTTTTGGTCTTAGCCTTTTAAAATTTTAAGATTATTTATCTTCATAACATTGCTATCATAAAAGAGAAAAAAGTCACAATTCATATTTATCCTAGAAAATGATAACAATAAAGAATTACAAATTTACAATGACTTTTCTCTATAATGGTGGGCAAATACTAGAAACTCATTGGTATAAATTTTAATGTTAATTATAAATTATTGTACTGAATATAACGAAAAAAGGAAACACTTTTTAGTTGTTAAGATATGTAAATTGTACAGGTATTATAAAGAAAATGCCTTTATAAATACAGATCTCGAACATGCTCGGGGGAAAATATTATGGACTTTAGGTTGGATATGTGTTTTTTCCTACATCATTATATAAAGCTACCAAAAGAACTTTGATTATCAATTTTCCTTACAATATTATCTGTACTTTAATTGTAGAAGTATTTCTTATTTACTTCTTTTTTCCTTAATCGTCACCTATTAATTTAATATTCACCTATTATTACTTATATTTAACATTAAGGATTTATGTTTTCATTAAAATAATATAGAAATGATAGTGGTGACATCAAACAACCCTTCCCTCCCTTAAATTAGTAGAAGAGCATCAATCAGACTGTAGGTCTTTTAATTCATAGACCAATTTATATTAGTGACACTTCACTTTCTTGACAAATTTTTGTCAACTCCTTAAATTCTGCCTTTTGTTTCTAATATAACAACTAATAGCTAAGAAGAAATTAATATGCTTTCTTCTTACAACTTCATTTGCTATTTTGAAAACTCAATAACATTTTTTTCAAATAGGTTTTTTTTTTTTTTCCAGATTGGGTATTAGTGTCAGGAGAATGCAATCACATTTTGACTTTTTATGATCTTGTTCAATCCTTGTCTGAGGATAAAATATTGAACTTGTAAGGCTGCACATATGTTATGTAAATTATAGTAGCATTTTGTATTGCTTTGACCTTTACAGCACTCTATAATTTGATTGGGTGGCTAGTCAACTTTGCAGTGTTTACAGTCTTGCCCTTCCTTGGATGGACATCATAAGATATTCCAATTTGACCAATCAAAAATAGAATACAGAAAAGGTCAACACAGTGTAATGTTTTCTTAAGCTACAGTCTTTTCCCACTAACCAAACAATGCATTCTCAGAAACACTGAGAAATCATTTCAAATAACATGTATCTGACTATATTTATCAAACACAATAAATTATTTGATTTGGTTAAGTTCACATTAACTTTCCTGTGATCAAACCTGATTGTCCTATGTGAAAGCTTAGATTATTATTAAGTCTACACTATCACAGACTTACATTTAATAAAATAAATAATTTTTATTACTTTTATCCTCTAGCATTCAAGGCCATTTTGTCACATAGTGTCCACTAGTAACTGTGTGTTTTAAATATATGAACATTATTTTCAAACTATATTGGAATTAACTTCTTTTCTTTTCTTTCCTTCAGGATACCAATTACTCCTTCCTTTCTAGACTTCTAAGTCTTTCAAGGCTCTTTGAACATGGGATTTGAGTTCAGGATAAGGTGTTTTCAATCATTATCCATAACTATGTCTTTCAAGCATGTGTATCAAACACTCTATTTTAAATTTTTATGAGTGTTTGAATTTTGGGGTTTTGTCCTAAAGGCAAGTTCACCTCATCATTTCAAAAACAGGCCAAGACTATCCTTATTCAATTTGTTCTTTTCCCAATGCTCTGCATAGTGAATTGTCTCCCTATCCAAATCAATTCAGAGATTATTGTTGATATGTTGATTACTTGAATTATCCACCATTTACATATTGTATTCATGTATCACCTTTCATTTTTATCACCATGAATGACTATTCAAAATACTACCAATATTTTGTCTGGGTCCCAGAATATTCATCTAGTACTTTACTTTTATTCTCACTGAAAGAGAGATAAAGTGTACTTTGAAAATTAAAAAAAACATAGTATTATTTTATCTTCAATTGTTTTCCTTTATGACACTCCATGCTTCTTCCAATATAATCCTAAATATCTTGTATATAAGTATTTCAATAATCTAGAAAGGCGTCTCAACACAAATTACCTCTTGTTATCCCCTTCATAAACTCAGTATTTATTCTACTTCCTAATATCCTTTGTGGTTGCAGAGAAAGTTGAGTAAGGCTATTATTCTGGCTACAATCACAACATTAAAACTATGGACAGCATTTTGAGATCAGCTTGGCAAAAATGGCTACCAAGCAGGAAGAGAGTATGCATATACCCAACCTTCCTCAGATCTATTTGGAAAAACCAGTAATCTCACCAAAGCATGAAACTATTTCAGGCATGTATGAGAAATACTACATTTGCTACTCTACTATGCTTTCTGAAAATTATTATTCAATGAATTTGCTTACCAATCCAACAACAGAAGAAAGCACATCACCAGTGCGTATAATAGTGTTCTTGCTCCAAGACTATGAGTGGAGTTTTGGGGGTTTTTTTTTGTTGTTGTTGTTGTTTTGATTTTTGTTTTTGTTTGTGTTATTTTTTTCATTTTGGGAACCATTTGTCTGAAAAAACAAGTGAATATTTTAAACTTAATTTTTATTTTTTTTTTTATTTAACTGTATGAGTGTGAATCTGTGTACATGCACATATGCATAAGGAACTTTGCCAGAAAAAGATATAAGATCTCTTGGAATTGTAGTTTACTGGTAATGATACAAGGATTTTTGTGATGGGAACTGAATTTCACTTCTCCAATAGTATAGCAAGCACTAGTCTATGCTTAGCCACCTCTCCAATGCACACAAGTTGATTTCAGAAGGATTAAATTTAGCTAAATTCCTATTTTCCAGTCTTTATAAAATATTCAATATTTTTAATTTCCAGTGTAAATTATTTCTTCAACTCTTAAGCATTAATATGATAATTAAAATGAAGTACATTTTTATACATGAACACAGCAATATCTCCTCGAAACACTGTGTTATGTGCAGGAGTATATGTGACAAACAGAAACAAACATAATTTCTAGCTTTGTGAAACTCAGAACCAACAAGTGTGCAATTATGGGTGCCATGTATCATCAAGGAGAATAGTATTGTGCTATGGATAACTTGAATATGAAGGAAGTCTGGTTGAATAAGAGAGGCTTCATAGAAGATAGGATTTTCAAAGCTAATTCTGACTGACAGTATTAATCAGCGAGTTGAAAATACACCATGTGTGCCAGCATTTTCAAGTCTTGTGTAGAGAAGCACAAATACTTGGCTATTGTTTTGAAACTTTGTGAGAACTGTTTCTCATATATATATGTACTGAGCAACTCCTCATCACTGAGTCATCTGCCCAAGCACACTCTCTCCAACTAATTTAGGAAACCAAGTTTAAACCACCACATTTTTAGCTTTTCTAAAACTTTAGTATTCTCTAAAATATCTGGTTCATTTTTCAAATCATCATTCTGTGTCTCAGGATGCAAATTACCATATTGAATTATTCTTCTCTCATTTTTTCCTTATTGTATCTGATCAGAATCAGAAGCACATAAGGGTTTATAAATTCTCAATAAAAGAATTATCATAGCTATTCATAAGTACCTTATAGCATACTTTATATACTTTTTACAATGGAAATATATTAAATAAATTTTAATTTATTTATTATATGACTTTCTATATGACTCTAAAACCCATTAAGGTAATAAAGAGGTATTATTTACTTTCTATGTTTAATTCTTTTCTATGTCTAATAGGTTAGTAGCTTTAGATGTAAGATTACATTCTATTCATAGTTTAAAGTTTTTATTCAAAATGGGACTGTTAGGAGACACTTATTTTCTGAAAGTATTTGTTACTCTTAAAGCATTAGTCAAGCAGAGTCATCCTTACAAACCAAAGTCCTCTCCTGCCTCTGTTGGTTCCTAATGTTCTAGGCAAGATAGGGAATTCTTCAGTCAGACACTGTTTGATGATACAGCAGTTAGGACAGAAGAAAATACTCTTAGAGTCTCTCTCTCTGTCTCTCTGTCTCTCTCTGTATCTCTCTCTCTCTCTCTCTCTCTCTCTCTCTCTCTCTCTCTCTCTCTCTCTCTCTCTTTCTCTCTCCTAGAAGCTCAGTGTAAACTTGTAGTTTTGTGCTTGAGAACAATAAATAATTTGTTAGTTTCTTGTCTGCTGCAGCACTAAGCACTATAAATCTGAATAAAAATAGAAGCTACATATTTCAATAGAAAGCCACCAATTTAGAATCAAAGAACTCAAAGATTTATAGAATATACATGAATATGACAGACTATCAGAATGCTTTTCTAAATGCATAATTTTATTTCTCAATATCTTCTGCAATTTTCACATAAGATAACTTAGTGACAAGGAGTTGAATATCAGGGATATATAACATCAGGGATATTAGAACCCCTAACCAAGTGCCACAATCAAATGCTTTTATTGGATCCTATGGTTCGTAAAATCCCCCCCCACAAAAACAAAAAGAAAAACACATGGTTATTTGCTTCATCTTTAAGAAAAGAAAGCCCCTTCCTTTGAACATTTGAGTCATATTGCACATAATGAGTTCTCTAAACCTGTAGGATCATTTTGTGTAATGTGAATTACAGTGCTTGAATGCCAGGCTGAAACACTGTCAATTTGAAAGGTATAGACTTAGGTGGTCCTAGAAATCTGAGTGATCATACAGTATAGGATATGGAAAAATCTGGGGGCTATGGATGCATTTTATTTGTATTAGAGATGTTGTAACAACGTGTTGGAACCCTGTAATTTATCAGCCCTTGACACAAGCCTTGACTTCTGACTTCCTGACACTTTATCTTGTGAACTTTCCACTTGATCATTACAGTGTTTCTTCCGCAGGTTTCTGTCTTGCTGACCTACAGAGTATTGTGTTTCTGCATGATTTATTTAATAACAACACAATACAGAGTAATACAAATACCATGGAAAGGTCCTGCTAAGCATATGATGAAATCTTGAGAGTAAGGAACCCATGTTATGTCATCTGAACACCTGTCAACCACTTCTAACAAGATACTGGGCAATCAAAGGGCTTTACAATGTTGGGACACGATAAAAATAATGTTGCAAAAGTAAGTGGGCTGTGTAAGTGGAATAAAATAGAAAATCTCTCCACTTCTGAGCGTTTTATGTACTGTATGAATACACATGATAGAAAACCATGGAAACTTTTGCGCATTAACACCATCTATTCTCAGCAGTGTGGTAGTGAAGATTTTCAATGATGTACTTTTGTCGTTGCAGAAATATAGAATCTCTTTCTGACTTTTTCCATTTTTTTTATATAAATGTTTGGTTGTGGTGTATTAGATTGACATACTAACACAACTAAACACTTATGAAGATTTTTTTCTAATGCAAGAAACAAAATATTCAGAAAAAAGTATCAACTATGGAAAAAATGATAAGGAGGTGACTTATAATTTAGGACAAATGAAAGATAAGGTATTTGTTTGCAAGTAAATTTTGTTTAAATTGTACTATAAACCTAATTGCATATGCCCAGTCCTTTTCTTCTCAATAATACACACACACACACACACACACACACACACACACACACACACACACACACACATATGCAAACTAGACATCTCAATTCTGAATAAAAATAAAAATATATGTCATCATCAGTTTCTTTTTATGTACCCATAGATACTTACCACCCCCCCAAACCAGAAAAACACAAGATTTAATTCTGGTACATAGCTTCCAGACAGTATTAGTTGAGTCTTTATTTTAGCAAATTATTGACTAAATGATTCTGGAGAATAAGACTGTGATGGAGCAGAAACATTACTATCAGGATATCTAAACAGTGGTTTGCTTAGACTTTGAAGCCACTCCCTGAACACATGATAATTCTCTAATTCCATGGCTGAACAAGTAACCATTTTAATTACACTCTGAGGCAAGCAACATGGTGTCCATGGTAACAAGTATAAAAAGAACTTTGAAAAAAAAGGGAAAAAAAAGAGGAGAAAAAATGTGATAACTGAAAATGTGTTTAAATCATGATAAAAGGATTTAAGCAGATGTTATTTTTTCAAAGTGTTATTTTAAAAAAGAATTTTAAAGGGCTCTTGATATGAGAAAAAAAATCATTTTTGGATGTGTCTTTATGGAAGATTTCTCACCCCTAAATTCTGTAGCTCATGATTGCCATGGGTGATTTTTTTGCCTGTTGAAGGAAATGGGTACTGGAGACATAGGAAAGGGAAGCTAAAGTACTTAAGGTAGATGCATAAATGATAATGATATAAAATTTGCCCAGTGTTATTCAAAATGTTGCATGTTATTTTCATTAGAGATTGTATTCAGAAAATAAAAATCACATGCTTGTATTTTGGCTCACAAATGGCTGAAAATATCTACACACATTGCTTAGAAAATGAGATTAAAGAAAGGGGCATGAAGCTGCCTGCCCTTCAATGATGTATGTACATCCTTTCCATAGCTTTATTTAGAAAAGTATTTTTCTGCAAAAAAAAAGTCTATGGTGTACAATTGCACATAACTGTATAACTGTATATAACACTGTATACTTGTACACATGTTTAAATGAAGGGGAGGTTGTTCATTTGCAGTTCAGGTTCTCAACTTCAGATCAAAGTCACCATTTACAACCCCCAGTGCTAAGTGGACCATTCTTTTTGCGCTCTGTTAGTTTTTTTGCCAATATTTCCCTTCTCCAAGAGTAGTGGGTCTGTCATTTTGAAATGGGCAACCATTCCCTAAAGTTAGTTACCCCTCAGATGGTCAGGCTTGTTCCACAGAACTAAGTGTAGGATAAAGTGAACAGGAAATCCAGAGAAAGTGTGTATGGGGAAGGAACTTCTTTGGGTTGTGTGTCTCCTGATGTTTAAATACCTCCTGATTGAAAACAAATTGGATGTCAAGGAAAGCTGGAGTGCCCACATAAAGAAAATAATAATAATAATCAGGGACCTGAAGCTAGACATCAAGAAGTCAAATGCGTTCTTGCTTTGCCTCAAATGTTGAAGGACTCTAAACATCACCATGTACAAGATAATTTTCAGACCTTAGATTCTTGGCAAATAAACTGATTCTTTTAGAAATTATTATCCAGGAAAGGAGAACTCTCAGGAAATGGGGAGAATGTGCCAAGAGGTTCAGACACTGTTTAAATTTGTGTTCCCATCTGAGTTTGTATTTATTATAGAGAATAAGGAGCTAGATAGCATAAAGTAATTATGAATCCATTTCCATTATACAGAGAATTACATTTCACATCTCAGGGAAAAAGATGTAGCAATTATATACTCATTTCTAATTCTACATACTTACCTGCACATACCTCTACACACTTCTGAAGACACACTCAGATAAATAACTGAACATATATTTACACAAAACCAGGAATGAGCAGCTGTTCAATAGCTTGCATGAATCTTATTTTGGAGATGAGGTTCCTTTTGCTATTCCATACAATGTGAATATTGAGGTCTATTTGACATAACCAAAGCTTCTTTGCACACTATCTCTATTGACTTAGAAACAAAATCAAAATGACCTATGACTTTAATGCTTTAGAAATAAAGAGAGACAAGGGTAAAAGGAATGGGTTACAACACTAACACTATCAAACAGGATGTTGATCTGGCTCAGAAGTTTGCAAGTCAAGCTGGGCATGGTGGTATACACATTTAATCCCAACACCCAGGAAACAGATAAAGAAGGATCTCTTTGAGTTCGTGGTCAACCTGCTCTATCCTTGAAGTTACAAGACAGGCAAAGTAGTTACAGAATGGAAGCCTGGTTCAAAAAAAGGAAGAAAGCAAAAAGGAAGAAAAGAAAAGAAATAAAGGGCAAAGAAAAACAAAATTGAGAACTCAGAAATGTGAGATCAAAAAGTCAAAGAACTTATTTAAAAGGATGCTAGTGACTTTGCGGCACACCTAAAAGGCCAACTATGGTAGCACAGCAGCACATTTTCCTTTGTTCAACCCTAAGAAACACAACAGGTGAAGAAGGAATGGCTGAGGGGATGGGTGAATCAGTGGTACAACTTGGAGAGGACACAGAAAGCTCTTCACATCGCTGTTTCAGAGATGCCAGAAAGTGTCGATTTGTCACATTGCCTCTCAAACCACAAAGAACAAAAACTGAGAAGAAACGCTTCATTTAAAGACATTTTCTCCCTAAAAATGCAAATATTCTTGCAGAATATTTATCACTTGAGTCAATATTCTGAAAAGTCCCCAAATCTGGGTTGTGTAGCATCACTGCTTAGATGATAAGCTAGAAAAAAATGAGAGACAGACACCTTACTGAAGCCCAGACCTTTAAAATGTAGTAGCTAAAGCTCAAGCTGAGGGATCATTATTAATTTTTTGACATTCCCAAGGCAATCTTAGTAATCACTGCTTAAATCTTTATCGGCCTTTTCCCCTTCTCAGTGTAAATGGATTAATTAGAGAGACATTATGCTAGCATAGAAAGAAGTGTAAATTTGGAGTCTCAGGATTTGAGCTGAAATCTTAGCTTCACTGTTTAATCTCCACTAAGGCACTGGATAAAAAGCACTAAGTGTCCTTAATTTCGATATTTTCATTTTATAGTACAGGCACTAATATTATTCAAAATATAATTTTCATTGTTAGAAGATATAATTGATGCATTGATGGACTGAATAATGTATATTTGTTTAATCTTCTTTCTTAGAATTACAGTTTCAATAATGGTGACACAGTTCTTCACCAGTATGGAAAATGGGTTGCCTCAAAGATTGCAAAGCTAAGAATAACATCTCCTGAGTCTTCTCTGGGATATTTGATATATAAAATCCTCTCCTGTTGTCCTTTACCTTCATAAGAACACCACATACATTGTCATTCAGAGGTAACCTCTCGCATCTCCAGGACAAGGTGCATTGCATTCGCCTTATTTGAGAGATCTCATTGGACAATTAAAGCAGATCTTTCTTGCTCATACCTGCTAAAGGAGCACACTGCATTCAGAAACTGAAATTGACCAGAAAAGAGAAAAACCAAAACCAAGGAAAAATAAAACAAAACAAAACAAAAATCAAAATAAAAAAAAAAAACTCATAGATAGAACTGCAAGAGCTTAGAATATGCTCTTAAGAAATAATTTCTGGAAGAGAATATCCTAAGTGCCTATAATCCCAGCACTATGAAGGTTTGGGCAGGAAAAGTATATGTTTGAAAGACTGGTTTAGGCAACACGGTAAGATGGTACATCAAGAAAGAACCAAGCAGCGTGCAACAACAACATAACTATTTTTGATGAAAATCTGACACTAAAGCAACCTCAAAAGTGAAATGTTAAAAAGAATGCTACTTGGAGATCCAGGCAGACTTTTCATGTTTTTAATATAAAAGAAATACTTCATGTATTTATTTCTACATTTTTCTATTTTTGAGACTGTCCTGTAATTACATTTCTCTCTTCCCTTTTGTCCCTCTAAAACCTTTCTATATTTTTAATAAAGTGATCAACTCTTATTTATCTATCATATGAACATAATATAGTAAACCTGTTAGAACATCAATTTATTTTGGGAATAATTAATTGAATTTTCTGAGGCTTTTGACACGACTCAACCTAGAAATCACTGCTTATTTATAGCACACTAAATGGTCATCTTATGAAGATTCACATAACAGCTTATTTTAAGGATACTATCCCGCATGCATAATAATTATTTACTAGGTTTTAATTTCAAAATCTCAATTTCATGATGATATTTTAAGGCATCACCAAAGTACAGAATGAAAGAGAATAAATTGTTGTAAAATATAATTTATTGTTCAGGGTTGTATACATACATCCAAGGGAAAGCATAAATAAATACGGTAGATAGCCTTTTAGACAAACAACAGCCAAGACTGTTCTCTAGCCTACACACACACACACACATACACACACACACACACACACACACACACACACACACACACACACACACACAAATTTTGAAAGCTTCATGCTTTTTCTTGGGTGGAAACTGATTTATGTAATTACTAAACACTCATAAGAACATCACCACTTTGCTCAATGTACTGACAGCAAGACTGCCTGGTATTTTTTTCAAGCTTTTTGGTTTTATTATAGATTATTTTATTAACCAAGCAATGTTGACAATGACCCTGGAAAATATTTATTAAACATATTAGAACATACAATTTCATATCATCCAGATTAAGCTTCATTATATACAATTCCAATATTTAACTTTAAAAATCAACAAGTGATAGCAAACTCCTATTATTTATAAATACTAAGTAACATACAGAAGACAGCCAAAATATAATCACTAAGACTAGCAGAAAGCATTGCATTCTTTTTCACATAAAGTGTGAATGAAAAACTCATTGCTTATATTTAAATGCTTAAGCTAATAAATTCTCTTAGTTCAAGCAATTATTAAGTTAAATAAAGACTATATTTTGGATTGTTTTTGTATGGTGCTATTATGGATGAGCTGTACTATCATAATGCCTCCCAATTTCAAATTTAAAATACAGTAACATCTTTCAGTTGCTTATTAAAGTAGTGTGGGTATTATTTTTGGTAGCCTAGAAAGACTTCTGAACATCAGCTATGATGTGCTGTGATATGTTCGCAATATAGATCGTTCCTACAAGAATGAGGTGGTGATGAGGAATACAGGAAGATATGAGTCCATTTTACACACACCTGTAAAAGAACAGATTTCTTCCTGTCCCCTCTCCTACCTTTCCTCTCCCCAACACCTCCTCTTCTCTTTCATTTTTCTTTCTCCTTTTCCTAGCCCAAGCCCTCAACATGCTACCCAAGTGCTCTGCCACTTAGCTTTTCCAGAGCTTGAATATGGATGTTTGTATGATCGACAATATCTACATAAGATTCTAGTATAGGGTATGTTATGAAAATGAAAGAAATCATTGCAACTGGACATACAGTAATTGCTAAGGGAACTTATTTGCTTCTTGATAACTTGAAAGTAGGCTGAAAAAAGCAAGCAAACAAACAAAAAACCAGTCAAGATTATCTTGAAGCTAAGCAGCTAGGCCTACATTACTTTATGCCCCACCTCTTCAAAGTTTCTTTCACTGCTCACGTTATTGCGTGGTGTGGAATTACGTAAAAACAGTATCTCCTTCACTAGTGGTAGAAAGATGGTGGCCACCCACTGTGTTGCATGCTGTTTCTCTTGACGTTTTTACTGTGATGGAACACAGAGGTTAACAACCTCATAGCTCAGTAAGCTTTATTTTTTATCTCTTAGATAAAGTAATGCATTGTTTTTGTACCTACAGTACACTGGCAGACAGACTAAATTTGCAATCGTAGCCTGGTCAATAGCCTTAAAAATAGTGTTGTCGTTTCTAAAACTGACCCAAAAGAAATAAAGTAACAATAAAAACACTATCCTAATTCCCACGGAAAATAATGTAAGTACCTATTTACATACTTGGTCATGTACCTGCCCCAAAACACTTATTCACAGCCCACCTGATATTTGGAAGGAGATTATTCGGTCCATTCTACCACATATTTATGAAGTGTCACCTCATGCTTTGCTCTGTTCACCTCCATGCAGCACAGCTACCCACACATAGAAATAAGAGGAAGATGAAGAAAATCTAGGGTGATGGTTTAAACAGAAAACGGCCCCTAAAAGATGTGGCATTCCTAAGAGGTGTGGCCTTGTTGGAAGAAGTGCCTCGCTGTGGGACACTGGTTCTGGGACACTCCTAGTTGGACAAACCATAACCTGTTGGCTGCAAGCCAAGATGTTGCTGCCTCTCTAGTGCCATGCTTAGATGCACTCCACCATGTTGCACCATGATGATAATGACCAAACCTCTGAAAAATGTAAGCCACCCCAATTAAGTCATTTTTACTTTATAAGAATTACAGTGGCTATGGTGTCTCTTTACAACAAAAGAAACCCTAATGAAGTGTATTGGGATTATGTTGTTACGTTGTAAATAACTGTTCCACCTACTGGTTTAAAAAAAATGCTAATTGGCTGAAGGCAGACAGGAAGTGTGGGTGGGGCTACCATACTAAGAAAATTATGGGAACCGGAAGAGCAGAGCAGAGATGCCACAGAGATGCAGAGGAAAGAAGTTGAAACGCTGCTGAGAAAAGGTACTGAGCCACATGGCTGAACAAGATAAGAGTCATGGGTTAGTTTAAGAGTGAGAGCTAGCTAGCAATGTGCCAGAGCCATAGGCTGATCAGCATAAAATGAATATAAGCATTTGTGTGTTTCAGTGGGACAGCCGGTCAGAACCTCGGGGCTAGGCTGGAAATACAGAGCTGGAAACAGACTAGTACAATGAAGTTTCCTAGCTAATAATATTTTCAAGTGTCAAGAATTATTTAAATATACAACACTGAATCTCAGAGAGAGATTTGATCATCCAGTTGTCTGGAAGTAAATAAGCTGTGCTTTTCTACAGCTTGAATATGCACAAGTTTGTGTGATTAGCAGTATCTACACAGGATTCTAGCATATGATATGTAATGAAATTGGATGATTTAAGAGAAACTTTCCAGAAAGTGTGCCAAGATGTGGCTTCAAGCCTAAATGGCATTTTACATTTCTAATTTAGCAAGCTGAAATTGGTTTCCTATTTTAAAGAAAAAAATGTTTGATTGTTCTTTATTTATCATACTTGTGTTTTATGTAAGGTACCGTAGAAGTTGTATCATCTTTCTTTCTTTTTTAAAAAATCTTTGAATGTTTTAAAAATGCCAGTCCCTCTGTAAATAAAATATACAATGTGATAATTTGCAATGGAAAATTATTATCTTATTGCCTTTCTGAACACCAAAACACAGGGAATGTGAGATTTCCAGTTAACACTGTTCTATCAGTGGTTATTCCATTTAGAATCTTGTTATATTTCTTGCTCCTGACAAACAGATTATAACCAAAGTTAAACTGAAGTCACATATGCAGCCTGTATGATCCCGAGCACCCTTTCAAAGTTCCATGGGGCTCTGCCAAGTGAAATTTGTCCATCAGCCTATGGTTCATTAGAGACCACAAATCAGTTGAATGGGAGGTGTTTTGCAGGAAACTATTCAAACCTAAGTTTTGCTAGCACCCTGATGAATAGAACAGCCTAGGAAAAAGAACTTTCATCTAAGGGCTTCGAGGCAGTTAAACGGGTGATAGCTAAGGCCTATAAAGCTAATTGGGCAGACAAGAAGAAGGGCAGCTATACGGTCTGGACACAGAAAGGAGACATGCCTTGGGGTTATTGGCATGTACATAACTGAGAAGAGTAACTGATCTGTAAATGAAATTCACTAAATTCACCAAAGAATTATACTTCAAGAGCATTTTACACAGTAGAAAAAAATTACAACGATCTTTTAAACTGTTATGTTTGTTTCTTGTTAAAGTAAAGCTATTTTTGCATGTAATAATTAAATTATTCCAGTTTTGTTAGTATTAACGTATACTATAATGAATTTAGCTTTATAAATGCTCTTAAAGTTCACTTTAGGTTATTCATAATTTTTAAATAAAACTTCCATTTTAGTAAGAAGTAAACTGCTACCAATTTACAAGCAGATGAATTTTTCTTATCCCCTTCATCATTTCTTAAACCAGGCACTGGAGTTAGGAACCTCTTAACAATGGATTTTCTCTATAGCTCATAAGTGTAAGACATAAGTCTATGCTTCAGCATCTGAGGTACAGGATGAAAATAAGGTGGGCATACAAGCTAGAGTAATAACATCCTAACAAAAGCTTAGAAGAAAAAAAGCCTTATAAAACTCAAGCATAACAATAAAAAAAATCACATCTTTCCAGCTAATATTGTTAATGTATAAGAATAATCTGCAAAGTTGCTCAATTCACAGAGATTTTGATATTCACAGGCAAACACAAATGATATACTATCACTTTGAAATTATTAATTAAACCAGAGTTTGAGTAGAATAATTAGATAACTTTAAAACAAACAACTGAGATTTGCTCCCAGCACAGCAAAGAATCCCACGAAGCAGAAATAATATATTATCCCAAATCGTCTGTGGAGGAATTCTAAACCTGGAAGCTGATGACATACTTTTTGTCATCTGTTATACAAGATACATAATGGAAGGAGCTCATTATGATTTTAGAGTTTAAGGGCAGGTATCCCTGGCAAGATGAGAATTATAAAAAAAATCATTCCTGTGCAGGGAAAGAAGAGACAGTGGGTAAAGAACACCACCTCCCTGCTCATGAGGTGGACTTCCCCTAGGGAGTTGTCTACACAGATAATATAATGCTTCATTTCCTCATGGTGGTCCAGAAATCAAAGTTTCCTCAACTCCCTACTTTGGTTCAGTTGATTTGCTACATCAACTCAAAGAACTCAGCAAAGCTGTCCACTCACATTTGTTACCTTAACTTGTAGTCAGAAGTTTTTCTGCTGCTCCTGGCTGATCCCACCGCCATTTAGTCCCAAATAATCACACAAAAGCTTATATAAATTATAAACTGATTGGCCTATGGCTCAGGTTTATTAATTGCTAACTCTTACTCCTAAACTAACCTATGATTCTTGTCCATGTTTAACCACTTGGCCTGGTACCTTTTTCTCAGTGTGTCATCTCTGCATCTGAATCTAGTTGGCTGCTCTGCTCTGCCTTTCCTTCCCCAGAATTCATGTAGTCTGGTTGCTCCGTCTCTACTTCCTGCTTGCCTTCTTGCCAATCAGTGTTTTATTAAATAAGTACAAGTGTGAAGTACTTACAGTGTTATCCCATAGTCACTAGCATCACCTTCCTCCCCAGGTAAGGTGAAAGGTGGGTTTGAATGCAATGCCTGATGGTGCATTGACATTACAGAATCCTGCCTCATCCTGAAACTTCCTAGAAACTGCCAGCCACCACTCACCACATTAACATGTAAATGTCATCACCATGTTATTTCTCGAATTTGGGGGTTTGTTTTGCTATGACAGATGAGGAGAAAGATCCAACAGTTTTGGAAATACTGATAAGTGATAGACTGCCTACCTGGAGCACACAAAGCCCAAATTTCAATGCATCTAGTGGGGTGTGTGTGTGTGTGTGTGTGTGTGTGTGTGTGTGTGTGTGTGTGTTCAAAACAACACAGTTATCTTTCTCTTTTCCTGTGAAGATAATTAGCTAGTAAAAAAAAATGTAAACCTTAAATTCCAAGTGAAAAAGTGTATTACACAGTTAAATCAGAATATATCTTTATTTTACATAATAAATAATTTTATAAAAAAGAAAATATATCATCTCCTCATAAAATGTATCCTGACTTCAATCCTCCCTCCTGCTACTCCTCCAAGTTCCTCTTCTCCCATCCATTTTTAGGCATTCTGACTTTATTTTAGAAAATAACCTGCTTCTAAGGGGTAGACACAAAACAAAACAAAATAAAATATTAATGAGATAAAAAAATCATCAGACAGAAGTCTGACAAGGCTAACCAACGTCAGAAAAGTAACCTAACATGAGGCACACGAATCAGAATTTCAGGGTTATATAACCGTGACTCCCACAAAAGCACTAAACTGAGAACCATTATAGATATGCAGAGTACCTAGATCAGACCTGTGCATGCTCTGTACTTGCTGCTTCAGCCTCTATTTGCTCATATGAACTTGGCTCTGTATGTATAGAAGATCCATCACCTCAGGCTCTTACACTATCTCTGCCTCTTCTTTCAAGCAGTTCTTTGAGCTCTGAGAGGAGGGATTTGATGAAGACCTCCCATTAAGAGCTGAATATTTTCAGTTTTAAAATTAAACACCTTAGCCACAAAAATTATTGTTTGATTAATACCCAGAATTTTTGAGGGGCAAAACTTACACATTCTGATGTTAAGTATGTTTGATTAATATACCAAGTATTAAATTTTTATGGTATAATTAAATTTATTTAATTATTAATAAAATTCCTTTTACATACCCTCTTGTTCCTCCTCCCAACGCTACCTCTCTTTCACTTCTTAAGGGGGTAAGGCCTTGCTTGAATAGTCAACACAGGCTAACATATCAAGTTGAGGCAGGACCCATCTCTTCCTCCCTATGTCAAGGCTGAGCTGGGCATCTCACCATAGGGACTTCTCTAAAAAGCTAGCTCATGTATCTAGGATAATTCCTGATCCCATAGCCAGGGGCCCTTAACAGCTTGATTAATGCAACTGTCCCAATGAAAGAAATACTCCAACAGAGTCAGATATCATGGATTTAGAGGAAATCTGGTGCTAGAAAAATCCACAAGAACCCACAAGGAGGTCCCAGACATGATTCCTAGCAATACTGGAAAGGGTGCCTGATAGATCCTTCTCCTATAGTCAGACTGGTGAGCACCCTAATTGTCATCATAGAATCTAGATTCAATGATTGATGCAAACAGATGCAGACTCCCACATTCCAGTACTTGGCCAAACTGGAGTTCAGTTGAAGGGAAGGAGGAACTGGTGAAGCAAGCGAGAATCCAGAGCATGATGGAGAAAACCATAGGAACAGCTGACCTGAGCTTACAGAGTCCAGACTGACAGCTGGAGAGCCTACATGGGACCTCAACTAGGCTCTCTAAATGAGCCAGAATACATCTTCATTATCATATAATCTTAGAGTTGCTAAATATTTTGTGATGCATTTACTGGTTCAATTTTTACAGCATTGGAATATGATTTTGTTACTGTGACCTTGATTCCAGGACTTTATATTCCTTATTGTAGGTCTTAAAAGATTGAGTAAATTTTCTATATTTACTTACTTTCTATATTTTCATTTTTCATCTTTTCTTTCTTGAGTAAAATGTCTTAATGTATCTAATATAGAACCTTCTGCTAGATCAAAGGTTAGTACAATGTTTGGATAGCTCTTTATTCGAAACACTCATTTTGAAAACAAAAGCATTTGAGTCGAATAGCTGAATTTAGAGTTATTGTTGAAAGTAATTGTTCACCTTGCCATCTTTGGCATCAAAATGCGTAAATCTCAGAATTTCTCTGAGAATTCACACATCGATGGGGGAGAAAAGCAAACTACAGCACTACAGTGAGCAGTTTCTCCACTGTGAAAAATAGCAAAATTCCACACCTACAACAAATTGCAAATTTTCACATATTTGCTTGAGGCAAACATTTGCAATTTTCACAGCAAATAAGGCTTTTGGCTTGAACACACAGTTTTTAAAGTCTTCCTTTACCCCCACCTGAAAAAAATTACTTAATTTCAGACAACCAGAAAAACACACAGAAAAAAATTTACCTGTGATATCATGCTTATTATAAATGTTTTAATTTTAGAATCTAAGCGTTTGGATGAAAGTTAAAATGAATGTTCTTGATTCACAAGCAGACAATGGCCGTGAAACATAGTTTTGTTGGTACCTGAGATGCTAGCTTCATTTTGATCAGCAGGATTCTTCTAAAAATGTTCCCTAGCGCTTTTGAGAATATTTTTTTTTTTACAGTAATCGAATCATAAGAGAAGTCAAGTTTCCTCTCTCTTTTTTTAAATTTTTAATTTGATATTCTTATGCAGTGCTTCTCTGCTCAGAAAAATAATGGTGTTTCACAATGAACCGGGAAGAGAAGATAGCTCTTTTTATTTTTCTCCTAATAATTATGCCAGTGCTACTATACATTGAAATCTCATAAAATGGGGACTTTGCAAAGTTCTTCCTATGATAATCACCAAATTATTTTATTTCTGATATATTTTATGGAGCAAGAATGAAAACACATTATACCAAGGTGACCTATGGAGCCTTTCCTAGGGTGACATCATCTAAAGTTTTTTCTATGTCATGAAAAATTTTAGATATTAAAAATAAATGATTTAAGAGTTGAACACTTCTTTATGATACTTGGAGACATATTTAGCCAGTTGGTTGGATCAGACTTTCATAGCCATGTATTCTGCTTTAGGCTTCAGTGTATTTGTTTAGCTATCTTATTTTATTGAGCAGTATACAATCTGTCTTTCTCTCCAGCCTCCTCCGCTGTCTCTTATTCTCCTTGTCCCTGTCTCCCCCTCCCTCTCATCTATGGGGGTGAGTGGGTATTTGTGTGTATGTATGTTGTGTGATAGAGAACATTACATTGCACAGCCATCTGCTTTCCTTCCAGTTCCTGGTTTTAGAGAAATGCCATCTTTGAGCTAGAAACAAAAAGCATCCTTCTCTAAAGCTACAACTTCTCTCTCTCAAAACAAAACAAAACAAAAACCTTAAACTTATAAGCCTAGCTTTAAAGAAAAACAATCTGATATCTTTTTATCTTGCCAGGTTGGTCTTCCATGTCTTTCTTCTCTTCTACTGCTGGGCTACCATCATTGGACATTATGACAAGTCCAATCTCAGCTGGATCCTGTTGATACATATGTATAGTCCCCATCCACTCCCCTTCTGTACTAAGTAAGAGCTCAGCTCACATAGCATGTTTCCTTTGATATGCTTTCTACTCGCATCTCATTTATTCCTTTTGAATTTCTCTATGTATGGCATCAGTTTACCCATGAAGTTTATAAATGAGTGTTTGTCGAATATGCATTGAGTATTTATATAAGTTGGAGACAAACACTTAGGTTTTCAGGGAAACTGCCTATTTCCACTTTATAGGGAGAGATTCTGTCTTGGTCCAATTATCCAGTGAACCTGAAGAACTGAAACTGGCTCATTTTCACACACCAGTGATTTAAAATGGCAAGCCAGTATAATATTCTTGAATAAGTTATGCTGTTTTACTGTGTGGAAAATACTATGTATCCAGTGTGCTCAAAATTTCATTTGTGGAAGAATTGAAGACAAAAAGTTCCCAAAAGGCAGGAATTATTCACATAAATGTTGGTTTTATTTAAATTAATTTTGTTTGTAACCGATACATAAAACAAAAATATGCATATTTATGAACTGCTGTGAGATGTTTTGTACACTGTGCAATGCTTAAATCAAGTTTGAGCACTCAGTCTTCTCAGATTATCTAATCCTCAAGGTGAAAGCATCCCTAGTCCTCTTCTCTAGCACTGGGAAATACACTGCACACCGTTATCACACATGGTTGCCCTACTCTGCGCTACTGTGCTAGCACATGTCTCTTACCTAACTGCAACTTACAGCCACTAGGTAAAACTGTGTCAGTCTCTTTCACCCCTGAGGCTCCCCATAATATCAAACGTTCTCTCAAATTTTATGAAATTAATCCTTTAAAAGTTTCATTTAGGAGTAAGATCACAGAACAAATTTTCCCTTAGACCTGGCTTATTTCATTTAACTAAACAATCTCTAGGCCATTTCTGTTTTCTCAAACTCTGATTCATTTCCATGACTGAATGCTATTGCATCATGCAAACATTCTTCACTTTCTTTCCCCATATATATGTCTTTGCCTTTTTTTCTTTCATATTTTAGCATCTGTCTTAGTTAGGGCTATTATTGTGATGAAACACCATAGCCAAAATCAATGTGGGGGGAAAAGGTTACTTGTCTTTTTTCTTCATTTTATCAATTTTTTAAATAAAAAAGTCTTTTTGATCCAAGTATCCCCTGCTCCCCTCCTTTCCCTCCTCCCAACCCCTCTCAGTCAACCTTCTGCCTCCCTCCATCCCCATACCCCCTTCTCCTCCCCCAAAGTTCAAGAAGTCCCAAGGTGGGTCAGCTCATTGTGGCACATCCACTCCAGGCAAGTCCAATTTCCTCATTCCAAAGTCAAGAGTAGGTATCTTACATATCCATAGTCTTTGTCTTTTGAGGGAAGATGGAGTAAGAACTCAAACAGGGTGGGAACCTTGAAACAGGAGTTGATACAGAGGCCATGAAGGAGTGCTGTTCACGGGCTTGCTTCTCATTGCTTGCTCAGCCTGCTTTCTTATAGAACAGGACCTCTAGCCCAGCAGTATCACTGCTTACAGTAGGCTGACCCCACACCAATCAATTGCTAACTAAGAAAATAACCTATAGATTCGTTGGCTTAGATCCTGAACTTCTGGAGACAGTTTCTCAATTGAGGTTCCCTCCTCTAAGATGACTGTAGTTTGTGTCTATTTGACATAAAATTGGTCAGCACAGCAATCATGTTCAATCAATTGGTATTTCTATTTTTCGTTTGTTAGAGATGTTATCTCCTAGCTATTTGCCTGACAATCTTTCTTCCTATAGTTTTCTAGGTTGTCTCTATTCCTTTCCAAAAGTCTTTGGTCTTCTGAATGATAGCCATTTCCCTCTGGTTGATGTAACCGCTCACTGAGGATTCAATTTGCATTTTCCTGATAATTATTCATGGTGAACAATTTCTTTCCTTACACCTGTTTGCAGTTTTGAATGTTATCATTTGAGTAAATGTATTTTCAAAAGGATTAATTTTCTGTCACAGAAATGAAGCTGTAGTAAGTTTATAGAGGGATACCCTACCTGTATGTTTGGGGAACTTCCCATTTCTGTGAAAAGCAGTTTCTGTGGCAGCTTCCTACTAAAATGTACTTCTTCACTCAGATTTAAAAAGTCTGGATTTTGCCAAATAATTGTGAGATTTTTTTTTCTCTAATGATATTATTATAGTGTGCATCTTAAATGCACGTTATACATTTCAAATATTCCCCTTTTAGTTTATATATTTAAAGGAATTTTACCATTAATGCATTTAATCAAATAGAGTCACAGATTTAAAATAACAATATAAACAGAGAAGAAAAACAGAAAATTTTCCTAATTGCAAAATGATTACAGAGCAATGATTTATTGAATAAATATACTTATTTATGTCTTTAATTTTGTTTTAAGGCTTATAGACTCTTATGTATGTCTACTGAAATGTCTGTCATGCTTTAAATTCTTCCAGTTCCAGACATTGTGAGATAGTCATTTTGTCCTTGCTTGCACCATTTTCCTAGGGCTTCACTACTTTGGGACTTAATCATGCTCATTTACACAACTATACACCTCTTAACTGAGTTCACTTCTTATAATGGCAATGCCAATAGTAACACCAATTACTGAATGTTTACTGGGTGCTCACTTTGTACTAAGTGCTTCAATATATTCTCTTATTTGTTCTCCTTGAGAACCCAAGCAGAGAGTGAACATCCACACTATAGATATGTTTAAAATAATGAAGTTAGTGCTCCTAGAGCTGAACTAAATTGACTCTTTGATTTAAAACCTAGAAAGTGTTGGAATTAAGATTAGGATGTAGGTGCTCAGCCCTGAGCTCACACATTTCAACATGATTCACCTGCTTTCACTTTCTCAGGTCCAGGTTTATCTGTTTGCATTTACTTTGCAATTTCTAATGCAGGGATATAGCCACAATTCTAATTATAGCACATTATGCAAATTTTAATTGCTTATTAATCCATAGAGGACAAAGGGTAAATTAAAAAATGTGTTGTTTTTACAAACTTGGATTTGATTAGTCTGTCTCACACTTTAGAACTGCCTGTAGGCTGATTTCTACTACTCATGTAACCATCCTTCTTTGGCTAGGTTCTTGCTGTACCTTCTGCTTAGAAAACCCTTCTTTCATGTCCATGTCTTAACCTGAAGCATTATCCACCAACTTAACACAGTTGTCATCTTTAGAAATGTTCCTAATCACAAGGACTAAAAGAACTTAGAACAATTCTGTAAGTAACTGTGACTTTACACTTGAATCAACACTTCAGTTCCTTTATTTTGCCTCTTTGATATATAGTTTCATTTGATGATTAGAGTGTCAATATGGAGCAGGATTTCTTTGTCTTCTCCATCTTAGAGAAGAGGAAATTCAGACACTAATGATTTGAGTGACCTATCTAAGGTCATACTGTATGTTGGAAGCCAGGAAATTATAGATAACTCCCGGATGCTAGTCTTTAAACAATTATGTTTTCTCATAGTATTAAAAGTAAAAAGAATAAATTACCGTGTGTATTGAGTCATCCTAAAACATCATCAATAATCTAAGATAAATGGAAGTTTTGATTTGGTCTTTTAGTTAGAGAAGACTATACTTTACAGATACCTGATAGTTTTGTATCAAGAAATGTATGTGCAATAAAAAGATAGTAATAAATCTATTCCGTAACTTTACTCCTATGGGGAATGTATGAGAATTTAGCATCTGAGAACCTTTGGATTTATCAGCATGATTGGCAAACTCACTTTTCCATTTGTATATCTTCATTCCCCTTTTGTCTTTACATACAGTTGACTTTCAATTAAAATTCATAGAAACTATATTACAAAATACATGTAAAACTTCTTTATCAAAGAATTCCCCATGAAAAATTCTATTCAATGTTTCTCATGTGATCCTAGTCTAAGAAAAGAACTGTGCTCCATGCTATGACAGTGTAAACAGCATTGAAGAATCCCATTTAGATAGCTTTACATTTTAATGGTCAAATAGTTTGAAAGATTTGGTAGTCTAGTAACACATAGGGAGGATATAAAGTTAAGATAAAATATTTAGAAATTATTTTGATTTATAGAATAAAGTAAAATTAATATTTATCTTAGATGTTAAAATATTGATATCAATATAAGCTGTTTTCTTACTTGACGTAAGTAAATATATTCTAATACTGTAGACCAAACAGAAAAATATTATTAGGCATCTAGATACACAAAAGAAATAGGACCTTGGACAAGGACTTTAGCAAGCTTTCTTTGGGCCACCAAACTCACAAATCATGACATGGAATTCACAAATCATGGGTTAGTTATGAATGCCCAGCCTTAACTTAGGCTCATTCTTGCTAGCTCTTATAACTCAAATGAACTGCCTTCTCTTCGCCTATGTTTTGCTTCAGGGATTTACCTTTCTTTCGTTCTCTATTCCTGCTCCATATCTGGCTGGCTGGCACCTGACATTTCCCTCTTCTTCTCCCTCATTTTCATTTCAACCTTCTTTCTTCCTATTTATTCCCTTTACCAGCTAGTCCTGCCTGCCCATCCCTCTACTGTATGTATATATACATATAAAATGTGTGTGTGTGTATGTATGTATGTATGTGTGTGTAAACAGAAAGAGGGGAGGCAAAACAATAGAAATGGAGGGTTCAAAGACAATTGTGGGATAAAGCTGTGGTGGAACACATTTTTGCCTTGTAGGGCCACCAGTGTGGTGTGAGGCAGCCTGGAGCTTTGCTGGCAAGCACAGTATACAGGCACATGATCACCCTGCCCCTGAGCAATGGCAGGATGCTAAACGGTTCATTTACCGGATTGGGTCTTTTGGGAAGACTTCCGTCTTCTGTGCTGCTTCTAGAGAGGACCTGTCTATACTGTGGTCTGTGCTCCAGCTAGAGGCCTTGTGAAAAATCCATAATCCTTGAAACTATCTGGCTGGTTTACTGTTATGAGCAAGACTTTTTTTTTTCAGTGTTGTTCATGACTACAGACTCATAATTGAGAATGAGAGACATTGAAGGCTTCTGGAACAAACTCATCTTCCACCAATCAATCAACCAATCAATCAATAAAACAGTCTAGACAGAAAGCCATTGATGAGAGTACTGAAAAATATAACAAGGATACTGAAGTGTAATGTAGCAATGAGGTTTCTTGGTCCTGGGCGGCCAGAGGTCCAGACCCACAGACCTGCAGCCCCAGACCCCTTAGCTGTCCACCGCTGCTCAGGCCCCCCAAAATGATTCAGATGCTTATATTAAGTTCATGCTGTTTGGCCTATGGCTCAGGCACATTGCTAGTTTGCTCTTACATTTTAACTCAACCCATTTCTATTAATCTGTCTGCCATGTGGCCCGTGGCTCACCTGAGTTCCTCACATGTCTCTTCCTTGGTGGCTGGCTCAGTCTGTCTGATACTGCCCTGCTTCTCCTACCTATGCTGTGATTTCCCCTCCTACATTTTTATGGTGCCTGTCATGGGCCAAAATAGCTCCTTTATTAAAGATTGGTATTCACAGCATACAGAAAGACATTCCCACATCAGTGTAACTCTTCAGAGTGGCTGATTTCTGAGAGGATCGAAGTACACACTCAGTTTTCTATAAGCAGCTAGCTAGTGGGAGTTTGACAATGCTTCAATGAGTGTATGGGCAACACAAATTGGATTTGATGTACATTTTGGGGTGGGGTACAAAGTTAGGTTCTGGGAGGATCTGGGAGGAATGGCAATTAGTAGGATTAGTAGTGAATTGTATGAAGTTCCCAAATAATTAATAGAAAAGTTCTGTTAAATGAGGCTAATGATGCTGAAATTCTTATAAATAAAAGACATTTAGAATGGGAAAAACCACAACAATAAAGAAGTTAGACACTTTTCTCTATCAGGCCAGACAATGCAGTTCTCTCTTCTTAACAGATAAATGCCCCTTGCAACAGGTGGAACACTATAAAGAAATCCACAGTAGATCCAAGTGCAGAGTTCTAGATTTCATTCCCAACTGACACAGATACAAGGCAAGCACTGCATTTGAGGCTCAGGTGTCACTGCAGAAGTAGGAAATGGTGGCAGAAGATTAAAGGAGCCAGAGGAACAGGGGATGTGCTGTGGGCAGCCTGGGAGGAGAGCTATGAATGCTGCCTGCTGGACATGACATTGATATTACCCTCATCAACCCAAAGCAGCTGTGGGTTACCTGCTGAAGACCAAACAGTCAAAATTCCAGCATGGATGGGATCTACCAACCCCCCACTGATGGCTACAAATCGATTGGAGGAGATAGTCACTGAGGGTGTAGCCACAAGTAAGTTCCTTATGCCCCAGTGGATGTCCACAGGCAAATGAAAATGTGGGCAACATTAATTGGACCTATAAGGTTATTAATAACAGTTTTAAAAAGGAAGTCATAAAGTTGTAAGGGGTCACAGTAGGAAGCACTAGGATACGTTTATAGGATGTAGTATTGAATGGACATGATAGAACAGATAAAGTGTGTGTGTGAGTGTGTGTGTGTGTGTGTGTGTGTGTGTGTGTGTGTGTGTGTGTGTGTAAAACTTCAAAGAATAAATATATTATTTAAAAAAGATGTCTTAATAATTTGGTAGGGTCCATTTTCAAAGTAAGTTTCTAAAATGATTTTTGTTGCTTGGGTTTTGAAATACATTTGGAAAACAGATTTTAAAATATACCTCCTTGAATAGAAGCAATTTATATTGTTAAAAATGGTAGAAACAAGTGACTTGAAAGTCAGTTAAGGTGAGATTTTAATTAATTTTTTTAACTCATAGCATTTTATTGGGGGAATGGTAGTTTTTGAAATATGGCTTTTTGTTTCAGTTACTCTGAATGAGCGGTAAGAGTGGCTAAGAAGACACAGAGGCAGATGGGGTTTTATTTGTGAGAAAACCAGGAGGAGCAATCTGATTAACCCTAAAAGATTTTAAATGGATAGCAAGCACAGAGAAATGGTTTACTTACTAAGCACATGGTTCATTGCAAACTCTACATCCCACATGGTCTTTGCAATAACGATTGAATACCTCTAACCTCATGTTTTTCATATTCCAAGAGTTGAAAGAGATCCCTGATAGAAACTTTGTGAAGTTGTGACAAGATCAAACAATAGGGTACTCACAAGCTGAGTACCTATCTGTGACAAGCTCTCAACACATGGTTGCTAGTGGCCACCCTACCACTGCTCCCATCTTAGTTAGTGAAAAAAATAGATCAAATTTCTGACCCACCTAAGGACAAATTGTTCATACCTGAGTACAAATAGTGCAAAGAGGACCCTCATTATTTCTGAGAAGGAAAGGGCTAGAAGCTGCCACAAGGAACATTTTAGAATTCTATCATGTCCAAATTTCTTTTCTAGTACTTTGATCACACAAAAATGTTTCTCATTGGATAGTAGAGATTTGAAGAAGCTATTAATCTATGAAACCACACAGTACAATAAATAAGACAGATGCATGTCTGATTATAGAGCATTTTTTCCAATGAAAGCAAACTTCTATGGAGAAGAAAATAATACAATAGAATTAGAACAATAGATAAATACAGCAGAAGGTTTCTGACCTGTGATCTCATTGTTCATCTGTTCATATGGATGAAGAGCATGTGAAATGGGAACAATCTGAAATCTGAAAATCCTGCATAAGAAAAAAAGTAAAACTATTATATAGTTCAAAAAACCAACAATGAACTTACCTTTCAACCAAATGAGAACTGTGATTGGTAGAAATTAAACTCTAGAAATCATAACATTTCAACGATAAATGATAAAAATAAAAGGGAAAATAAGAAGTAACAAAAGGAGGTAGAAGAATAACAAATTAAAGCAAGCCCAATGCAAGAGCAAAAACAAGGACCAATAGCAACAAAAATTACCATTTGAGAAACAAGTTTACTTGAATGAATCCTTAGTTAAGGCTAAGGCCAAGATATCTGAGAGGACCATTCACTAAATATATGATATTAAAACTTTTAATTATAATAATGAAAAATACATTTTGCTAACAATTAGGATAATGAAACCACATAAAAATAAAGTAATATAAAATTAACTAAATATTACAAGTAATTTTGGAGCCATCTGGGTCAAAAATACACATTTTCATTATCAAATATTGGAATCATTACAACCAATAGTGAAGAGAGAAAAACACTGATTATTTTCTGTTGCTCAAAAAAGATAATTTTTCATTCCACAGGCACTCTGTACTGAAATAAATTGATTTTAATTAATTTCTTTTAAATTTTAAAATATTTATAGAAACTTAATGTAAAAATATAAGAGAATAAAATTAATATAAATCTATGGGGAGGGAATAAAAGATAAGAGACAGGGTGATATTAGGAAGCTGGCGGGTTGTAGGGATATAATAAAAGATTCAAAGTTTCAGAGATACTAGAGGAATCTACCCATAGTCACTCTAGGAGGATCAGAGAGTGGTGATTCACACCTTTAATCCTAGTTCAGGGAGTATCCAGGAGTGGTGACCTATGCCCTTAATCCAAACTGAGCCTTCTTAGTTTACAGAAGGAGTTCTAGGATCCCAGGCAGGCAGTAGTTGGGCTGTGCCTTAACGGAGTGAAGAGAGTATTTAAGGCAGGCATAGAAAGACAAAGTTAGAAGAAGCCAGGAGAAATCAGACTAAGGAAGTTGGAGGACAGTTGGCTAAGATCTGACTGTGGTGTTTACTCTCTCTAATATCTCCAACTTCCCCAGAGATCTGTCACTGAGTTTCCTTTATTTGTGCAACAATGGGTATTTACACTCAGGAGAAAGGATAGTACATGCTTTCCCAAAGCAAGACTTCTTAACATCCCTCCAACTACTTTTCAAGGGTCCCAGGCCAGGGCACAGCTTTCTGGTGATGATTCTGTTTGTTGCCTAGGAAACATAACTTGTACCTTTATCGCTCTGTCTCTTACTCTGGAAGACTATGCATTTGCTTTCATTCTTACTTGCTTTAACTGTTATGACTCTTGGGTGATTTCAAAAAGTTGAGAAAAAAATCCATTTTTGAAGACTCCATATACTTCAGCCACAGGACTAGGAGAAATTGATGAACTGAGTTGTACTCATGACATCCAACAATATGGTTGGCTAAGTAATGAGAACACCAATTGACAAGACACTGTGGCAAGTTCTGGATAATGAGAAAAACAGTTGATGTGCCACTGGGGTAAGTTCTCACATCCAGATGAAGAGCTACAGGCTGTCAATGGTTGAAAGAGGAGAAAGGATAAGTTTTTGCTAGAGACAGCCTCTTGATATGCTCACCAATCCCAAATGGTCATCTCTGAGTATCTGAGCAATACTAAGTTGACTTCCTGTGGTACGATATCCCCAATGATACTAGAGTGAGGTTTTATCTTGGAAGTATACAACAGCTATTGAATTGGGCTTAATAGAAATTAATTTATACCTGCACAAACTGTTTCCTTTTCCTATACTTGTTTATTTTGTTTTATTTTAATATATACAGGTTGTAGATACATATATGTATCAGTATACATATATAATCATATATATGTATAATGAATTTTAAATGAAGTTGAGGATACAGGAGGGATTGAAAAGTGAAGGGATCTGGGAATAAATGGTGTAGTGTACAAGTGTATGGAATTCTCAAAAATATTAGAAAATAAAAGTTGGCTCTTAGTTTATTGAAATGGCATGGTTTATAGAGTGCTTGACTAGCACTCATGAAGCCCTTTCATTCAGTCCCCCAAACCACATAGAGAATGTGTCCTGGAAATGCTTGTAATTCCAGCCCATGGGTTAGGTCTCAAAATTCTTCTTAGTGTCATAGTGAGCTCATGTGCAGTATTGACTATTTTAAGGCCTGTCACAAAAGAAATAGAAAGAGAGAGAAGAGAAGACAAAAATCATAAAAGAAGTAGTGTTAAAAATAATTTTAAATAACTAAAACATTGGTTATAGCTTTTGTTTTTGGCCTTTACTCAAACCTTTTCTCTACTTTATGCTTCATTTTTTTTTTCTGAAAAACAACTGGAATTTCTAAACTATGCTAATATTTTGTGATCTTATTTGTAGATAGCTTATTCATTACAACAATGAATTGTTAAAATGTAATAACTGTTAAAAATAATTAGCTTTAATGAATGGAATTCCACATATTCCATGCATATATCTACTCGTACTAATGATAGAAATACCTGCTATCTCTTTATGACAAAACGTAAGATTTAACTAAACCAGAAATATGTTAATGAATTTATTTGACTATTTTTAGGGGAAGAGAAAATGAGAGGGTCCCTTGATTGTGAAGACCTGGAAGACTCACCGCGTGCCATCTGCTTTCTGGAGAACCATGAATCCACTGATGCAATTTAGTCCATGTCTGCAGGCTTGAAAGCTATATGAGCAGATGGTTCAGTTCTTGAGTTCTTGATTCCTATTCAAAAGTCAAAGAATAAGGCAGGGGGAGGGTAAAGTGTTAGAATAAACCCAGATTTGGAAGGTCAGAGGTCCAGGAGCTGCAGTTTGTAAGACTGGAGAGAACGGCTGGTCCAACATAGGAAGTGACTTCTACCTTCGTCTTCTATTTTATTCTATTTAGTCTCTTCTGGGATCAATGCTTCCTTCCTATGCATATTTTCTGTACTAACTTCACTGGTCAAAATTCTAATATTTCATGAAAAAAGATCTTCAGACACACCCACAAAAAATGTCTTATCACTTCCTAACTAAGACTGTCAAATGTCTGTGAACATGCCTTATTCTGGCTATAGCAGGACTGAGCCACATACTTTTATATGCAAATAAGGAATGACTTTCCAGAGTAAGCATAGAGTAGCATCAGTAGTCAGATACCTGAAATTAACAAGTTTGAAGAGAATGGTCAAATCTTTTTCCTCATTAGCTCTTGGTTTATAATTATTTTCATTGATACCATCTGTATACCTCACTTATTTGTCTTGGTATTTGCAAAATGAGGTTTTCTTGCATTTTTTTCTTTAGTTAAATGTATTTATTTATTTATTTTTTAAAAAAGTTTTTTTTTATTCAGGTATCTCCTTCTTCCCCCTCCCTTCCTTCCTCCCAATCCCTCCCAGTCAGCCTTCAGCCTCCCTACTCCCCTTCCTCCCCATCCCCTCTCCCCAAATGCAAAAAGTGCCAAGGTGGGTCAGCTCAGCATGGCACATCCACTTCAGGGAAGTCTGATTTACTTATCCCAATGTCAAGACTGGGTTAGTTGCTCCTCTGTAGGGAATGGCACTCAGAGGATTTTAGGGTCCATATAATCATCAGGTAAAGTACTGCTATCGACTGCTCGTCAACTCCATTTAAGTATTTGGCAGCAGGACATCTTAAAAAGACTCACAAGTGTTTTGTCTCTAAGGCTGAATCAGGAAGGTTGTCTTTTAAAAGAGCCAAGCCTCTGTTTGCCTCTAGCAAACAGAGCTGATCCAAGAAAACACTGCCACTAAGAAGCCATCTTTGACTCTGTCCGAACTTTGATTTTTCATTTATTACAACACATAAAACAAAGTTTTATATGTATTTCTCTTCAATAGAGACCATCAGGACTTACTTGTGTTAAAATCACAAGATATTATTCTCTGTGATTTATAAGATTCTATACAGTGGTTTTTGTTGTTTTGTTTTGTTTTGTTTTTCCAAGATGTTTGGGTTGTGGCAATCCAGCCTCTATTTAGAAAACACTTTTCTATTCTGATAAGGCTATTCCAAAGAGACTCACCTAAAGCTACACTCAACTGCAAACATAATGTGCCAACCACATTAGAGAGTTACCATCCGTGTTCTATACACTGAGCTGATCCCATTAAAGATGCAACAGTTAGTAAACATTAGGTTACAGTCCAGAAGACATGCTATGTATGGTATCCCAAATTCCTGATCCCCTACAAGAAAATTATTTTTTAAGAGACCAAATTTGAAAACAATTCTTTGGGAAATTACCTGGTACATGGTCTAACAACAGCACTGTCCAATAAATTGGCCATAGATTAATTTATCAAATTGTTTATTTCTTCCAAATGAGAGGTCTTCCCCATTAAAGATTTTATTATTAACCCTCAAAAATACTAAGTTTTAGATCATTCCTTTAAGTATTTTCATTTGCTACTAGCCTGCCTTTTTTCCTTTACTTCTCTTTCTTCCATCCTTCATTTATTTCTTCTTCCTTCCTACCTCTCTTCCACCCTTCCTAAGTCTCTCCCTCCCTCCCTCATATTTTTCTTTTTCTTTTTATATTAATCTCCTTCCCCTTTGTTGCTGTGGAATAATCTTTTGATACACTGCACAGGTATGTCTTTGCCAAGGTGCCTCTAATTGATTTAATAAAGAGATAAATGGACAATAGCTAAACAGGAACTTCCAGACACAGAGAGAACTCTGAAAGCAAAGAGTCAGAGGTATCATGGAGATGCAGAATGAGTTGTACACACACAATAGAAAAGCGGTAAAAGCCACATAGTAGAAAATAGAGTAATAAAATTATGGGTTATAAGTTATAAGAGGTAGTGAAATAAGCTTAAGCTATGGCTGAGAACTTAGAATCAATAATAAGTCTCTGTTTTGTTATTTGTGAGGTGACAGTCCAAAGGTAAGACCATTTATACTTTGTGGTTCCTCCACTAGAATAAAGACATTTCATTTTCTTTAAGGGCGTGGTTCACATTCCAGCCAAAGATCCTACATCCCTTTGTATATTAGTAAAATTAATTGAACTGTAAGTATTCTAAAAATAATATTTTAAAGAGATAAAACCTTGAGGGGAATGAACAATACATGAGTTCCTGAGTTGGAGGGAAGAGTAAAAAATTAATATACTCAAAATACATTTATGTACATTTGTAATAAAAAAATAAGATATATTTTAAAAGAAAGATGATTATACATAGATTTTTTTTATGAATAAGTCTACAGACTCATTACTGGGAAAATTGTGAGGATGCTGTTGGAAGGGTCTAGATGGGAGATAATGGTAGGCTGACCTCAGACAGTGGTAGAAATGAATGAATGAGAACAGTGAATGTATTAGTAATCTAGACTGGAGACAGCCTATGAGCCTGGGAAGGTTATTTGTGGGTGCAAGAAAAGGTAGCTGTAGGGATTTAATAAAGTTTCAGAAGTTTTGGAGATACTAGAGGGAATAAACACCACAGTCAGATCTTACCCAACTGTCTTATAGCTTCCTCAGCCTTGATTCCCTTGGAATGGCTTTTTCTGTGTTTGAAACCTGATTTAAGTACTCTTTTGATAATTAAGGCGTGGCCCCACCACACCTGCTTGGGAGCCTGGAATTCCTTCTATAATCTGAAGTGACCTTGACTCAGTTGAGATTAAGGGCCTAGGTCACCACTCCCTGGATACTCCCTGTGCTGGGATTAAAGGTTTGAATCACCATTCTCTGATTCTCCTAGACTAACTGTGGTTAGAGCTCTGGGACTTCTGGAGCTTTTACTAACCCCCCCACATAGACTGTGGGTAGATTCCCTCTGATATCTCCAAAACTTCTGCAACTTTATTAAATCCCTACAGGTAGCAGATATCATCTAGGTTTTCTGTACACTCCCAAGAGACTGGTGACATCTGAAGAGGTTAACATAGAGAGTTTGGATGTTCCAGGTTGAAGCATCTGGTAGATTTCAAAGCAGGAATAACAAATAGTCACAAGGACACTAATGTTCAGAGGCAACCTATAAGTCCTCCATAATTCACCCCGAATGAAAGTGGAGAGAAGGAAAAAGAGTCTGTTCCTGCTTAGCTTGACCCTCACCTGACCTGAAGCAGACTTTTAAGTTCAGGAAATGTGGCTAATGGGATGTTTATGTGTATCCATACCTCCCAAAGTCATTTGGAGGAAGAAGGATTTGAGGGAAACTTTAAGGGAATATATGAACTCAGGAAAGTCTTGTCTTCTAAACCTTATTTTAGTGACAATTCAAATAATAGAAAATCCCCTATGGAAAAATGGCACAATTAAGAGGAACCACGAAAACCTTAGTTTCAGAAGAAAAAAAAAAAAAAAAAAAAAGGAAGCATTTTAAAGTTAGATGGAAAAGAGGTCTTTCTAGCATCAAACGGATTTGTTTTTTAAACATTGCCGCTGTG
Source organism: Phyllotis vaccarum (assembly GCA_033318265.1). NCBI lineage: Eukaryota > Metazoa > Chordata > Mammalia > Rodentia > Cricetidae > Phyllotis > Phyllotis vaccarum. The sequence goes on along the minus strand of JARWLC010000002.1, from coordinate 39,080,334 downwards.
CTCAGTAAGTGCTCTACTTTATTAAGTAATTAACAAAATTACTTATAGTAAATTTAACTTGTGGCTTTAAATAATATTTTTAATAAAATTTTAAAATGCAAAAATATAGAAACGTATCATTCTAAATATAAAAATAAAGACTCTATGGGAATCAGACTCAAAGAGTTAAGCCTATGTTTCAAGAGTCTTTACCAGACAAAGCTATTTTCGCAAAATTTTACTCTGAATATTGGCAAAATCATGTTTGCAACTCTGAAATTGTGACATTTCTCTCTTCCTGTTCAAAGGTATGTGGAAACCTGGAAGCCGTACCTTCTTCCATAGATTTATTGAGCAGGACATTGAAAGCTATGTCAGTTATGACAAATTATAGGGTTCACAATTGATGATATATTTAAAGCCAATTCATTTGTCTCTTTGATGATGTAAATGCATTGATGTCCACTAAGCCTGCCATGATAGGACATTAGAGGTACTTTGGAGTCATTTCATCTTGCAGTAATATATCAAGGTAGCTGCCATTAATGCCTATAAGTCCATGAGCTACATTCACTCATGATATTTTTCAGGGGTTAATACGCTTACATTATATTTATTAGGCAAGAAAGAACACATCCACAGAAGCTGTGATGACTCTTAAGAGATTAGTATCTGTGAATCTATCATTTTCTATCTCCTGCTTTAGCAGTCTTTATATATCTTTAACTCCTGGGGAAACTACTGTGGCATATTCTAGTGGTAACACTTGCCTTATACCTTCAAGCTGTAGATTTCAGGACATATATTTATATTTTTTTTCTATAAACAAACCCTATTTCTAGACTTGCTAGTACTTGCATGTGAAGTGTTGTCACTATTCTTGTTAAGCCACTCTTGATAGCAGTCTAGACAATAGTCTACTATTACACAGAAATATGTCACCTTTTGCAAAAGATTTGACCGTCTTGCAATAGTGATAGTGATGTTTTAAATCTTATTCCCTAGATCCAGTGCCTTGCAACCTAGCTTACAAAGGATTTCTCTTCAAGAAAAATTCGCACTTGCAATTCATGTTTAGTCTGTTTTTCCTATCTTATCCTTAACAGCTGGGTTATATCTGCTTCCAGGGAAATGTGTTATGTATGTTTAATACCAATAGCTAAAAGGATCGCTGAAAACTGAAAATAGCCTTGCGCTAAAGTTTAAAACAATCTGCCAAAGACTTTTAAAATTGTTCACAAAATTGATGATCAGGACATTAATTTTTAACATAGATTTAAATGGTTTAAGGTCCTGCCTATGGAAATACGGATAATCAGTTTTGTTTAAATCACAACTTAAACCCTAGCCTTACTTTCTTTTTATCAAAGTGCCCCTAGGGCAGGGCCAGGTGGTTTTAAGCAGAGAGAATGTTTATGGTGTCTGAGGTCAGATTATGAAGGCAGCACCCCCATTTTCTCCATGGCCTTTTCCAACTCCACTCTTTCAGGTTTAGATTATTACATGCTCTAAACTTCATGGGCCAACGTTTAGTGAAAATTTAGGCACTAAAGCCATTCAGTTTTTTCTCAAATTAGAAAGACTATTGGCCAGTGGAAGCATTACTCACAAAATATTTTCAAGCCAGATGTACTGGTGTTCATCTTCTACCTATGAGGCAATGTCTCAGGACACTGAGTCACAGCAAAGGGTTGAGCAATTATGGACCTGCAGATGTTACCAAGAAAGATTTCTTTCATCCAGTCTGAGGTTTGCTTTCTTCTTAGTTTGTTTATTTCAGTTTTCACTCACTATTGGTTTTTTGAAGAAGCATTTTCCAATTTTTATAGAAACTTACAGCTTTCAATAGAGTAATATTCTCTCATTTAGAATCATCATGGAACATTTTGATATGGAATTGATGGACAAAAAGTAAAGATCTTTGTGAGGTCTGCAGTTGTTCAGTATAACTCAAGACAGGATGTGCAGTTTATTGCTCTACCCATGACCTCACTGTTATGCCAAAGTGTTAATATGAAAATTCTTTTATCACCTCACATCAGGGTTGAGTATCAATGTTGAGTGAACAAGGTTTTCTGACTCACCTCACTTAAAGCTCTATCAATGTCAGCCAAATTGTCTCTCAGGAAAATAAAAATACACCATAGTGCATCCCAGTAAGATGTTAGCTATGATTTTATTGTGCATTTACATTAAAGATGTTGAAAATTCCATTTTACTTAATGATTATTTGGGCTTTTCACTGATAGTTCCTATTTGGAATTTAATCATAAAAATATTAATGAATTTTGCAAATCAATATTTCTTGTATAAAATCTCTGTGTTCCTTCTGTAAAGGAAACATTTTAACTTATTTCATAGCAAATTTATAGTAGAATCATAGAGATTTCTACTAATATGCATAAATTGTACTGTCATTTTGAAACTAAGTAGCAAACATAAGTATATTATATTTTTGCACTAATGATTCTTTTATGATTTTGAGATTATTTTATTCATAGTAATAAAGCTTCATTTCTAAGGGGTAACCATTCTCTGAGCTCAGTGAATAGTATGCAGGCAGCAGAGAAAGATAAATGAACCTTTCAGGTCCTGAGGATTGGGCACCATATGCCTTCTGCCTTATGGAAAACTTTCATAATGCATGATGCTGATACAAAAGCATCAGTTATAATTTACAGGATAGAAAGCACAACATATAAAAGGAAGTATTTTTTAACTAATTGAGCAATTATAAACCTAATTCCACTGGCAACAAAGGTAGGTTTTTCCACTGGGGACATGAGTGTCCTCTGAGACTACCAATCAAAGTTTCAATGTGTCGAATAAATTAGTCATTCAGAAGGAAGCAAGTTCTGTTTTTTTGTTTTTTTTTTTTTTTTTTTTTTTTTTTTGCTTTACTTCGTTTGAGATATTATGTCATGCAGTTTACAGTGCTTCATGCTAGCAACAATGTTGTCTATATTATACAGTATCTATTACCTAGGTGGCTGAGACATAATTAATAAGAACACATTCTGTAAGAAAGTATCTTTTTTGGAGCAATCTGAATATGAGAGAATATTGATATATGTACATATGTATGTG